>JAWNOY010000465.1:6085000-6525905 GCA_035045545.1 Drosophila gaucha | reverse complement strand
TTTTTTTTTTAATTTTTTTTTTACTTTAAACGGCTATAACTTGGCCAAATGAAGCCCTATCGATAAAATAAGCTTAATTTGTAACCCCATAATTTTTTTTTTTTTTTTTGTTGGAGTCTCAAAAATGAATTTTGTTGAAACTTTAAATGGCTATAACTCGGCCAAATGAAGCCCAATCGATAAAATAAGCTTAATTTGTAACCCCATAATTTTTTTTTTTTTTTGTTGGAGTCTCAAAAATGAATTTTGTTGAAACTTTAAACGGCTATAACTTGGCCAAATGAAGCCCAATCGATAAAATAAGCTTAATTTGTAACCCCATAATTTTTTTTTTTTTTGTTGGAGTCTCAAAAATGAATTTTGTTGAAACTTTAAATGGCTATAACTCGGCCAAATGAAGCCCAATCGATAAAATAAGCTTAATTTGTAACCCCATAATTTTTTTTTTTTTTTTTGTTGGAGTCTCAAAAATGAATTTTGTTGAAACTTTAAATGGCTATAACTTGGCCAAATGAAGCCCTATCGATAAAATAAGCTTAATTTGTAACCCCATAATTTTTTTTTTTTTTTTGTTGGAGTCTCAAAAATGAAGTTTGTTGAAACTTTAAGCGGCTATAACTCGGCCAAATGAAGCCCAATCGATAAAATAAGCTTAATTTGTAACCCCATAATTTTTTTTTTTTTTTTGTTGGAGTCTCAATAATGAATTTTGTTGAAACTTTAAATGGCTATAACTCGGCCAAATGAAGCCCAATCGATAAAATAAGCTTAATTTGTAACCCCATAATTTTTTTTTTTTTTTTGTTGGAGTCTCAAAAATGAATTTTGTTGAAACTTTAAATGGCTATAACTCGGCCAAATGAAGCCCAATCGATAAAATAAGCTTAATTTGTAACCCCATAATTTTTTTTTTTTTTTGTTGGAGTCTCAAAAATGAATTTTGTTGAAACTTTAAATGGCTATAACTCGGCCAAATGAAGCCCAATCGATAAAATAAGCTTAATTTGTAACCCCATAATTTTTTTTTTTAAGTTTTATTTTGTTGAAACTTTAAACGGCTATAACTTGGCCAAATGAAGCCCTATCGATAAAATAAGCTTAATTTGTAACCCCATAATTTTTTTTTTTTTTTGTTGGAGTCTCAAAAATGAATTTTGTTGAAACTTTAATGGCTATAATGGCCATTTAAAGTTTCAACAAAATTCATTTTTGAGACTCCAACAAAAAAAAAAAAAAAAAATTATGGGGTTACAAATTAAGCTTATTTTATCGATAGAGCTTCATTTGGCCAAGTTATAGCCGTTTAAAGTAAAAAAAAAAAAATTAAAAAAAAAAATTATGGGGTTACAAATTAAGCTTATTTTATCGATTGGGCTTCATTTGGCCGAGTTATAGCCATTTAAAGTTTCAACAAAATTCATTTTTGAGACTCCAACAAAAAAAAAAAAAAAAATTATGGGGTTACAAATTAAGCTTATTTTATCGATAGGGCTTCATTTGGCCAAGTTATAGCCATTTAAAGTTTCAACAAAATTCATTTTTGAGACTCCAACAAAAAAAAAAAAAAAATTATGGGGTTACAAATTAAGCTTATTTTATCGATTGGGCTTCATTTGGCCGAGTTATAGCCATTTAAAGTTTCAACAAAATTCATTTTTGAGACTCCAACAAAAAAAAAAAAAAAATTATGGGGTTACAAATTAAGCTTATTTTATCGATTGGGCTTCATTTGGCCGAGTTATAGCCATTTAAAGTTTCAACAAAATTCATTTTTTGAATCTAAAAAAAAAAAAAAAAAAAATTATGGGGTTACAAATTAAGCTTATTTTATCGATTGGGCTTCATTTGGCCGAGTTATAGCCATTTAAAGTTTCAACAAAATTCATTTTTGAGACTCCAACAAAAAAAAAAAAAAAAAAATTATGGGGTTACAAATTAAGCTTATTTTATCGATAGGGCTTCATTTGGCCAAGTTATAGCCGTTTAAAGTTTCAACAAAATAAAATTAAAAAAAAAAAATTATGGGGTTACAAATTAAGCTTATTTTATCGATTGGGCTTCATTTGGCCGAGTTATAGCCATTTAAAGTTTCAACAAAATTCATTTTTGAGACTCCAACAAAAAAAAAAAAAAAAAATTATGGGGTTACAAATTAAGCTTATTTTATCGATAGGGCTTCATTTGGCCAAGTTATAGCCGTTTAAAGTAAAAAAAAAAAATTTAAAAAAAAAAAATTATGGGGTTACAAATTAAGCTTATTTTATCGATTGGGCTTCATTTGGCCGAGTTATAGCCATTTAAAGTTTCAACAAAATTCATTTTTGAGACTCCAACAAAAAAAAAAAAAAAAATTATGGGGTTACAAATTAAGCTTATTTTATCGATTGGGCTTCATTTGGCCGAGTTATAGCCATTTAAAGTTTCAACAAAATTCATTTTTGAGACTCCAACAAAAAAAAAAAAAAAATTATGGGGTTACAAATTAAGCTTATTTTATCGATTGGGCTTCATTTGGCCGAGTTATAGCCGTTTAAAGTTTCAACAAAATTCATTTTTGAGACTCCAACAAAAAAAAAAAAAAATTATGGGGTTACAAATTAAGCTTATTTTATCGATTGGGCTTCATTTGGCCAAGTTATAGCCGTTTAAAGTAAAAAAAAAAATTAAAAAAAAAAAAAATATGGGGTTACAAATTAAGCTTATTTTATCGATTGGGCTTCATTTGGCCGAGTTATAGCCATTTAAAGTTTCAACAAAATTCATTTTTGAGACTCCAACAAAAAAAAAAAAAAAAATTATGGGGTTACAAATTAAGCTTATTTTATCGATAGGGCTTCATTTGGCCAAGTTATAGCCGTTTAAAGTAAAAAAAAAAAAATTAAAAAAAAAAAATTTATGGGGTTACAAATTAAGCTTATTTTATCGATTGGGCTTCATTTGGCCGAGTTATAGCCATTTAAAGTTTCAACAAAATTCATTTTTGAGACTCCAACAAAAAAAAAAAAAAAAAATTATGGGGTTACAAATTAAGCTTATTTTATCGATTGGGCTTCATTTGGCCGAGTTATAGCCATTTAAAGTTTCAACAAAATTCATTTTTGAGACTCCAACAAAAAAAAAAAAAAAAAAAATTATGGGGTTACAAATTAAGCTTATTTTATCGATTGGGCTTCATTTGGCCGAGTTATAGCCGTTTAAAGTTTCAACAAAATTCATTTTTGAGACTCAAAAAAAAAAAAAAAAAAATTATGGGGTTACAAATTAAGCTTATTTTATCGATTGGGCTTCATTTGGCCGAGTTATAGCCATTTAAAGTTTCAACAAAATTCATTTTTGAGACTCCAACAAAAAAAAAAAAAAAAATTATGGGGTTACAAATTAAGCTTATTTTATCGATTGGGCTTCATTTGGCCGAGTTATAGCCATTTAAAGTTTCAACAAAATTCATTTTTGAGACTCCAACAAAAAAAAAAAAAAAAAATTATGGGGTTACAAATTAAGCTTATTTTATCGATTGGGCTTCATTTGGCCGAGTTATAGCCGTTTAAAGTTTCAACAAAATTCATTTTTGAGACTCCAACAAAAAAAAAAAAAAAAATTATGGGGTTACAAATTAAGCTTATTTTATCGATTGGGCTTCATTTGGCCGAGTTATAGCCATTTAAAGTTTCAACAAAATTCATTTTTGAGACTCCAACAAAAAAAAAAAAAAAAAATTATGGGGTTACAAATTAAGCTTATTTTATCGATTGGGCTTCATTTGGCCGAGTTATAGCCATTTAAAGTTTCAACAAAATTCAGAGACTCCAACAAAAATAAAAAAAAAAATTATGGGGTTACAAATTAAGCTTATTTTATCGATAGGGCTTCATTTGGCCAAGTTATAGCCGTTTAAAGTAAAAAAAAAAAATTAAAAAAAAAAAAATTATGGGGTTACAAATTAAGCTTATTTTATCGATTGGGCTTCATTTGGCCGAGTTATAGCCATTTAAAGTTTCAACAAAATTCATTTTTGAGACTCCAACAAAAAAAAAAAAAAAAATTATGGGGTTACAAATTAAGCTTATTTTATCGATTGGGCTTCATTTGGCCGAGTTATAGCCATTTAAAGTTTCAACAAAATTCATTTTTGAGACTCCAACAAAAAAAAAAAAAAAAATTATGGGGTTACAAATTAAGCTTATTTTATCGATAGGGCTTCATTTGGCCGAGTTATAGCCGTTTAAAGTTTCAAAAAATTATTTTTGAGACTAAAAAAAAAAAAAAAAATTATGGGGTTACAAATTAAGCTTATTTTATCGATTGGGCTTCATTTGGCCGAGTTATAGCCATTTAAAGTTTCAACAAAATTCATTTTTGAGACTCCAACAAAAAAAAAAAAAAAAATTATGGGGTTACAAATTAAGCTTATTTTATCGATTGGGCTTCATTTGGCCGAGTTATAGCCGTTTAAAGTAAAAAAAAAAAAATTAAAAAAAAAAATGGGGTTACAAATTAAGCTTATTTTATCGATTGGGCTTCATTTGGCCGAGTTATAGCCGCTTAAAGTTTCAACAAACTTCATTTTTGAGACTCCAACAAAAAAAAAAAAAAAAATTATGGGGTTACAAATTAAGCTTATTTTATCGATAGGGCTTCATTTGGCCAAGTTATAGCCGTTTAAAGTAAAAAAAAAAATTTAAAAAAAAAAATTATGGGGTTACAAATTAAGCTTATTTTATCGATTGGGCTTCATTTGGCCGAGTTATAGCCATTTAAAGTTTCAACAAAATTCATTTTTGAGACTCCAACAAAAAAAAAAAAAAAAAATTATGGGGTTACAAATTAAGCTTATTTTATCGATTGGGCTTCATTTGGCCGAGTTATAGCCGTTTAAAGTAAAAAAAAAAATTAAAAAAAAAAAATATGGGGTTACAAATTAAGCTTATTTTATCGATTGGGCTTCATTTGGCCGAGTTATAGCCGCTTAAAGTTTCAACAAACTTCATTTTTGAGACTCCAACAAAAAAAAAAAAAAAAAATTATGGGGTTACAAATTAAGCTTATTTTATCGATAGGGCTTCATTTGGCCAAGTTATAGCCGTTTAAAGTAAAAAAAAAAATTTAAAAAAAAAAAATGGGGTTACAAATCAAGCTTATTTTATCGATTGGGCTTCATTTGGCCGAGTTATAGCCATTTAAAGTTTCAACAAAATTCATTTTTGAGACTCCAACAAAAAAAAAAAAAAAAAAATTATGGGGTTACAAATTAAGCTTATTTTATCGATTGGGCTTCATTTGGCCGAGTTATAGCCATTTAAAGTTTCAACAAAATTCATTTTTGAGACTCCAACAAAAAAAAAAAAAAAAATTATGGGGTTACAAATTAAGCTTATTTTATCGATTGGGCTTCATTTGGCCGAGTTATAGCCATTTAAAGTTTCAACAAAATTCATTTTTGAGACTCCAACAAAAAAAAAAAAAAAAATTATGGGGTTACAAATTAAGCTTATTTTATCGATTGGGCTTCATTTGGCCGAGTTATAGCCGTTTAAAGTACAAAAAAAAAAATTAAAAAAAAAAATGGGGTTACAAATTAAGCTTATTTTATCGATTGGGCTTCATTTGGCCGAGTTATAGCCGCTTAAAGTTTCAACAAACTTCATTTTTGAGACTCCAACAAAAAAAAAAAAAAAAAAATTATGGGGTTACAAATTAAGCTTATTTTATCGATAGGGCTTCATTTGGCCAAGTTATAGCCGTTTAAAGTAAAAAAAAAAAATTAAAAAAAAAATTATGGGGTTACAAATTAAGCTTATTTTATCGATTGGGCTTCATTTGGCCGAGTTATAGCCATTTAAAGTTTCAACAAAATTCATTTTTGAGACTCCAACAAAAAAAAAAAAAAAAAAATTATGGGGTTACAAATTAAGCTTATTTTATCGATTGGGCTTCATTTGGCCGAGTTATAGCCGTTTAAAGTAAAAAAAAAAATTAAAAAAAAATTATGGGGTTACAAATTAAGCTTATTTTATCGATTGGGCTTCATTTGGCCGAGTTATAGCCGTTTAAAGTTTCAAAAAAAAAAAAAAAAAAAAATTATGGGGTTACAAATTAAGCTTATTTTATCGATTGGGCTTCATTTGGCCGAGTTATAGCCGTTTAAAGTAACAAAAAAATAATTAAAAAAAAAAAAATTATGGGGTTACAAATTAAGCTTATTTTATCGATTGGGCTTCATTTGGCCGAGTTATAGCCATTTAAAGTTTCAACAAAATTCATTTTTGAGACTCCAACAAAAAAAAAAAAAAAAAAAATTATGGGGTTACAAATTAAGCTTATTTTATCGATAGGGCTTCATTTGGCCAAGTTATAGCCGTTTAAAGTAAAAAAAAAAATTTAAAAAAAAAATTATGGGGTTACAAATTAAGCTTATTTTATCGATTGGGCTTCATTTGGCCGAGTTATAGCCATTTAAAGTTTCAACAAAATTCATTTTTGAGACTCCAACAAAAAAAAAAAAAAAAAAAATTATGGGGTTACAAATTAAGCTTATTTTATCGATTGGGCTTCATTTGGCCGAGTTATAGCCATTTAAAGTTTCAACAAAATTCATTTTTGAGACTCCAAAAAAAAAAAAAAAAAAAAATTATGGGGTTACAAATTAAGCTTATTTTATCGATTGGGCTTCATTTGGCCGAGTTATAGCCGTTTAAAGTAACAAAAAATAAAAATTAAAAAAAAAATTATGGGGTTACAAATTAAGCTTATTTTATCGATTGGGCTTCATTTGGCCGAGTTATAGCCGTTTAAAGTAAAAAAAAAAAATTAAAAAAAAAAATTATGGGGTTACAAATTAAGCTTATTTTATCGATTGGGCTTCATTTGGCCGAGTTATAGCCGCTTAAAGTTTCAACAAACTTCATTTTTGAGACTCCAACAAAAAAAAAAAAAAAAAATTATGGGGTTACAAATTAAGCTTATTTTATCGATAGGGCTTCATTTGGCCAAGTTATAGCCGTTTAAAGTAAAAAAAAAAAAATTTAAAAAAAAAAAATGGGGTTACAAATTAAGCTTATTTTATCGATTGGGCTTCATTTGGCCGAGTTATAGCCATTTAAAGTTTCAACAAAATTCATTTTTGAGACTCCAACAAAAAAAAAAAAAAAAAATTATGGGGTTACAAATTAAGCTTATTTTATCGATTGGGCTTCATTTGGCCGAGTTATAGCCGTTTAAAGTTTCAACAAAATTCATTTTTGAGACTCCAACAAAAAAAAAAAAAAAATTATGGGGTTACAAATTAAGCTTATTTTATCGATTGGGCTTCATTTGGCCGAGTTATAGCCGTTTAAAGTTTCAACAAACTTCATTTTTGAGACTCCAACAAAAAAAAAAAAAAAAATTATGGGGTTACAAATTAAGCTTATTTTATCGATTGGGCTTCATTTGGCCGAGTTATAGCCATTTAAAGTTTCAACAAAATTCATTTTTGAGACTCCAACAAAAAAAAAAAAAAAAAAATTATGGGGTTACAAATTAAGCTTATTTTATCGATAGGGCTTCATTTGGCCAAGTTATAGCCGTTTAAAGTAAAAAAAAAAAATTTAAAAAAAAAAAAAAATTATGGGGTTACAAATTAAGCTTATTTTATCGATTGGGCTTCATTTGGCCGAGTTATAGCCATTTAAAGTTTCAACAAAATTCATTTTTGAGACTCCAACAAAAAAAAAAAAAAAAAATTATGGGGTTACAAATTAAGCTTATTTTATCGATTGGGCTTCATTTGGCCGAGTTATAGCCATTTAAAGTTTCAACAAAATTCATTTTTGAGACTCCAACAAAAAAAAAAAAAAAAAATTATGGGGTTACAAATTAAGCTTATTTTATCGATTGGGCTTCATTTGGCCGAGTTATAGCCGCTTAAAGTTTCAACAAACTTCATTTTTGAGACTCCAACAAAAAAAAAAAAAAAATTATGGGGTTACAAATTAAGCTTATTTTATCGATTGGGCTTCATTTGGCCGAGTTATAGCCGTTTAAAGTTTCAACAAACTTCATTTTTGAGACTCCAACAAAAAAAAAAAAAAAAAAATTATGGGGTTACAAATTAAGCTTATTTTATCGATTGGGCTTCATTTGGCCGAGTTATAGCCGTTTAAAGTAAAAAAAAAAAAAATTTAAAAAAAAAAAAAAAAAATTATGGGGTTACAAATTAAGCTTATTTTATCGATTGGGCTTCATTTGGCCGAGTTATAGCCGTTTAAAGTAAAAAAAAAAAAAAATAAAAAAAAATGGGGTTACAAATTGTTAAAAGTTATTGTTTATAATATATGAACGAAAGTTTATTGAGTAAGAAACTGATTAATCGTAACAATGTGTGTATGTATAAACTAGCGATCTTTCCAAAGCCGCGCACAAGAGAGAAGTGAGATATTCAACATGAATGCAAACACACCACACTTCGTGGTGAAACTATAAACATATGTTGTGTTGTCAGGGCTGCATAAACAATCTTTAACACTCCTCCTCAACACAATCTATGTCTTACCAAATAAGAAAATTACATTACAGGATTTTTTAAGCCTAAGGCGGATACAAATTTATAATGCTTAACTCTAGTTAAATTCTTTGTTAGTACATCCGCAGTCATCTCATAGGTAGGTACATATGATAAATCGATGACGCCTTCCTTGAGCACCTCTCGTACATGATGTACCTTAACATCTATGTGCTTTGTACGAGCATGAAACATTGGGTTCCTTGCCAACTGCTGAGCACCAATGTTATCGCCATAAATTTGCATCGCTGCATCAGATGCCATCAGTCCCAAACTTATAAGTAGATTTCGCAGATACGCCGCTTCTTTTGCTGCTAATGACAAGGCTATGTATTCAGCCTCCGTACTGCTGAGCGCTACAGTAGCTTGCTTTTTGGATTCCCAAGAGAATGCTCCTCCTGCCAAAGTGCATACAAATCCAGTAAATGACTTTCGATTAGTCATGTCACTTGCCCAAACAGCGTCCACAAAAATCTCCACAGCCTTGCCTGTTCGGGTGTAGCATATCTCCAGATCTATAGTCTTGGCCAAATATCTAAGAATATGCTTTGCTGCCGCTTCATGTTCGGAATGGGGATCAATACTGCACTGTGCTAACTTGTTGACCGAATGAGCAATATCTGGTCGAGTCATCACTGCAATATAAGATAATTCGCCAATTAGTTTTTGGTACAACGTACGATCAACCCTGCGGCATTCTTTTTGTGCGCATGCCACCTGATAACCAGGTTCCAATGGTGTAGATGTCTGTCGGCAATCGTTCATGTTGTACTGGCTTAGCAATTCTTTAATGTATTTGCGCTGACTGATTGAAATTGGTCCAGTGTCACCGTCTCGATGTACTTCTATACCTAAGAAGTAGTTCATACGCCCATTGTCAACAACGTTGTATTCCGCTGAGATTTTTGCTTTGATGTCTTCTACATCATTTTTATGTTTGCATGCCACAATGATGTCATCGACGTAGACTGCATCGAGACTCATGTCCTTTCCCGGTTTGCTATATAAACATGGTTCATTGATGGTTGGCATAAAACCCATACGACGTAGTGTTGCATCCAGTGTTGTGTTCCACACTCGGCCTGATTGCTTAAGACCGTAAATGCTCTTCTTAAGTTTTAGTACGTGATTGGGATGATCTGCACTGACGAAACCTTCAGGCTGGCGCATGAAAACCTCCTCCTCCAACTCGCCATTCAAGTAAGCTGTGACAACGTCGACATGGTGTAGATGAAGACCATACTCCACTGCTAGTGTTATTATAAGCCTTGTTGTAGCATGACGAAGAACAGGTGCAAAGGTTTCCTTGTAGTCAATCCCATAGCGCTGACTGCAGCCTTTTGCCACCAAGCGTGATTTAAGCCTGTTCACGCCACCATCCGGATTTGATTTTACTGCGTAAACCCGTTTGCATCCGATTGGTTTCTTTTCTTCTGGCAACTCTGTTAGTTCCCAAGATCCATTTTCTACCAGGGATTTGTACTCCTCGTTCATGGATGTCATCCAAAGTTCGCCTTCTTTCGATTGCACAGCCTCGGCGAAACTTTCTGGTGTCTTAACCGTTGCTGCAAAGATGGCATTTAGAGTATTAAATATTTTTCGCGGTCTACCTGGTTTTCCAGTTCTGAATATGCTTGGACGACCTGGCCCTCTTTTACTTCCTTGTATCGGCGAATTCTCTTGCAGACTATTGTTTTCATCCAGCTCTTCAAGCTCTTCTGGGTCACTCTGAGCTATTTCTTGTTCAGATTCAGATTCGCTTTCGTCTTCGGGGGCCATCGGAGTCATTTCGCAGGCAACTGTTCCTTCAGATTTCCCTCCCTCAGGTTCTACGAAAATGACGTCTCTGCTTTCAATAAACTTTCTCGACTCTTTATTGTATAACCGATAAGCCTTCGAGGTATCCGAATATCCTACCATGACATATTCTTGTCCTTTTTGTGCGAATTTCGATCTTTTGTTTTTATTAAGCGCAATCGCGACTGACCCAAAAACTTTTAAATGCGTAATACCTGGCTTTTTCCCTGCCCAGATTTCATATGGAGTAACTCCTTTTACTGCATTGGTTGCCACCCTATTACGCAAATAAGCTGCTGTATGTATAGCCTCTGCCCAGAATGACTCATTCAAACCAGCGTGTACTATCATACTCCTAGCCATTTCAATTAAAGTCCTATTTGCCCTTTCTGCAACTCCGTTTTGTTGCGGTGTGTGTGCCACAGTTAAATCTCGCTTAATTCCTGCTTCATTCAAATAAGCATCGAAATCTTTCGACAAATATTCGCCACCATTATCTGTGCGCAATATTTTTATTTTTCTGCCAGTTTGCCGCTCAACTTGGCTTTTGAATGTTTTAAATGCACCAAAAACTTCATCCTTAGTTTTCAACAAATTCACCGAAAGTAAAAAAATAAAAAATTAAAAAAAAAAAAATGGGGTTACAAATTAAGCTTATTTTATCGATTGGGCTTCATTTGGCCGAGTTATAGCCCCTTAAAGTTTCAACAAACTTCATTTTTGAGACTCCAACAAAAAAAAAAAAATTATGGGGTTACAAATAAAGCTTATTTTATCGATAGGGCTTCATTTGGCCAAGTTGTAGCCGTTTAAAGTAAAAAAAAAAAAATTTAAAAAAAAAAAGATGGGGTTACAAATCAAGCTTATTTTATCGATTGGGCTTCATTTGGCCGAGTTATAGCCATTTAAAGTTTCAACAAAATTCATTTTTGTGACTCCAACAAAAAAAAAAAAAAACAAGTAAGAACGTTGCAGTCGGGCGCCACCGACTGCGTCAGACTCTGTTCCTGTTAAAGGTGTGTAGGCTCAATAAATTATTTTTTTTTTTTCGTAAATTTAAATTTCATGAACAGTAACCCACATGTCAAATTTTTATGCTCTACGTCGAAGACTGTAGGAGATACAGTTTTACCCTATTTGCCAAGCCCCAAATGGGCGTAGCTATATATAGCATATATTTTTGGGTAGAGGTAGGATGCTAGTATATATATTCCAAGTCCCAACTCTTTGATGGAAATATTCCCGAAATTATCACGGTTTTAGTAAAAGATATAGTAATTCCCGATTTGCCACTCCCCCAGAAGACGTGGATACATAACTTTTGATTTATCTTAAGAGGAGGTCAACAGTATCCCACATGAAAAATTTGGACGCTCTAGCTCCAAAACTGTAGGAGATACAGTTTTATCCGATTTGCCACGCCCTTAATGGGCGTAAATATCTATAATATATATTTTTGATTCCGAGTGATCTACTTGCACATGTATTCCAAATTTCAAGTCTCTAGCTCTTAATACGCTTAAAATATTATAAGATTTATACAAATCGCTATATATATATTCCCGATTTGGTACGCCCCCAGGGGGCGTGGGTATATAACTTTTTGATCTAACTTAAGGGAAGGTCAACAGTAACCCACATGCCAAATTTGGATGCTCTAGCTTCAAAACTGTAGAAGATATAGTTTTATCCGATTTGCCACGCCCACAATGGGCGTAGATATATAATCTATATCTTAAAACGTCCGCGTGGTGTACACGAATATATATTCTAAATCCCATTTCTTAGACTTCAATATTGACTAAAATAACAGCGTTTTAGTCTTAATAGATATAGCATTTCCCGATTTGCCACGCCCCCTGTGGGCGTATCGGAAAAATACTCAAACTTGATCTGACGCGGGTACACACGAGTATATATTCCAAATTACAAGTCTCTAGCTTCTATAGTGTCCAAATGCTGCGCGTTCATACAGACAGACGGACAGACGGACAGACGGACAGTCGGAGACGGACAGACGGACAGACGGACAGACAGCAAGACGGACATTGCACAAATCCAATAGACTCTTTTTCCCTTTGGGAACAGAGTCTAAAAATTATGGGGTTACAAATTAAGCTTATTTTATCGATTGGTCTTCATTTGGCCGAGTTATAGCCGTTTAAAGTTTCAACAAAATTTTTGAGGTTCCAACAAAAAAAAAAAAAACAAGTAAGAACGTTGCAGTCGGGCGCCACCGACTGCGTCAGACTCTGTTCCTGTTAAAGGTGTGTAGGCTCAATAAATATGTAGTCCGTCCGTCCGTCTTTCCGTATGTTTGAATGCGAGATTATTGAGATTCCTTTTTTGAGCATGTCTTTTACATCAATTTAGCTACAGTCATAAAATTTTACATATAGCTTTTTTAAAATAAAATACTATTTTGGTTTTTATTATATATTTTGGATACTGGCTCCACATTTCACAAAGTCAATTTAATATAAGTTCAGTTGCAAATAAAGCCACATTTACATTTTTTTTTAATTTTTTAGGTAAAAGTTTGGAAGTGTTTTGATTTGGTTAAACAGACTTGCGTTGTGGTAGCGAAGACCCTGCTTCAATCCCCAGTTAGGTCAACTAGAATTTGTTTTACGGAGCCTTACATTATGATTATTATTATTTTTTTTTTTCGTAAATTTAAATTTCATGAACAGTAACCCACATGTCAAATTTAGATGCTCTACGTCTAAGACTGTAGGAGATACAGTTTTACCCTATTTGCCACGCCCCAAATGGGCGTAGCTATATATAACATATATTTTTGGGTAGAGGTAGGATACTAGTATATATATTCCAAGTCCCAACTCTTTGACGGAAATATTGCCGAAATTATCACGGTTTTAGTAAAAGATATAGTAATTCCCGATTTGCCACGCCCCCAGAAGACGTGGATACATAACTTTTGACTTATCTTAAGAGGAGGTCATCAGTATCCCACATGTAAAATTTGGACGCTCTAGCATCAAAACTGTAGGAGATACAGTTTTATCCGATTTGCCACGCCCTTAATGGGCGTAAATATCTATAATATATATTTTTGATTCCGAGTGATCTACTTGCACATGTATTCCAAATTTCAAGTCTCTAGCTCTTAATACGCTCAAAATATTATAAGATTTATACAAATCGCTATATATATATTCCCGATTTGGTACGCCCCCAGGGGGCGTGGGTATATAACTTTTTGATGTAACTTAAGGGAAGGTCAACAGTAACGCACATGCCAAATTTGGATGCTCTAGCTTCAAAGCTGTAGAAGATATAGTTTTATCCGATTTGCCACGCCCACAATGGGCGTAGATATATAATCTATATCTTAAAACGTCCGCGTGGTGTACACGAATATATATTCTAAATCCCATTTCTTAGACTTTAATATTGACTAAAATAACAGCGTTTTAGTCTTAATAGATATAGCATTTCCCGATTTGCCACGCCCCCTGTGGGCGTATCGGAAAAATACTCAAACTTGATCTGACGCGGATACACACGAGTATATATTCCAAATTACAAGTCTCTAGCTTCTATAGTGTCCAAATGCTGCGCGTTCATACAGACAGACGGACAGACGGACAGACGGACAGTCGGACAGACGGACAGACGGACAGACGGACAGACAGCAAGACGGACATTGCACAAATCCAATAGACTCTTTTTCCCTTTGGGAACAGAGTCTAAAAATTATGGGGTTACAAATTAAGCTTATTTTATCGATTGGGCTTCATTTGGCCGAGTTATAGCCGTTTAAAGTTTCAACAAACTTCATTTTTGTGACTCCAACAAAAAAAAAAAAAAAAAAATTGGGGTTACAAATTAAGCTTATTTTATCGATTGGGCTTCATTTGGCCGAGTTATAGCCGTTTAAAGTAAAAAAAAAATTAAAAAAAAAATGGGGTTACAAATTAAGCTTATTTTATCGATTGGGCTTCATTTGGCCGAGTAATAGCCGTTTAAAGTTTCAACAAACTTCATTTTTGTGACTCCAACAAAAAAAAAAAAAAAATTTGGGGTTACAAATTAAGCATATTTTATCGATTGGGCTTCATTTAACCGAGTTATAGCCGTTTAAAGTAAAAAAAAAAAAATAAAAAAAAAATGGGGTTACAAATTGTTAAAAGTTATTGTTTATAATATATGAACGAAAGTTTATTGAGTAAGAAACTGATTAATCGTAACAATGTGTGTATGTATAAACTAGCGATCTTTCCAAAGCCGCGCACAAGAGAGAAGTGAGATATTCAACATGAATGCAAACACACCACACTTCGTGGTGAAACTATAAACATATGTTGTGTTGTCAGGGCTGCATAAACAATCTTTAACAGTTATAGCCGTTGAAAGTAAAAAAAATTTGAAAAGAAAATTATGGGATTACAAATTAAGCTTATTTTATCGATTGGGCTTCATTTGGCCGAGATACAGCCGTTTAAAGTTTCAACAAAATTCATTTTTGAGACTCCAACAAAAAAAAATATAAAACAAGTAAGAAAACTCTAGTCGGGTCTGCCCGACTACGAGATCCCCTGAACCAAGTCCGAGCTGATGTTTTAAACAAGCTAGCTTACATCTTTTATCTATACATATTGCCTCTACGCGCATATACACATGCACACATATACACAGGCACGCATATACACATGCACACATATACACATGCACACATATAGACGTGCACACATTTGTTGTCAAATTAAAAACAGCTAAATCAGTTTTTAGAAAGCTATATTTATTGCTGCCGCGTGCTTTTACAATGTTTCCTTTAATAACTTCTGTATTACTTAACGGATTTGAATGCAAATTTCTGCATTGAATGCTATTAATTTATTGAAAATACGGTTTTCACTAAAAAATTTGAAAAAATTAAATTGTGGCTTTGATAATTTTTTTTTTTTAATAAATTTTTTTTGTAAAATGTGGAGCCGGTATCCAAAATATGAAAAAATAGAAAATGTATTTTATTTATAAAAAGCTAAAAACAAAATTTGGTAGCTGTAGCTAAAAGCTAGTCAAAAAACTGAATCTTGATAACGTTTTAAATCGATATCATTGAAACGGAAAAATTGATCGAATATCTAAAACAAACTCGATATTTTCGCTGTATACACAGACCATCATGCAAAATTTGAAGTCTCTAGCTCTTATAGGTTCTGAGATCGACGCGTTCATACATACGGACAGACGGACAGACGGACAGACAGACGGACAGGGCCAAATCGACTCAGCTCGTCGCCCTGATCAAGAATATATATACTTTATGGGGTCTGCCACGCCTCCTTCTGCCTGTTAAATACTTTTTGCAAAACCATTATACCCTGATTTCCCATTTTCAATGGGTTCAGGGTATAAAAAGATAAAGAATATATATCTACGCCCATTAGGGGCGTTGCAAATCGGAAAATACTATATATCCGCTTCTTGGGGGCGTGGCAAATCGGAGAAAACTATATCTTCCAAAGTCTTATAGGTAATTTCAAATTTTCAAATTTTAGATATATAGGTTACTGTTGCCCTGCTCAATAGATTGACTAAAAATTATATATATCCAATTGTTGGGGGCGTGGCAAATCAGAAAAAACTATATCTATATACTTTACAAATGCAAGGTTATTACCAAACTTCGGCATGGCCGAAGTTAGACCATCCCTCTAGTTTTTTTTGTTGTTTGTTGTAGTTCTAATATGGAAATATGGATTCAAAGAAAAGTAAGTTGTAAGACATAAAAGTTCATTCGCCAATTAATGTATTATTTTTTCTCTCTCGCAGCTACTAAAGACTGGGGATGGCAGAAAAACGTTAGTCAAAGGGAGTGAAAAGCGAATGGTTCCTTCACGATTGAAGACTACTCCCAACACATATATCTACATCTAATAGATTTGTATTGTAATATAAAGCATATACATATAATATAGTGTTTTATAAATGAATGTAATATTGTGTGGAATCCATTTACACTGCCAGCAGCTGCTCGCCAGCTGGCTCGTATTCCAGGCACAGGCGATCAAACTTTGTGGATTTTTTGTCCAGATCCACAACAAAGTCGCTCTTTGGGTAGAATTGACGCAGCTGTTCCCAGTAACGTGTGATTGTTTCCATCGATTTGCCCGTCAGGTGTGAGAGTACCACCATGTTGATGAATGTATCGTAATCGTTGTGTTTCTTGGTCAGCGACTGTGAAAGGAATCCTGCATCTGTTCGGTGCCCTGTGCCAAAGCAACCCAGGCTTGCGGCAGCTGTGTGAGCGTTGCATCGTTGCTGATCTTCTGCATTTTGGCCACCAACTGTTTTGCCAGATCGACCCGCTGCAAACGCAATAGACACTGCACAGACAAAGCCATCGATTCGAGATTATTGGAGCCATGCAATATCTTCAGAGAGTTGATTGAGCCCATGAAATTGCCTATGTAGTACTCATGGCGTGCATCGAAGAGCGCCGAGTTGACATCCTCATCGTTTTGATGCTGGGCTCTGCTCATTTTTAAGGAATTTCATTTGTTTTTACAAACAGCTGAGTTGGCTTTTCAGTTGCAGTGCTGCCACCTTGTTAGAAAATGCTGCCAGCTGTTGCAACGAAAATGAGGTGGTAAACTAGTAGAACCGGTTCTTTAGAAGAACTAGGGTCTTATAAGAATAGCATATTGTAATTGTAAAAAAACGCCCGTTAAAATTGATCAGAATTTTATAAAACCACAATGAATCACAATTGCAAACAATAAAAGAAGAAAAACGATTTGGTTACCTTATTAAAATGTTGAAATGGCAATATAAACTAAAAGCTAAACTAGCTCTTAAAAGCTAATAGCAAATATGCGGAACTAGTTCTTTCAAAGTACATAGCTCTTATAATAGCCGAAGATCAAAATAACTGCGGGATAACGTTCGTCGAACTGGTCCAGAATTTTACAAAACCAATCAAAAATTGCAATTGCGAAAAAAAAACAGGTTTGTTTAAATGATTATAGCCGAATCGTACAAATATATTCATGAGTATTAGTTGCTTACAGTTCAGTCGAGTGCAGAACGTTGTCTAATTATCATGTATAATCCGCAAGAGGAGGAAATTGATTTGGTCCATGAGTATTTTCCTAGCTATCACACAGCTAGATTTCAAGACCAACCGGAGCCCAATATAGCTGTACAAGATAATTTCATGCGTGTGACTTCACAGCGTAAGTCAAAGCTAATCTCTAGCTTTAGCATATGTTTTTACAAATATCACTTCAATTCCATCGAAATCAGACACGAAAGAGCTGACAACAAAATCTGGTATCAAAGTTCACAATTTACGCTATGGCGGTACGGATGATCGCCAATTAGTTGATGTTTTTTTTAAAGATGGCACATTGGAGCAGCCTTCGCCTCTATTTATTTATGTTCATGGCGGATATTGGCAAATGCTTGATAAATCGCATTCCTGTTCGATTGTTGGGCCTCTAGTGAGTCGTGGCTATCGTATCGCCGTCATGGACTACAACAATTGTCCAGAGGTGACGCTGGCTCAGCTGCTGGAGCAGTTCACCAGTTTTTTGCTATGGATTTTCGACTATGCCGAACAAACAAAAACAACCGAGATTAGCTTTGCGGGTCATTCGGCTGGTGCCCACCTCCTAGCTCAATTGTTGCATGTGTCATCTTTAATTTCCGAAGAACGACGACAAAAGGTGCGCGCCTTATTCTTTATATGCGGCGTTTACGATCTGCGCGAACTCTGGCAACTAGATCCCGTGAATCCCAACAATATCTTCGGCCTTAATGCGGAAAGTGCGAAGCAACTGTCGCCCATGCTATGGCCTTGGCAGGCTGATAGCTCATCCTGGTCTGGTGTGCAGTCGCATGTTATATCCGCGGAACACGAGAGCGTTACCTTTATTGAGCAGAGTCGAGTTTTTGCAAAGAATTTGCAAGAGGCTGGATTCAAAGTAACATTTAAGGTTTTCGATAAGTACGATCACTTCGATATTATCGAAGAAACGGTCATCGACACTTCACCCATAACTAGCTATTTGCTGGGCGCGCTTCAGGCGGAGACTTGAAGCGCAGCAAATTCCAAGCTAAGCTTTTCGATAAGTGCAATAATTTCGATATCAAGCAACTGTTATCGAAAAGGAAGCTCACTTAATTCAAAAGACCACAAAGATAACAAAATGTTTATAATCGATAAATACAATAAATCACTTGTTTTTTTTTTCAATTTATTTCTTATGCCATTAGTGTTTTTTTAAAACATACACTTAAATATAATAGTAGTTGCATTTCATATGTACACTATCTAAGCGTTTTTTTGCGCACTAAAAAAGTTAAAGATATAGCACAGCATCCACAAAGTGCTGCATAATGTATGGAAAAATAATTTATACATATATATGATACATAAAATACAAATGTAATTGAAAACAATTAATTTATCGTATATGGAAGTATAACAAAGCGTGCGCAATATGAGATAAATAAATAGATTCTAGCTAAATAAAATATAAACTAATATGCTGATGATGGGACACGTGGGAGAAGAAAAATTTACGACTCCTCATCCGAAATGATAATTTCAGTGATCTGTTGCTTCTTTTGCTGCTGCTGCTGCGGCGGCTGCTCTGGGCTGCTAATGTTGTTGTTGCATTTGCTATTGTTGTTGTTATTGTTGGTGGTGGTGTTGGTGGTGGACACAGTGGCATTTAGACTAGAAACGGACATAACCTTTAGTACATGGGCAGCAGGCGCATCCTTCAGCTTGCCATTGGGCATTGCCTTGAGAGCCTCTCTTGCACTCTCATTAACATTATCATCAACATTATTATTTTCATTATTAGCAGCAGTCTTGACTCTCGTTATATTATTAACTATCACATGAGCAACCGCCGCTGCGGCAGCAGCAGGTGTCTTTGGTGCTGCATTCGCATCCGTATCGGACTCTGCATCGCTTATATCGCCATTTGCTTTAAAATTATCAACAAAGGCATCCACATCCTCGTCCGTTTCATCATCGTCCTCATCATCTTCATCACTGTCGCTCTCATGCTCGCTATCTGGTTGCCCTCCTTGCAGGCCATTGGTTAACACAACTTGTTTGGCTGCCTGCGCCTGTGCCTGGGCGCTGGTGCAGGGCTTTTCATCGTCCATACTTGGAGCAACTGTATCAGTTGCGACTGTCTCTGTAGCTGTAGCGGCTACTGCTATTGTTGTTGCTGCTTCTGTTGATGTTCCTGCTGCTGCTGCAGCTGCTGCCGCTTGCAGCTGTTTCTCTTTAAGCCTCGCCTCCCGCTGCTCCTCGCTGGTGAGATCCTGCTCGCGAGCAAATCTATAATCATGTTAAAGATTAGTTGGTATTAATAGGAGTGACTACGTCAGCTACTCACTTTTCTAGTATGTCACTGATTTTAGTTTGCTTCTTGTTGTTCTCATTGAGCTTGGCCAGCAATGAGGCATCCGAGACAGCTGGATCCTTGGCATTGGCCGTGAAATGTGTTACGGTCTCATAGAGATCAGTCTTGCGCCTCGCTTGGAGCAGGCGACCCACCTTAACAAAGGCATCATGAGCTGCAAAAAAGATTAGTTTAATTATTGAGATCGCAACAACAACTGATTCCTCCTACCTATGCGCTTCATTTCGAATGTAGCCAGGCCCAGATTCTTGTCCTTATTGCAGTGCTCCAGTAGCTGGAGCACATCATGGTAATCAGGAAATTCATGCATGCGATTGACGAACGCGGACAGTGTGCGATTAAATTGTGGATATGGCGTATCCTTAAATAATATGGGCTGCTTCATCTGACGATGTGCGCTCTTACTTTCACCGGTTAGATCACAGATTTTCTCATAGATCTGACAGGCTCGCTTCTTATAGCGCTCCACCTGCAGATAACTGGAGTCGTCATCGTCATTCCAATCGACATCCGCCTCCTCCAAGGCGCTAATACGTTTCGTTATCGTATACAAAGTGCGATTCAGTTTCCTAATGCGCTCATCGCTGCGTTTGTTCCCAGTGCTAGGCGGAGCTGCTGCCGGAGCACTCTTAATCTCAGCTGAAGTTGGCGCTGCAATTGGCATTGGTATTGGTAGTGGGACTGGTGCTGGTGCTACCTTCTCTTCGGGCTCATCGGGCGGCAACTCCACCGCTTTGGCCTTGCGTCGCACTTTCAGCTCATCGACCACACACTTGAGATGCAAATAAATCATGTCCGGCTCATTGCGCATGCGTTCCATGGCCTGCTCCAATTGCTTGCGAAAGCCACGGGAGCGCACAAAACTCTCATGCACACTATAATAGTATTTCAGCAGCTTAATCTCGATCAGTCGCTCCATATCCGGCGACTTGTCCAGCTCCCGGCATAGCTGCAGCATGGCAGCGTACTCCGGCACAAGTGCCGGACGTGTTGCAGCGGGCGCAGCAACTGTTGCTGTAACTGGAGCAACGGCAACAGCAACTGGAGCTGGAGCAACTGTTGAGCTGCTCTCCACCTTCTCGGTGGGTGGCGTTGTGGGCGGCGATTCTACTAGCACGATGGTGGGCGTGGCATTGGGCTGCTCCTTTGACTTGTGACAGTGTTCGAGCTGCTGTTGGGCTATATGCCGACGCCACTCATCATCCGACTTCTTGAGCACTGTGATGGGCTGGATGCGCTTAGCTGCAGGCTTATGCACAGGTGAAATGCTTGCACCTGGAAAAGTTATCTTTGGAGTTGCTGCTGCAGCTGTTGCTGTTGGCGGCGGCGTCGTCGTTGGCGTCAGCTGTGGCGTGATGCTCGTCGTGGGCGGCAGATTCAGCAACAGCGGCTCATTTAACGCTGCTGCGCAGTGCGGAGGCGTGGCTAACAGGCGTAAAGGGGGCGTGGCGCCCGCTGTTGTTATGCTGCTGTTATTATTGCTGCTGGGCGTAAACTGTTGAACGTTACGCAAAGCTGATGCGACTGCTGTTGTTGCTGCTGCTGCTGCTGCTGCTGCTGTTGATGTTGTTATTGCTGCTGCTGTTGCAGTTGCAGTTGTTGTTGTCGGCTTCATTTTGTAGGGCAACGTGCGCGCAGCGCTGTTGATGTAAGCCGGCGTCGGCAACACCACATTCTGCCTGCTTAGCATGGGCATTGGTGTTAGCTTTGCCAGCTGCGGCGTCGCATGATGTGCGGGCGGCGGTGGAGCCAGCTGCTGCTGCTGCTTCTGTTTGTGCAGCAACATGTTGCTGCTAGTGCTGATGCTATTGCTGTTGATGGTGTTGCCACTGTGCGCTGGCGGCGGCAGCTTTTGCTGCACGTGGGCGGGCGACGTCAACGTCACGGTCAGGGGCATCTTTTGCAAGGTGGGCAAACGCTGCGTCGTCGTCTGCTTGGCTGTTTGTTTGACTGGCAGCTTTTTAGTTAACGTTATCTGTTGGTTGGTTGGCTGTGTTTTCTGCTGCTGCTGCTGCTGCTGCTGTTGCAGCGGCGGCTTTAATGGTCGCTGTTGCTGTAAAATTGGTTTTTGTGGCGTTAAACTAGGTGTTGCTATCAGAGTGGGCATCTTTTGCTGCTGCTGCAACTGCACCGTCGTTGGCATTGTTATGGACGGCTTTTGCTGCAGTTGCTGCTGTTGCAGTTGCAGCATCGAGACTGGCTTCTGCTGCTGTTGCTGTTGCACCATCGAAGCCGGCTTCTGTTGTTGATGCTGTTGCAGCTGCAGCAAAGAAGTTGCCGGCGCCTGCTTCTGTTGCTGCGCTGCAGCAGAAGTTGGCGTCGCCAGCTTGTGTTGCAGCTGTAGCGCAGGTATCGTCAGCTTCGGCTGCTGTTGTTGCAGCTGCTTTATGGACGTCGGTGCCTTCTGCTTCTGCTGCTGCTGTTGCTGCTGCTGTAGTTGCTGCTGTAGTTGCTGCTGTTGCTTAAGCTGCTGCTGCTGCTGTAGCGCAGCTTTTTGCAGCGCTGCGGTCGTCGGCTTTTGCTTTGTCGTCGCCTTTTGCTGCTGTGTATTGGATCTTTGTGCCGTCTTAGAGGTCAGTGTCTGGGGGCTGGGCACGCTAGTGATTGTGGCCATTGTGGTGCCCGTTGTTGTCTTCGACCAGGTGCCACTCGCCAATTTGAATGGTTTGTTGTTTAAACTATTGTTATTATTATTATTGTTATTGTTGCTGCTGTGTATGTTATTGTTGTTCTCGACTGTGATTTTGGCAGTGGACATGTTGAAATTGCCATTGCTGTTGTTGTGCTTGGTTACCGTTATGCCACTGGGTATGTGCATGGACCTGTAAGATGCGTTTGTAAGTTATCGATAACCACATTTTAACATAATAATCAATAGCTTATCGATATTTTTTAATGAAATTTGTACAAATGCATCCAAATTATGTTTTGCAAGTGTATTTAATGTTACTTAATACCTGTATGTGCCGACTATTGTACCAGTTGCTGTCGCTGTTGCCGTTGCAGTAGGTGTTACTTTAATCCCAGCGGAAGGCGTTGTAATTGTAGCTTTTGGTATGTGCAACAATTTCGCAGGCAAGGCTTTCGCAGTTACCGTCTTTGCCTGGTCTCGACGCGCTCGCTTCACATCGGGAGGACCCTGTGGACAAACGAAGAAAGCAATTGAAAAAAAAAAATAAAACGACCTGTTGGCTATTGCATTTTAAATTCCATTTAAAAACAAAACAAACAAATACGCCGCTGCAGCTGTGTGAGTGGGGCAATGTGTGTAGAGTTTAGAGGCGCGCCGACGAATGCAGTGTAGAGTTACATTTATTTGGCCTGACCATGTCAACAAAATGTTAACATCGCTAATGATTAAGCGAATTGCGTCGCAAATTATACAATAATGTCAGATAAATACACCCACACACACATAACAACTGGTTTCAGTTAGAACAATTAACATTTCCAATTGCTAGCTCCAAGTGCAGCAGTTGCTGCATACGGGGTGGCAACACTGGCAGCATTGGCTGTGTGCAAGAGTGTGCGTGTCGAGTTGTTGGTGTGCGTCTGTATGTGTGCAGCAACAATAAAAGCAGCGCGAAAAAGATATTCGTACACATAATTTGTAATACACACACATACACATATACATGCACATACACTTGTATAAAACTCATATAGACGCACGCACGCCAACACTAATACGCGCACACCAATGCACAAAACCTATTAAAAATACAACTGTACTTTTCTACACCAGCTGAACGTTGTTGGCGCTGTCACTGGCGCTTTTACCTCCTCCTCCGAATCCGAGCTCAAATCCACATATATAACCGAAGTCATAGTCGAATTATACTGAACACTGAATTTTTATTTGATGCGTCGCTTTTTGCTAGTTTTTCTTGACATTTGACTTAACACACGCAACTGTTATTGTTGCCAGCTAGTTTTTCACGCATATATTACGTCTGTGTCTTATAATTTGATTTCGCCTGTGTTTGTATTGTTGCTTTGAGTTTGTTTTCGCAGGCTAGGTTGCTTTGCTTTTTGTAGAGTTCTATGGCACATGAAGTTGCCATACTGTCATCGAATAGTGGCAACGCTTAAATTAGCAGTTTTGCTCCTAACTTAACAGATCGTGGTAACTATCTTACTTATCGATTTTACATAACATTAACAGCATGTAACGTCCGCTGTTATTTGCTCTTGCTCATTTTTGCGTTTTTTATATGTAGAAGGTTTCATAGCACTGAGTAAATAGGTGAATCATGTTAATAATGATTTTGAGTTAAAAACCCGAAGCTATACACTAAAAAACATTAAAAAAAATATATCAATTATAATAATGGTAATATTTTTTGTTAGGAATTTGAAAAACGATGATCCAATTAAATGATGGTCAATACAACCGATATATCGATATGATATTATCATCCCTAATACAATGTTAAGAAACGTCAACATAATGTGCAAATGACACGTCGGGCCTACTTCGGTTATTTTCGTTTTCCTCAACATCGTTCATTCGGTTTTCGTCAGTTGAAGCGGTCACTGTGTCCGCTGGAGTGTTCCCCAATAGGAGTAAAACTTTCTAAATTTTGTGTAGAAAGTGCAGCAATACAAATCATAAGTTTAGTTCCCTGCCGTACGTTACATTAAGTCAAACACAATGGGAAGTAAGTACAATGTCAATAACTTCAAGTGCAATTTCTCTGAAAAAGTGCCGCTCCGATTTACCAATAAGCAGCGGCCTCCTCGGCAACACCCCCGTACTTGCTTACGTATACAAAAAAAAATGGATTTGGGAATTGATGTGCCGCCGCTGCTAATTTTGTAAAGTGCGGGCTTTATAACAAAAGAATCCATTGCAATTAAAGCTAATAACATTATATGTTTTCATTCATTCATTTGCAGTCAAATTCCTTGAAGTTATTAAGCCCTTCTGCAGTATACTGCCCGAAATTGCAAAGCCCGAACGCAAGGTATGTATAATTAATAGAAAAAATAGCTTTTATATCTTTATACCTGTTAAATGAACGTGGCAAAAACTGTGATTTGTATTGAATGTGTTTTTTTTTGTTTCAATTTGGCGTTTTCATACATATATTTGCTTTGCAGTGTGCCAGTGTTGCCAGCGCACACGTTTTTATTTTTGCTTTCACTTGTCAGTCGAATGCGCCACGCAAACAGTTTGTGATTTCGTAGAAGACATACGGAAGCGCACAAATTGTTTTATTTAAAAAAAAATAATCAAAATGCTAATGAGCAGAAATAAAATAATTAAATAAAGGTTACAAAATTTTATTCAAAATAATATACTTTGAATAGGCAGATGTGATATGTATGTTAGGAATATGAATTTGCACATTAGTTACGCTGCATTTAATTATATAGTTTGTGTTTCTGTTTAAGTTTTGTATTTTAAACTAATTTTTCATTCATGAAATAGTCAAAAGTAGCTACTACTATTCTTATCAAATTGAAGTACAATTTGTTGACTACTTGTTGCCCTACTACTATTTTACACAATTTTGACAAACAATGCAATACCGCATACGACGTGGAAACGTCAAACTTCGGCTCGCACGAAGCGGCCACACGACGCTGTGCGACGTCAGCTTCGTGTTTGTTGTCGTCGTTTTTGTTGTTGTGTTGACTCGACCATATGATGAGCAACGATAAGCAAACTTGATTTTTTTTTCTTTTTTTTGTTTAAGCATAACCACACGTACACATATGTAGGCCAAAATAGCGGTAGTTGCGTACGATGTGGGTCGTAGCTTAAATAGTCTATTCTTTTGTATTTGGAATATTTAAAATTAAAAACTAATAAATATAAAAATAAAAAAAAACAGCAATTTATTATAGATAGATTAAAATATAAAGTACATATATATAAATAAAAAATATTAAATATATTAAACCTATTTTGTTTCTAATTATATTTATTAAATTTTTTTTAATTTTTTTCAGATTCAATTCAGAGAAAAAGTACTATGGACAGCCATCACGTTGTTCATTTTCCTGGTCTGCTGTCAAATCCCGTTGTTCGGCATCATGAGCTCCGATTCAGCGGATCCCTTCTATTGGATACGTGTGATACTCGCCTCGAATCGTGGCACACTCATGGAGCTGGGCATCTCGCCCATTGTTACATCCGGTTTGATTATGCAGCTCTTGGCTGGTGCCAAGATCATCGAAGTCGGTGATACGCCCAAGGATCGTGCTCTCTTCAACGGCGCACAGAAACTGTTTGGCATGGTCATCACCATCGGACAGGCCATCGTTTACGTGATGACCGGCATGTACGGTGATCCATCGGAAATTGGCGCCGGCGTCTGTCTGCTGATCATCATTCAGTTGTTCGCTGCTGGTCTGATTGTCCTCCTGCTCGATGAGCTGTTGCAGAAGGGCTATGGCCTGGGCTCCGGCATTTCCCTGTTCATTGCCACGAACATTTGTGAGACAATTGTGTGGAAGGCCTTCTCACCCACCACTGTGACAACGGGACGTGGCACCGAATTCGAGGGGGCTGTAATTGCTCTCTTCCATTTGATGGCCACCCGCAACGATAAGGTGCGTGCTCTGCGCGAGGCGTTCTATCGCCAGAACTTGCCCAATCTGATGAATCTGTTGGCTACCATTTTGGTGTTTGCTGTCGTCATCTACTTCCAAGGCTTCCGCGTCGATTTGCCCATCAAGAGCGCCCGTTATCGCGGCCAATACAGCAGCTATCCGATCAAGTTGTTCTACACTTCAAACATTCCCATCATTCTACAGTCGGCTTTGGTCTCCAATTTGTATGTCATCTCCCAGATGTTGGCCGTTAAATTCCAGGGCAACTTCTTCATTAATTTGCTCGGCGTTTGGGCCGATGTTGGCGGTGGTGGCCCCGCCCGTTCCTATCCAATTGGCGGCCTGTGCTATTATCTGTCGCCACCGGAGAGCGTGGGACACATACTCACCGATCCCATTCATGCGCTGCTCTACATTGTCTTCATGTTGGGCTCCTGTGCGTTCTTCTCCAAGACATGGATCGATGTGTCCGGCAGCTCAGCCAAGGATGTAAGTCCAGCATAATCTTAAGCCAAACGCTTTTTAACTAATATCTATTTTAATTGAACAGGTTGCCAAGCAGCTGAAGGAGCAGCACATGGTGATGCGCGGTCATCGCGAGAACTCGATGATTCATGAGCTGAATCGTTATATTCCAACGGCCGCTGCTTTTGGTGGCCTCTGCATTGGCGCTTTGTCCGTTATGGCTGATTTCCTGGGTGCCATTGGCTCGGGTACGGGTATCCTGCTGGCCGTGACGATCATCTATCAATACTTTGAGATTTTCGTTAAGGAACAATCCGAAATGGGTGGCATGGGCACGCTGCTGTTCTAAGCAGCAAACTTTTAAAATCACAAACAAAACAGAAATTACAACCAACAACAACAACAGCAATCAAATACTTCATCATAAACTTCTCACATGTCAGCTCGCTGCGATCCCCGCCACCCGCCTCGCGTTTACCCATTTAAGTGAATTAATAACATTGTCTTTGTATCCACAAAACTTCCTCGATTTGAAGGTCTTTTTGCTGGCCAGGGCAAAGAAAATAATGTTTGTGTTTAAAGCGACAAGAACTTTAGTTTGAATAGTTTTATTAGTTTGTATCAGAGATAAATGAAAAATGTGAGACTTTATTGCTTAAGTTCAATATTTCACCGAATTGATTGAATTTCAATGCAATTTATTGTTTTTAACTGAGTGTGTAATATAATTATATAGACCATGATTGATTACACGTGAAATTATAACAACACGATGGATAATGAGTACATGAAACGAACATTGAAAATCACGCAACATGCATACAAATTGTCATAATAATAAAACGTAAATTAGATAAACTTTTTTAATTCAACAAGTGCATTTCTTACTACTTTATTATCTTAGGCTTGTCGATAAATCTACAAAGCTATCGATATTCATTTTCAATATTCTTATTCAGCGGGCGCAATGTCTATCAAAGCAAAATTATGTTTGATCTTATTTCAGATAACATTATAAAATTAAGAAAAAGTTATTTCACAATTTATACATACAACTGGTTTAGGTAAACCATTGAATTCAACAAATGGGATTTATATAAGCTAATCATCATTAAAATGTATTTCGTTTGAATAGATCAAGTTTGGCTTTTAAATTTTTCCGCGCAAAGTTAAAAGCTATCGATATGAATATTGATAAATTTTAACTTATTCCTTTTTTTTTGTTTAATTAAAGGTGACATATTTATCATAAGATTATTTTAAAGATATTTTACAATTTACTAGCAGCTAGCATAATTTTGTATAGTACTTAATCAAGAAAAACCATTTTTTACCGATAACTTAACAACTTAACTTCAATAGGTTTTCGACTGCCAATAAGAACTCCAACGACTGGAGGTATTTTTGCCTTAACAGAATCTGGTCTCACTTTGTATCGCATAAAATGGAAAAATAATCATAAATAAAAATAAGCAAATTCGACACACAGTTTAAACAACATAAACGCACACACAAATCTACTAATGCGCATTTACAAACCTAAGAGCATAACGTGCAACGACCAAGCTGTGCGCAACACAAGCCAAACACAACAACAACAGCAACATCATCTGGAGGCAATCGAAATCTCAATTTGAGTTGCCATGTCAGCTCCACTCACACGAAATGTGCCGTATTTGAAGCAGCAGCTAACTGCCCTGCTGCACAACACGTCGCCAGTGATAACGTTGATCTGTTTAGTTACAACAGTGGGCTATCTGTTGTCCTATTCGGAAACGGCAATCCTGCTGCTGAGCGTAACGCCTGGCTACATTTTGCCCAATGGTAAATTTTGGATATGGACCGCCTTTACCTTCTGCTTCATCGAGCTACACTGGTGGGAGGTGATAGTGGACGTGGTCACGGTTGGACTGTGTGGCAAGATGCTGGAACCGCTCTGGGGTCAATTCGAGATGTTCAAATTCTTTGCGCTTAGCAATTTTGGCGTTTCGCTGCTAACGACGATCTATTACCTATTCTACTATATGGTTACGAAAAATCCGACCATTTTATTCGAAGTACACATTCATGGCTTGGCCGGCTATGTGGCTGGCATTTGTGTGGCTGTGCGACAGATAATGCCCGATCATCTAATCTTCAAGACGCGCTACGGACGACTGACCAATCGGTGAGCAGGAGATATCTTAAAATCTCGTATCACATCTCCATTTAACAATGTTTTATCTTGCGCAGCAACGTTCCTTTGACCGTGCTAATCTTTGCCATCATTGGTTGGGCTATTGGAATGCTGGATGGCACATATCCGGCCATGTTTGCCTCTGGTGCTATTGTCTCGTGGATCTATTTGCGCTTCTATCAGCACCATCCAAATGGACGTGGCGATAGCTCCGAGAGCTTCACCTTCGTCAGCTTCTTTCCAAATGTTACACAGCCTTTTATTAGCCTCCTTGTGAATCCCATTTACAATTGTTGTTTACGTGCAGGCGTGGTTAAGACGCCCACGCCTCTGCGAACGATTTCAACATCGAGTTTGACTTCCATATCGGTGCAAATGCCTGGAGTGGATCCACACGACATTGAGCGCAGACGGTAAGCAAATAGGATATACTTATGTATTCTACTGATTGTCTTTCCATTTTCGTATATATCTAGACAAATTGCTCTGAAAGCTTTGAGCGAGAGACTTAAGGCCACGGACTCCACGCGTCATGCACAGCTGCCTAAATCCTTTCCTCAACAGCAGCAGCAGCAACATCATCATCAGCATCATCATCAACATCATCATCAGCAACAGCAGCAGCAGCAGCACAAGCAACACAGTCACAGTCATGGCCATAATCATGGTCACAGTCACAGCCACAGTCATGGCCATTCAGCTGGAGCAGCTGCGCCACCTCAACCGGATTTCATAAAGCCTGCAGCACAGCAATTGCAACCGATTACTACGGCGCACGCTGAGCCACGCATGATCAGCACGATGAGCCCAATTGCAATACCCATGCCGGCGCCGCCGCCCAAAGAGGAGGAGCAGACGAATGAGACGCTTATCCAATTGGACGCAGAGTCCAATTAGACAGTTTATATATATATATATTTTAACATAAATGAATTGATTTGAGCTGCTTATGTTTATCTTTTTGTGTGTATGTTACTGTAATTGTATTTAATGTTACATTTTATGCTTTAAAATTAACATACGTGTAGTTTTCTAATTGCTTGAAAGCCACGCCCCCTTTGAAGGCGACGCCCCGACAGCAGACGCTGAAAGCTTCCATCAATATAGCGCCTACATGCATACATATACATGCAAACATTCAGTTATAGTATTTACATGTATTGAAAAAAGAGAAAAATGCTTTATTTAGTTTATAACATTTATTGTAAATATATTTAAAAAGCCCAGAAGATGTTGATTTGCATTTATCATACATAGGTATATGTGTGTTTGGGGCTGGTATGCTGTTCGCATATAATTAACAACAAAGTTCTAACAGAATATTTTTGGCAACATGCTGATAAATACTAAAAGGTATTTTTCTGCGTGTGTGGCCAAACTGCAGAAATACAAACAAGCTGGAGGGGACCAGCAAATTTAGTAATTGGCAGCTATTTGAATATGATTCTATTTAATTAATTTTGACTTCTATGTCTTACTTCATCATTAATTCAAGGCCCGAAAGTTTTCAGACCACCCTCGTATATACAGTTATCATTATTAGCAATATCATGATTTACTACCACATATCGTATAAACGTGCAATTAGAATGGCACTTGCGATAAGTCAGAGCGATAGTTATCGCACATCCCAAATATCGATTCGCCAATTGGATTCGCTTGGGGCTGTTGGCCGTAGTGTTGGCGTTATATTTTTTAAGTTTTCTTTTATGTACGGACGCCATTTGTTTTCTATTACCGAAGAGTTTGACACGTTGGCGAACGGTCTGTCGCGCAACAAGTACGAATAATAATAAAAATGTTTCGCTGAAAACAAGTGGCCAGTGTCAATAACTAAGTGTGTGCATAACGCGTGCCTTTCTATAGTTGCATTTTCCTAAAAATGGGCCTCAACAGCAACTTCAGTGCGCAACATCGACAACAACAAAGGCACACACATTTCCGAAATGGTAAGTTTCCAGTTTCTGATAAGAATATCGCCATTCCAAGTAGCAAAGGAAGCAAAGAAAGAAATCAAAGTGAAGTGTGGCGAAAAAAAACGTACGAAGCGGGCTCGCCCCGGTCCACAGTATAAACAAAACTCATCTTATCGAAACAAACACACACACTCATGTACATACATACATTTCTGCGATTGGGTGTTTGTGTGTGTGTGTGGCTATTCCGTTTTTGGCGCCTGCTTTAGTCACTCTGCGCGCGTTTGTGTGTGTTAGTGACTTTTGCGGTTTATTGCCAACGTGTAATGCAGTCGCCATTAACGTCGGCGTCGGCGTCGGCGTCGTGGCAAAAAAAAATGCCCAAAACCATATTCAAAGCAAGCAACAAATCAACTTGGTTTTCGACTATTCTTACCCGAATTTACATAAATACCATTTTCCGCCTGCCCTCTCTTACTTCTCGTTTCGCGTTAAATGAAACTAGTTTTTTCTTATGCTGAACAGGAACTCCAACTGGAACTCAGACTGGAATTGCAACTGAAACTAGGCTAGTGCGACGACATACATTCATATACATATGTACCTACATATGTAGTTGTGTAGTTTGCCCTTAAGTCTTCTGGTTCTCTTCTTTGTTCGAGCCAATCAGCATTTACTTTCACTTCAGTCCAAACTCAGGGTCATTTGGTTTTGAAATCACGATTTCAATGGGAAATACAAAAGTCGATCTTAAAGGAATTTTTAAATAGGTCCAACATTCTTCCAATTGCAAGCCAATTGGTTAACTTCAGGTTTCATTATTGTTATTAATATGAGCGATCGTACCAATCCGAACCAATCTACAATAATGTAAATATTTTTTGTATTTATATTTTGAGTTTCATTTTCTATGAAATTTGATAACTTATTTACAAACATCGTTGATTTAATACCTCAATCATTTTTTATGGCTATAAACATTAGGCGATCAGATAAGATACCTATATCGACTATTAAAAATACCAGATATAATTTTGATAAGCTTCCGTATTGTACAGATACAATGTAAATATATTATGCTATATTGAAAATTCGTGCAAATAATATGCCATAGTACTTAATTTATATCTATTATTTAAAGAAATGAATGCAAATATTTGGTGCAGGCCGACACATATACATACATACATATGTATACATATGTACATGCAAACATACATACATATGTATGTAAATTTGTTCCTAACAAAAATCTTTATATGTGACTGCAAACACGTCAAAACAAGCTCACCTACACACACACACACATACACAGAGACACACATTCAATTGGTTGTTTACACACATGCGCGCCTGCCATTCAAGCAGCAGCAGCACTAACATGATGTCGATGTCCACGTCGCTGTCGCAGTTGACGTCGCAGTCGGCAGTCGCAGTCGCCAACGATAGTCGGGTCCAAGAAAAACCACTGAGGGCGTACGATTGGGGCTCAGTTGTGCATTGGTAGCCGCATATAACGGTTCGTGGCTCTCGTAGCTGCGCCTTTATCAAAAGAAAAGAAATAAATTTATCGCGCTAAACAAACACAAATAACAAATTTGAAAATAAAAGATAGACAACGTTAGAAAAAGCGCGCGACTTCATTAACAAAAAATAAATTCAAGATTCGCTATCTAATTGTCGCAACACCCCACTCTTTCTCCACTGTCTCCATTCTCCAATCTCCACGTTCTCTCTCGCCCTTCTCCCCGTGCAGCCAGCAAGCCGACAGCAACGACAATGACAGATCACCTGAACAAGCAGCAAACGCGACTCGCCCAGGTGAGGCAGGAGCACTTACTTAAGTTTTGGGACGAGCTTTCAACGGACGAGCGCCTCCAACTGGTGCGTGACTTAGATGAGCTCGACTTTGATGAGATCAAGCCGAATTGGGAACGCGCCACCATCTCGATGAATGCGAATGGCATTAAGCTAGACGGTCGCATGCAGCCCATACCCGATGACCAAATACTGTCTATAGCCAACACTACGCCGGACAAACTGAGCGCCTATCGGGAGAAGGGATTGCAACAGATTAGCAAAGGCTATGTCGCTGTGCTGCTCATGGCAGGTGGACAAGGTGAGTGCCAATACCAAATATAACTAGATTCGTTAAATATTGGGATTTTTTGCAAAGATAATGGTATGTACATATATGCATATGTATGTATGTATTTATGTAAAATGCAAAAAGGGAAAATGTTAGGGACTTTTTCTGAATTATCAAAAAACAACGAAAGGAAATTTGTGGGACATTTAGCCAATCTTAACAGCGTGGTAAACACACATTCGCAAGCTTAGCTTATCAGTGGCGACAGCTGCTATATTGCATTGCGCCACAAATATGTCTATTGCATCATAACAGTGTTCTAAAATTGTTATGTTAAACTACATTGTACTACAAATATCAATTACAGTTACTTTTGATGCGCTTTAAGCCTGTAATATTTATGAAAAATATATCAATCGACTAAAATTCATAGATAGACTTCTTTTATAAAATGTTAGAACGTCTGCTCTTAAACTAAAAGTATTGCCATTGCATATGTATTTACTTGTAGATTATTCTGTAAAATTTTTTTTTTTTTTGCTACATGACTGGACCGGAAACTGCATAGTTTGTTTACATATTATATATATTTTTTTTTTAATTTGCACACTCATAAGATATATGGGCTATTTTTAACTATTTCTGCTCGCAATTACCTTGAGATCCAATAAAAGGGAGAGAAAAGTAAAGACAATGCAGATTTGCAAGTGTGTGTGAGTGCGAGTAAACAGCTAATTAGATTGATATAAAAATGCTTCATTAAACTCGCCACATGCACAGTTCTTTTGACACACACACACACACATAGGGAGAGACACACACTTATGCATACGCGTCGTTCAGCTGCCCACTCAAGCAGCTGTAGTTGTTGTTGCTTGTAATTTATAATTCAGCTTGCAAGACACGCCACACCAGGCAGTCAGGCAAAAACAAAAATTTAAGGCATTCTGCTTTTGGCCAGCCAATCGCCAACGCCAGTCTTAGTCAGCCTCCTGTTATTGTTGTTGCTGCCTTTCTTGATTGTTGTTGTTTCTTTTCTTCAGCTGATTTCGATCGTCGTTTCATATTTCCCGTTTTGTTCAAGTTTGCTCGCTGCAAGCGAAATCACGTAATTGTCTTAAACAAACAGAAACAACAACATACATACGTATGTATACAAAAAGCTAACGTTCGAATGCCTCTTGGCATTTGGTTAGCGCTACATACGTACACACATCTTACGTATTTCTGGCACGTAACGTAACTATATATAACGGTTAAAAGTGTAGGCAACGTCCCGTAGCTAGCTGCAGCTTTAGTTATCGATAACAATGCTGCAGCTAATCAATTCACTAGCTAATCGATAAGCCCGCTATAATTAAAAAAAAACCGGTAGTCTGTATGCGAGTGACCTTATGACAGGTTTAAATGCTAAATAGCTACAAGAGTAGCCAGAAAGAAAAAGAAACAATAAATAAATAAAACAAGCTCTGGTTGAAAGCGAAAACGTAGCCGAAATAAAAGAAACAAGTTTTTAAGGTCAACCGGCTGGGCCCGCAGCAACAGCCATCAGCCACATATGATTTAACTTTTTCTGCATGAGATAAGATCTGTTGAATTATAATGTGATTAATTTCCTTGCTGTATATCAATTACTGAATCAATTATTTAACTAAAAAGAAATGCACAAAATAATTGAAAATTGAGTTCACAATGGCAAAAGTCTCCACTAAAAGATAAGCCAAAATATGGTAACCTTAAAATTTAATTTATTGCCAAAAATGAGTTTATATGGTTTAAAATGCAATTTATGAAAATATAAATAAATAAAGATATAATTAATAAATTCTGAATAACTTGACCTTTGCAGGCACTCGACTTGGCTTCGATCAGCCCAAGGGAATGTTCGATGTGGGCCTGCAATCGCATAAAACGCTCTTCCGCATACAGGCGGAACGCATCCTGAAGCTGGAGCAGTTGGCCGAGGAGCTGTGTGGCCAACGGGGTCGCATTGTTTGGTATATTATGACGTCGGAGCACACGATGCAGCCAACGCTCAATTATTTGGAGGCCAACAACTATTTCGGACTGCAGGAGGAGAATGTGATGCTGTTTGAGCAGGGATCACTGCCGTGCTTCGACTACGATGGACGCATCATACTGGATGAAAAGAATCGCGTCTCCCGCTCGCCGGACGGCAATGGCGGCATCTATCGGGCGATGCAGCGAGCCGGCGTATTGGATGACATGCAGGGGCGTGGCATACTCTACGTGCATGCGCACAGCGTGGACAACATTCTGATCAAGGTGGCTGATCCCATATTCGTGGGCTATTGCGCTGAGGAGCAGGCCGATTGTGCGGCCAAGGTGGTGCAGAAATCGTCGCCCAGTGAGGCAGTGGGCGTGGTGGCCATTGTCGACAACAAGTACCAGGTGGTGGAGTACAGCGAAATCTCACCAAAGACGGCCGAAATGCGCAACGCCGACGGACGCCTAACATATAGCGCGGGCAACATATGCAATCACTTCTTCACTGTCGCCTTCCTGCACAAGATCGGCAGCAGCTACGAGCGCAAGCTGAAGCTGCATGTGGCCAAGAAGAAGATACCCTTTGTGGACAATGCCGGCAATCGGCTGACGCCCGCGCAACCGAACGGCATCAAGATCGAGAAGTTTGTCTTCGACGTCTTCGAGTTTGCTGAAAAGTTCGTGGCCATGGAGGTGCCACGCGATGAGGAGTTCAGTGCCCTGAAGAATGCCGACTCGGCCGGCAAGGATTGCCCCAGCACAGCGCGCGACGATCTCCATCGATTGCATCGCAAATACATTGAGAATGCCGGCGGCACGGTCCATGGCGACATCTGCGAGATATCCCCGTTCGTTAGCTATGCTGGCGAGAATCTCGAGCAGCTCGTGGCTGGCAAATCCTTTACCAGTCCCGTTTACTTGCGTGAATCCCCCATGCAGGGACATCTGTAGAATACACACACACACACACACATGCATATGTACATATAGACTGATAAATGTGGATAGTTTCTGTTAAAAAAAAAAAGAAGAGAAAAAATTACATTTGATTCCATAGTTTTCAGTACTTAAGGGCAATATTCACTATAAAAAACACTTTCTTTTGCCTGTTTTCTTTTTCTTTCGTTTGTCCCTGTTTTAATGTGAATATACATATATGTAACTAAATATATATATATAAATATACAATATATATGCATATTTTTAATATGTTAAATACAAATTGAGAAGAAAAACTTTGTTTCAATTAATGCGATTGGATTTTAAGCTTGCTTTAAATTGATTAATGTCCAGTGCTTAAGTTCTTCATTTCGAGTGAACACTGTACGTGTGATATGCACATGTTAAAAACAACTTTTTTGTATTTAAAATTATTAAAAAATATTTTTAAAATAAAGATTCTAAATTAAGATTCATTAAATTTGACAATTTACAATTTGCATAATCAAACGTTCTTTATTTCGAGTGAGCACTGTAGTTATTTTAATTTATAGTTATTTAAAATTTAAATTCCAATTTGACAATTTAAATTTCTTTTAGTTCTCATATAAAAAACTTCTTTATTTCGAGTGAGCACTGTGGCTATGACAATTGTCTGCGCCAAAAAAAAAATTGTTTTTTACTTTTTAAATATTTATAGAAAAAAAAAACAAAAATGATTTAAAAATTTGAATTTTGTATTTTGTAGTCAAATTTGATAAGTTTTTTACTGATTTCTTTATTTCGAGCGAACACTGTAGTTATTTTAATTTATAGTTATTTAAAATTGAAATTCAAATTTTTTGACAATTTAAATTTCTTTTAGTTCTCATATTAAAAAGTACTTTATTTCGAGTGAGCACTGTGGCTGTGACAATTGTCTGCGCTAAAAAAATTCGTTTTTTTACTTTTTAAATATTTATAGAAACAAAAACAAAAATTATTTAAAAATTTGAATTTTTTAGTCAGATTTGATAAGTTTTTTACTGATTTCTTTATTTCGAGCGAACACTGTAGTAATGAGAGCATATAAGACCTAAAAGAAAACCCGCTTCAATTGAATTTTCTCAACCCACAATTGATAAGAGAAAAACAGAAAGTCAACTTTGATATAAAAAACAGTCTAAAAACAATTTTTAATATAAACACAACTCGTTTTTTGTATCTTTTTCTTGTAAATTGCATTGAGTGTAAAAAGTCAGTGAGAGCCCTATTTAAGGATGCACTTAATGGATGGCACAACCTCCTCGATCCAGTCGATGCTGATCTCCGTCACCTGGCGCAGGAAATTGTGCTCCGTTTGCACGAGCTCCGTGAAGAGGAGGCACTGCGGCTTGTATTTGCCGTGGAGCACGCTCGACGGGTGTATCTTGGCCTTGACACGCCCACTCAGCGTGAGATAGTGTCCCTCCCGCTGGAGCAGAGCAACATTGTCAAAGAGACCCGTCAGCAGGCACTTCTTGACTGCATCCATGTTGTCGCCGCAGCTGTTGAGCGCCAGGTTCAGCCTGGAGCTAATCTCCGCCAGCTGATTGCGCACATTGCGGGCATAGTTAAGGTTTCTGATGTTTAGGAAATTGTCATGGCACCAGATCTTTGGCTTCTCGGTCTTCTGGAACGTGCCGAAGACATTGAGCAGGGTCAAGTGGTCGCCGTGCTTCGACTGGAATTTGGCATGGGCCAAGGCGGCCAATTCGCTTTTGTCCGCGTGTCCGATGAACACGTTGTCGCTGGAGAGCGCCGCCACCAGGCTGAGCATCTCCTCCATGCAGCCGAAGCTGGGCGCGGCGAGCAGCAGCTTGGCATATCTGGGATCCAGTGGGAACTGGGCCATCCAGCGACCCGTTGTCGTGATGCTGCCCGACTTGATGGCGCCCAGCTGCTCGAGCGCTTTGTAGGCGCTCTCCACGCCCTCCGCTGGCGGCTTGTCTATGAAATCGAAGCTGGCGCAATCGATGCCCAGGGCGAGCAACTGCAGCACTGTGGCAGTCAGGTTGGCGCGCAATATTTCTGGCTGTGCGGCGGACCGAAACTTCTCCATGTTGCTCTTCGTGTAGATGCGGTAGCAGAGACCGGGTGCATCTCGTCCAGCACGTCCGCTGCGCTGCCAAGCCTGAGCCTGTGAGATGCGCACGGTCTTCAGCAGATCCAGGCCGGAGCTGGCATTGAAGGACTTCTCCTTCACGTAGCCACAGTCAATGACACACCTGATGCCCGGTATGGTGATCGAGGTCTCCGCTATATTCGTGGCCAGCACAATTTTGCGCGTGTTCGCTGGAACTGGCAGAAAGCATTCCAATTGCTTGCTCTGCGCCAGCTGGGCATAGAGTGTGAACACTCGCACATCCGACGGCCCCGAGTTGTTGATCCGCGCCAGCTGTCGGATTTGCTGAGCCAGTGCCTCAATCTCCTCCTGGCCGGTGAGAAAGATGAGCACATCGTGGTTGATGGGCTCGTGACGATGGATATCGAAGAGTGTGACGAGCGCGGCATGTATATAATCCTCCTGCGGCTGCTTCGTGTGCAGCACACGCACCGGATGCGTGCGTCCCTCCAGGTACATGCCCTGCACATTGAAGTACCTGCCAAAGTGATCGATGTCCATCGTGGCGGAGGTAATCACAAGCTTCAGCTTGGCCAGCTTGAGCCTGCGTCGCTCCTGCTGCGCCTCCTTCACAATGCCGAAGAGCAGATCCGCATTGACCGTGCGCTCGTGCGCCTCGTCCAGCATAATGACTGCATATCGACGCAGCAGCCGATCCGCTATGGCTTCTCGCAGGAGTATGCCGTCTGTTAGGTAGCGTATGCGCGTCCTCTCTGTGGTCATGTCCTCGAAGCGCACCGTGTAGCCCACCGTGTCGCCCACATTGCTCGCCAGCTCCTGGGCCACACGCTTTGCTATCGTTATAGCTGCCACGCGTCTTGGCTGGGTGATTCCTATGATTCCGCTATTCGCGTGGCCCGCCTGCAGCAGAAATTGTGGTATTTGTGTTGTCTTGCCGGAGCCCGTTTCGCCCATTATCAGCAGCGTGTCATTGGCCTCCAGTTCTTTCAGAATGCGCTGCCTGCAATGGTAAACGGGCAACGCCTTCCGCTCCTGCTCGATGCAGCTCCTCTTGTTGACAATCACATTTTTGTTGTTGTTGTTGCTTGGACTGTAGTTGGGTTTCTTGATGCAATTCTGTTCCTTCATCGGTTCGATTTTGCGCTTCACAGGGAAATTGGAGGCCAGACCTGCATTCCCATTGCCATTGCCATTGATCAGGTATTTCGATTCCATGTTGCGCAGTTTCTTCTACAAAAAAAAAAGTTGGAGTTGTAAACTTGCCTTTGTTTGCCTACTTGTGCGCTATTTGTGCTGCAATTAAGTTTGTTATCAAATTAAAGCACACTTACCCGGACATGGGCTTTAAAAGAGCGGCGACTTTATCGCGAGGTAAATATTGCTTGTAAATAACTAAAAACAAGTAAACACAAAGTTCTGTGGGCAAAGGCGCTACACGCTTTTGCTTTAGTGATGCGCAAAGTGCAAAACTATCGTTTCACTTTAAATATCGATGGTTGACAGCTTAACTTATCGAATATGCTGAGCAGTCGGAATGTAATTATTATAATTTGTGTAAATTGTTTGGTTTAGTTAATTATGTACACAATTTATTCCCTAATGACAAGAAATATCTTTGTTTACCTAAAAGATCTTAAATATAGCTATATAATTTAGTTCTTTCTTTATACTTAAATAGTTTACAAATTCGTCGAAGAGTTTTTCCAGCTTATTTATTAAAAAAGTTAACAAATATCATATCAAATCAAAACCTTGATTGCCCCTCAACGATATTATTTTAGTTCAGCGGGCAGTGCTGCCTATCATAAATAAATACTGGGTTTTTGCACACTTACCCCTTTTGGTGTTCAATATTTCCCCTTCACAAAGGTACCCAATAAGACAATCAATTTGAAATGAGGTCTTCGCCTTTATGATCAATTTCCTTAAGCTCCCCTTCTTATACCTTTTATTTTAGTTCCATAAATAGGGGGCGTACTAAAAAGTAATTTTTACTCGCTCCCAAAACAACTGGGGTATAAAATACTCGTTTAGCACATTTCACTTGTCAGCGCTACACGCCGAATGACTACGCTTCACGCTGACTGACACTTAAAACAGCTGTTTTCGTTTTTTCATCGGTGCGTATTTGCCACAATATTTTGGAAGCTTCGTTTTTTTCGATCATTTCCATATTTTAGCTTGAAAAAAAGAAGCAAATATGGTTGCTGGCGGCTCATCAGATACGGGCGGCGTTAAGCCCATGGCCATAGCGGGTCGCATGGTGCGCGAACGCGAGCGCCTCATCGGAATGTCGCCCGACGAGCGGGCCTGGCGCAAACAGTGGCTGAAAGATCAGGAGCTGCCCCATGGACCGCGCAAGGTGCCCGCCCTAGAGCTGGAGCTCAACAACCCCATCAAGCGTTTCTATCGTGCTCCACTGGACAAAGTGTGCAGCATACTGACGCCAGCGCTGGTGGGTGCAACAATTGTTATGTAATCGAGAAAAATCTTAACCATTTTCTTCTGCAGGGCTTCCAGCGAGCCTACACGGTGCGCTACTGGACAGGCAAGGCGCTGATTGCATTAACAGGCATCTATGCCACCGCCTACTACTTCAAATACAATCAAAATGTGAGTGCGAGCTACTCGAGCTTTATCTATCTTTACTCTCTACTTCGGTTTCTTTGCAGGATTGGACGCGTAAGGGTGGCTGGCGTGTGATATCCTCTCGGAAAGCTTGTGTGCCCGGCGATGAGGGCTTTCCCCGTCTCTCAGATCGCTCTGCGCCGGCTGATTATGCGGCGCGTGGCTTTAAGCAATCGCCTATCTAAAGAGAAACTTCGACTTGGCTTAAGTTTGAAACGTCTTTTAAAATAATGTTAGCAAAAACTCAATTCAAAATAAACATGGAACAACAACAACAACAATACACACATACATAAACGGGCTGTCTCCATGGCCAATGATACCCTATGCAGAGCAGTATATTAATTCTGCGACTAAGCATGTAACGCAGGGGAGAAACTGAATGTCCCTTTAAGTTAGAGTATTAGGTATTTCACAATTATGGTCAAATCAATGCTTCTCATAAAGAAAGCATACATGTATATATCTACATATATATCTATAGGAGATCAATGTGTCCGATCTGTAAGGGTATTCAAGCAGTTTTCAACTACATATATAAACAGCTAAGCTATATATCTTGTTAGGGTATATAAAATTCGGCTTAACTATTATTTATTGTTTCTGCTGCGTTTGACATTTATTTATTCGTTTTTCATTGGTTGCTCAAATGCTGCTTAAGCTATTTTCAGCAGCTGTGCTCAATTTTCTACTATCGTAGATTTTCTTTTATTGTCATTTTCGACGGCAAAAGTATTAAATCAAAAGATATTTACGGCATTATAATTTAACGTTTTGTTTCTGATTTAAATAAAATATATTCCACATCAAATTCGCGCGCTGAAAGTTGTGTTAAAATGGAATAGTAACAAAAAAAAGCTATTTAAAATGATGGCATTTAAAGAATAAAACGAAATTAAGCATTGACCCAGTTAAGTTACAAAATTAAGTAAATGCAAAAATATTAAGCTAGTGAAATATTTTTTACCGTACGAAGCGTTACCAGACTATTTAAGCAATTTACAAGTGCTGTCAGCGTGGATTTGGTAAATTTATAAGGTTAGCGCAAACCAACTAAAAAGGTTTTCAAACGTAAAGTTATTATTTGTTTTGTGCGTTCGTTAATAGTAAATAATTAAATTTGAAATTGGCCCGCTGTTCGCGTGGCATTCAATGTTTACATTCGTTCGCTGCGAATGGCAAAGCAAAAATATCGCTTAAAGATGAGTAGTGCAGTGCGCGTGTATCGATCATCGCTATAAAAATGCTCTTTTCTTGTTACCGCTGTGCTCTCTTCCATTCTGCAACGGCGACAGCGCAGTTCACTTAAATTTTGTGAAACTCAACGAAATTTAATGGTGGTCCTGAAAAGTTGTGGATCTAACTGAGCCCAGTAAACCCACACACTCATGCCAAACACAGGCGTACTAGATTTTGACCGCAATTGGCCTTGACTGGAGCGTGTGCCGGTGTGTGTGGCAAAACCAACAAAAAAATATAAGAAAATACTAAGCCCCGTACGGTCGCTGGGCTTGTGTGTGTGTATGTTGTGTGCGTGTGCGTGTGCAATTTGTAAATTTTTTCATCCGCGTGGAGCGCATTGGAATACAATAGTTGACTGTGCCAAGTGCGCGCGTGGCTATAGACATTTATAGCCACCTAACCAACCCCAAATGCAACAACATCATCCACAACACCTCCAACACCGAAAGTCTTCATCCGGAACAGGTGAGTGAGCAGCAGTTGTGTCCGCTAGACAAGTTCAAAGCTCCGTTTTGGCTACATACATATTTAATTCTCCTTTTGGTTGTTTGTACAATTCCTACACATGCAATGCCGAGGCTTTTGGTCAAAAAAAAATATTTTTCATAAATTTTTTTATTCTTTCATGCCTTGTGTTCTTAGGAAAAAAAAAAATTGGTCGCCATCAGCGCTGTTGGCGTCGCTGTCAACGTCGTTCTTTCGCGCTCTCCCAAGTGGTCGCTCGCTTCAGCTGTCATATTGTGCCGAGAGAGAGAGAGAAAGAGCGGCTGACGTCGACGTAGCTTCCCGCGCGCGGGAAATTCAGAACTTTGTTCATTCATAACTCGTCCAAATTCGCAATGATTTTTGCCCACTTCATCAAATTAGATTCTATGTGTTTTAACCAATCTAATGCATATGCGCAAACATAGGGGTTCATTTAGAAATACATTGCTAGAGGCCAGCAAACTTGATGCTAAAAACGACCAAAATTGACGCGCGCAAAACAAAGTCGCGGCTGTTTGTTTGTGTGTGAATCAGCGTTGCCAGCACTTCGTCAGACTGAGTGTGTAAATGTAAACAGACAGCGAATTGACCCAAATACAAGAATTTAACGCATTTTTAAAGGTTTTTAACACATCTTAAGAGCAAAAAGTGAATTTTTATTCAAAACGAGTATTTTTTAATGCAATGCATTGATTTAAGACCAATTTTGGTTGGATTGAAAACTGATATTGATTGTTTTTAGTAAATGGTGCTAAAACTGATGCATCCTTCCATTAAGAGCTTTAAAACTATTAAATTCAATATTATTGGAAGCCTAAATATCGAATCTTCGTCAGCCCAGGTGGCAGCTTTAACAGCTGTTGCGCGCGCAACGTCCGTTAAACGAGCGTCACAAAACAGCTGTTCGCTCACATACACACATATGCACACTTGTCAACTGGCTGCTTGTTGGCGGTTCACCAGGAGCGTCACTTGCTTCAGCTCCATTCAGTAAAACGTCAACAGGCTCCAGTATTGGTAGGTACTGAGGGACGTTGCGGGGGTCTGCAGCTCCTGCAGCCACCGAAGCCACACGCATTCCACAATTTTGCCTCTGCCTGGCTGGCAAATATTTTTTTTTTTCGCGCGCCAGATGCGTGCCATTCTTCCGCTCACTTTTTCTCTCCCTTGCGGTGTGTCTCTCTGGTCGCTTTGCGCTCTTTGCTAAATGTCAGTTGGTCTACCAACAAGAGGTACAACAGCTACAACTTGTGCCGTGTGTTTGTTGCATTTTTATTGGGGCTGGATGTGCGCTTGCTTTGGCTCGTTTCATATGCACACATATACACATACACTGAGTGCCTGACTAGCTGGCTGTCTCTGCCAACATGGACGTCGTCGCTCTTTTGGTCGCTTCGTGCTTCGTTCGCTCTCTCGATGGGCTTGAGCTGCGAGAATTGTGCTTCAGCTCGATCACTGCTCAGCTGCTGCTTGGTGAAGTTCGTGGCCGGCGTGTGACGACGTATAATAAAAAAATATAGATTTTTTCATGTGCAAATAAAATATATATATTCTATTGCCAAATGCAAAACGTCAGGCGCTTAGCATTCTGCAAATATTTCGCCACAAATTAAAGGTAAAGGAACAACAAAAACTACGCCCCAAATGCTGTCGAATTGGACGGAAAAAAATTTGATATGTGTAAAAAATTACGCGTGTGACAAGTGTGGGATATATAGAGAATGCTGCTCGTGTGCGAGTGTGTTAAGTGTGTGTGCGAGTGTGTCGTCGTGTCTTTGCATTTTTTGCTACAACTACAAGGTAGCAGCAACATTAAAAAAATATATATATTCATTAGTTGGAGACGATTGCCAAAATTCTTCGTATTAGAACTTGCACGTTGGCTGCCCACTACAGACAACGGTAACCGTTACATTCCGATTGGGAGACGTTAATGTTCATATGAGCATGCAGGTTGCCAATTGGAAGGAATTGATGAGTGCCAATTAGGATCAAAGCTAGGTTCAGTGAACTATTGCAGCATGCTGTTGCTATTGTTGTTGTTCTAGTTGCTCCTTTTGTTGTTGTTGTTGTAGTTCCTGTTGCATGCCTATAAAGTTGACCCCAATTGGAATTGTTAACTCCAGTATAGTTTATAACTTTTCAGCAGGTTATTGGCAATCGCTTAACGCACACTCTACACTTTCTAATCAATTCGCATATATTTAGTGCGATTGCACTTTTTCCCGCCATTTGAATAGATTTTGGGCGGTAAAAAAATGCGCCAACCAAAACGCCCAATTCGCGTCAGTTATTCTCTTCACTTTTTTCCCCACATTGAATGACATGCACACATACACAGGCGGCTCCGCTCTCTATCAGAGGGGAGCATATAACGCTCTCTCGTCGTCTGCACGCACACTATTCCGTTTTGTTCCAATCAGAAAGTGAGAAAGCGGCGCTGTCGCTGTCGCTGTCGTAGCTGCCGTCGTTCTCGGTACAACAACAAGAAACAAAAACTTTGTTACGTCGCAGTCGACGCTAGCAGCGCAGCGCAGCGTAGTGTGCTGTGTGCTTTTGAGATAAGTTGAAAGCAAAAAAAAAAAAAAACCGAACCGAACCTTTTGAAAACTTGACGAAAACGAAGCAAGCACACAAAGCGTAGAGCCGAATGAGTAACAGACGAAAAGAAAGAGACATAAGCAACTGAATTATGTCAAAAGTGGCGCAAAATCTGTTGGTAGTACGTGGTCGGCTGGTAGAGCGAAGAGAAGGGGCGGCCGTTCGGTCGGTCAGGTGACGATGTCGCTCGGGGGTCTAAGCCTCAACGCTGCTGCGACTGCGACAGCGGCTTTGGGGTTCATTGATATTTATGTGTGCGTGTATGTGTGTGTCCCTGTGTGTGTGTGCTTTAGCTGTTGTTAGTTGATGTTGTTTTTGTTTCTGTTTTCGCTATTGTTTCTTTTTCGCTGCTTGTTTCAATTTACCTGTTACAATTTGTTCATTGTTTTGCGACTTTCTTTTTGCTGGCTCTTGCTGTAGTTGTTTATTAGATTGCGCTCTTTTTGCATTTTGTTTTTGTTTTTTTCTTGAGGCTTTTTGCGTTTTGCTTTTTTAATTTGACGTCTTCTCAATGTTTTGTGTTGTTTTAATTTTTTTTGCAAATACTTGTTTTTTTTTTCATCTTTCTTGTGGGCATTATTTCATATGTATGTGGGGAAGGGGGAGCTAAGATCTGTGCAAAACTGGCTATAGCTGATGTTAAAGATGAAGAGGCATTGGGCAGGGGCTTTGGCAGTTGTGTCATCAGCTTGTAATACATGAGTACATACGTTTTTAGCTGCATATGTACATACTATATCATTTTAATGTGAAAAGTTAGATGGGTTTTTATTTTAGGAAACTTTTGCGAAAAAATTAATATTTATGCAATAGTAAATATTTCGTATGGATCTAAGATTTAAATATGTTATTTATTTAATTGAATAAATAGCTTAAAATGTTATGAAATATATATAATTATATATCTACATACATATATGTATGTATGTGTATATTAAGAAAGCTTTTCATATGCCTTATTGAAATATAATATTTAATCTTTTTTGGGTTTTTTTTCAAACAAGTTTTCTTATTCTAATATTGTTGTAAATAATATTTACAAATTTTATATTTATAAAAATTTAACTTTATTATTTTTTTTTGGAAGCTAAAGTAAGTGTTTTTTTTTTAACTCTTAACTCCAACTTAAAAGACCACTCAAAAATATTTTTTTTTTTGTAAATTTTTATTTGATTTAATATTTTCATATGCATCATCGAATATCCTGTCATGTCCTTTTTAGAACCTCTTTGATTTAACACTTGTGCGTTTGTTGATCAAGTGATGCGGCATAAAATCAAACGACGGAATATATTCACATATTAAACCCATTTATTATATTTCCAAATATCACCTGCCCATTTAGCCCAAAAAGAAATTCCAAGTAAAAAAATATTTCTCAATTACATAGATAGAGAGAGATGGAAAGAGAGGGGCAGTTAGGAGAGTGAACCTACAAATATTAAATAGGATCGTGACTATCTCATATAGGTTTATCGAAAAGCATTTTTCATTGTCTGACGACGTTTTCTTTTTTTTTTTTGTCGCTGCAAATGTTGCAATGGATATGAAGCTGAGATGAAGCCCTAGCAGTGTGTGTGTGTGTCCAAGTGGGGATTGTGTTGTTGTTGAAAGGGCAGTCGAAAGCAGAAACAACAATGATAAACAGTTTCCAGTTATTCTCGTGCAAACACACAAAAGGATCGCAGAGAGAGAGAGAGAGAGAGAGAGAGAGACAGACAGAGAGGAAGAGAGAGGGAGAGAGCAAGCGAGCGATATAGTCAGACGGATATGTGGATATATAGTATGTGACGGCCACTTGAAGCAGTCGCATCCTTTTAAGCGACTGCTGCTAAATATAAACTAAATAATCAATTGAGCGCATCGTTGGGTCTTCGCCTTCGGCCTGGACCCCGGCCTAACGGCTACTTCAAGGCCAGCAATTCCTGGAACGGCTTTGCCCATTGAAGAACTTATAGCTGTATTGGTTTTTTCTTTTGATTTGGTCGCCTTGTTGGTTACTTTCACACGCACTGCCCTGCAGTTCAATGCTATAGATACATTTACATTTACAGATACGGATGCATATGCATGTACAGATAGAGATAGAGATAAAAATGCATATAAATTTACAGATACATTAACAGATACAGATACATATGCATAAACGGATACATATGCAAATACGGATATAGATACATTAATATATACAAATGCATATGCAAATACTGATAAAGATACATTTACAGATACATACATATATATTTAAAGAGATATTTACAGATATAGATATCCTTTTGTTAACAGATACAGATACAGATACATATGAATATTCAGATACATATGCAAATACAGATATAGATACATTAACAGATACAGATACATATACATATGCATATACAGATACATATGCAAATACAGATATAGATACATTAACAGACACAGATACATATACATATGCATATACAGATACATATGCAAATACAGATGTAGATACATTAACAGATACAGATACATATACATATGCATATACAGATACATATGCAAATACAGATGTAGATACATTAACAGATATAGATACATATGTATATACACATAAAGATGCATGTGCATATACAGATACATTAACAGGAACAAATTCAAACAAAAATATATAGATACATTCACTGATATAGATACACGTGCTTATACATATACATTTACAGATACAGATACTTTTGACATACCCACGCATGCGCTATGCGCTAACTTAATGGATATTTCCGGTTTTTATTAGTAATTCACATGTGAATATGATTCACGATAGCACCTGATTATTTCTTAAGTAATAAACTTTATTATTCATTTTAATTAGCTAGTTTGTAATATGTGATTATCACACTTAAAGAACACATTTCAATTCCAACCCCCACAAACAGCTTAAACTAAAGTCTTTGGCATTACCTTAAGTTAAAGCAAAGTTTTTATTTAGCTTGGATTTTTCTTCTCAAAAAATTCTTTATTTATTACAAAAATGGTTAAGGATTTAGCAAACAATATTTAACATAAACTACCAAAGTTATGACATGAAAACCTGCCTAAGAAGCTTTTAACTTACTTTAAACTAAATTATCCCATCCAATTTCTTTTTTTTTGTCTGCACTTAAATTATTTAAACATTTCGAAAATAAATTTAATTTTTTAAAAAATATTTTTTATTGCATAATTTCAATTTTTGACATTTGACTTTTGCATAATTGGTCAAAAATTGCAAATGTGTATGTTTTTTACCCACTGTGCAGCCACTTAGAGTTCCCACTAATTGCAGAAGCGCACAGGCGACCACAAGGAGCGAAGGCATTGGCATTGACAATCCAGACTATTCAGACAATTCATGTTACCGATGCATATTATATATATATATGTATGTATATGTCTCATGTGTATTATATATATATATCTATGTGTGTGTATGTGTGTGTCTGCAGTTATCTTGAGTATCTCAGGAATGTATCTTTTCTCCTTGTGCAAGCGCAGCCCAAAATGCATGCAATAGCAACAACAACCACAACACGACAAACAACTCACACACATACACATACATATTATATATATAAATATGTGTATGTACATATATAAATATATATATACATATACAAACCGAAAAAGGACGCACAAAAAAAAATTGCAGTATGCAGACAGAAGAAGTAGACGGTAGACGCGTCTCGGAATTCGGCAAAGGGACCAGAGACCGGAGACCGGAGACCAGGGCCATGGGTCCAGGGTTCACAAACCAGGGACCTGTTTTCTGTTCACCCGCTCTTGCTATCTCTCTCTCTCTCTCTCTCTCTCTCTCTCTCTGTCTCTCTGGCGCTCTCTTTGCACATTTTGCGCATTTTTGTTTGGTTTGCTTTTAACCTTAACTGGCAACTCGAGTCTTGAGTATCTTTTTCATTTCCTTGTGGGAAATTGTGTGTTGCACAAATACACACACACACACACACAGACTGTGTATATATATATTCACATTCAAACAAATATAAATATGAGTAGTAGAACTACACTATTTTTGCTTCCTCCTTTGCACTCGAAAAACAATTCCAGTTAAATCCGTTCGCATCTCATTGTTGTTGCTGTTGCTGACCTTGGCCTCCAGGTAAACAATTTACTCATGCGTCGTCTAATTAGGCCCTGGGAAGCTGTATAGCGCCTTTCATGTTCTACTCCTCCCAATTCATCGCTCTCTCTACCATCCATACATAACTATATTTATGTATATATAGATATTTGTTTACCTGTCGCTGTAATAATTCTCGCTAAATGTTAGCGAAGACTCGAACTCGCTTCTCTCTTAACTAACAGCTTAATCTTCATTAGCTCTGCTTTATCCTAGTTGCGCAGGACTCAATCCCCAATAGAGTTGTGTGTGTGTGGCCAGTTGATAGGCATTTGCAATTAGTAAGTCATTTATTAATGTTAGTAGCAACGATTTATCTTTTAGTTTGTTTCTGAGAACTTAACAAGTTATTTTTTACTTATTATGCGATCTACAGAGATAACTCTGATGAATTGGAGTCATCTATTATTGTGTGGCATGGAAAATGAAATAATCGCTAGACTTTTACTTTTCTGATTATGAATTTAAGCGAGAGGTTCAAAAGTAATTGAGCTGTATCTGTTAAGATTTTAGATATAATCAAATGCAAGTTCGAATCGGATCACATTTATTTATATCTTTCTTTAATGTTCAGTATCACTTATGTTATAATTATTATTTTTATGGATATGAAGAAGTGAAAGGATTAATATTTGATCTCTAACAGTATCATATTTTATGTTCTTATATACATAAGTACATATGTTTCTCTTGCTAATGCCAACTAAATCTTTTAACTGTAGATCATTTACTTTACTTACCATTTCTTATATAATCTTTTTGTGAGTATATCTGAGATCTATTGATAGATATCTTCAATACAGATATCTCCAAGCTCTACACGCGCTACATCAGCTGATCTAATAAATGATCAAGCTAGAAATTTTAAATACATTTTTCTAATTCTCATTTCTTAATGAACTATAATTATATTTCTTACAGTGATCATTTTAATTTGAAGATCGTTTTAGAAGCTTTTCATTATTGTTGTGAATGATCTCTTAGACTTTGTAGTTAAACATTATTTCCTACATGAAAACTTAGTCATCATACAATAGATATTGTAAAAAAAAACCCGACACATTTGAGGTTTTCACATCAGGGTTGGAAATTTGTATAAGACATAAAAGAAACCATAAAACGAAGAAAAGTAAAAGGCAGCAATTAATTAGTAGGCATATCCGCAATTAGTGTGAAAATGATGGTTCGAAAAAATAAAGAAAAGCAAAAAAATATATTGTTGTGCAGGAAAAAGCAGTCAAGAAATAAGAAGTGAAAAACCCTTAGAAATTGAGAGAAAAAATAACATTGTTTAAGAAAAAGCCGATGGGCGGCTACAAAGAAGGAGGAACAGGAGCAGGCAGCAGCCGAAGCAGGAGAAAAGAGAAAGTCGTTAACTAAAAAGCAGTAAAAATGGGGTAGTTATATCCTGGGAGAGGTGTCGTAAGTGAATGCCAAACAAAAGGGGCACATAAATCGTGGCAAAAATAACGCCGGCCCATATGTCACACACAAGCAACAACTACGACAACGGCAATGTTAAAGAAAAGCCGAAACAGGAACCAGCAGGAAGACAGGGAAACGCGACAGGATACGAATGCGTGGAGCAATTAGCGCAAGGGGAAGTCAATTGAAATGGCAACTACAACGACTTCAAAAGAAGTAGTGTCTATAAAAAACAACTAAACGGGCACTCATTGCAAAAGCATGACTAAAATATACCCTGTAGTAGAGGCAGATAGTGTTAGTCGGCCTTAGATTATGAAAGTTAGTTTGAATTTTAACTGCTATGTTTTTTGTGCGGTTGGTATAATATTTATAGAATCTGAAATTTATATTCAAATATGCTTATATACCAAATTTTTAATAAATCTATAGGGGGGCCACTTCTTAAAAAGCAAATCTTAAGTAACTGTTATATTTATAGTGCGATCTATATGCATTTTTTAGGATTTGCAGACAATATTCAAATATGCTTGTATACCAAATTTAAGATAAATCTGTAGTGTTCAAATGGTTTTTTAATAGTAAAAAAATACTATGTTATGACAGCTCCTTAAATAATATTTTAAGAAATGCTTAAGAAAGTAGATTGAAATTTTTGTATTTTTCAAAAAACTTAAAAAATTTTTAAGAAAACTCCTCCACAGTAATATACTCCTTTTAGGAGTACAGGGTATATTCACATAAAATAAACACGTGGAATCCTTTAGTAGCTGCTGCTGCAGCAGCAGCAACCTGCATAACAGCGACAAGGGTTCAATATTACCAGCTAGGGGTGCCAACTACTATTCAACAGCTGCCATTGGGCCATTCACCTGCCCCTCCGTCTCAGTAGCAGCAGCAGCAGGCAAATAGCCACAACAACAGGTGCATTGATCTCTGCCATATTAGAGCTCGATATAATTATGCCTTATCGTACAAAGACACAACAATAAAACAAAAACCTCCACTAGAGACACCATTTACACTGGACGTTGGCGCATGCGCCGTTTGGCCAACACCTGACACACCAGCAGGAAAACCCGCCGCCTGTCCGTCCTGCACACTTAATCGAGACTCGTGGAAATTCCAAATGATGATGAGGTAGACAACTACCTGTCTAATCCAAGACCTATGTCTTGTCGCTTTGTCCATCAGTTCTCCTCTTCCGTTTTGTAATTTGAATATCTTTTGGCTAGGCACGTCCATTTTTACATCATCATAAAACGCGTTTCAATATTTACTTTGGTCCTTTTGCTAAAATACGGCATGTGAAATATAGAAAAATTATAGATGTGAGAAATGTTTGTTTCTGTTTTGTTTTTCGCCTTCGGAAATGCACGTAAACAAATTTGTTTTGGGTTTTTTTTTGTTTTTGGCTGATCCAAAGCCAAACATTGGCTTGGACCACATGCTGTGAGGACCTTGAAGGATCCTAGCTGTCGTTAAATTTTGAAAATCGTAAATCTTAATAGTTTTCTACATTTAAGTGACTTGTTTATAGCCTTTACTTATTATTTTCCTCATTTGAATTAACTTTATTTTATTTGAACATTTTTATTTTTACTTTTTTCAGTTCCTTTACTATAAGCCGCACTTCAGTTTCTGCTTCAACGAGCAGCTCTACTTAAGTTAAAAATAATTGATATTCAATTTAAAACTTCAACGGCATTTCAAGGCCGTTCAATAATGGATTTATATGCCAAGAGGTAAGCTTTTTTAATTTATTCAATTTATATTTTTATCATATATTTTTTTATATGTCTTATAATTGATTTTCCCTTTTAAAATATAATTTCTATTAATAATTTGCATTAGATTGATTTTTTAAATGTTTTTATCTTAAAAATGATCATAATATGATTTTCTTTACCTTATAAATTATTGTTTATGCTTTTCATATTATGTATTTTATTTTATTTCTGTTATTTTTTCCATTATTTTTAAAGTTTTTTTTAAATTATATTTCTTTTTTTCAAATTTTGTTTTATTATTTTATATTTGTTTTTTATTTTTCTTTTAACATTTTTTTTTTAAATTTTTCAAAATATTTTTTTTGCTATGATTTTAAGGTTTTTAAATTTTTTTTAAGTCTCATTCTAAAACTCTGTATTTCCTATCAGATTGATTATGAAGAGTCTTAAGATTTTTGAAAAGTACTCTGAAATGCCTTTACAATATTGTTTCCCTATCTTAATATGTGCTAAGAATCTCGAGTTAATTAAATTTTGTCTTAAGTTATTTCCCACTTCCTACACGCATGGGCTGCAGCTATGTCGCCTAGACTTCCTTTCGGAAGTCCAACCAACCAATTAACACCCCACATAAAAACTTGGAAACAAAGACAAACCCAACTGTCTAATATGGAATATGTGTAGATATTTGTAATTTCTAACTGACTTCCTGTGGCGACAACGATAGACACTTCCTCCTTGAAACCCGCCTGATAACGACTATCCTGGTAGACGTTGGCCCCGTTCTCTTATTATAGGCGACCGATGATGTTTATCTAATAACATTTTGGTAATTATAAAGTGAGGGGCGCCCGACTGGTTATGGCCGACTACCCGCAGTAGCCCCTAGCCAAGTGCGATAATCTAAAATGCATTTTCACTGCAGCTAACATTTTTCCTTCCAAAAGGACGAACAGCTGTTGTAGGTGTTAAAAGAGAGAGAGTCCAATTTTGATAACCAAGTGGCGCAACCGCCGCGCATTCCGCTACACATCACACACAAAAATTCCGGCACAAAGGTCCTTTTTTTTTCTGTGTCCTTGTCCTTTAAATGTGCTGCGTGTGATTAGTAAATAATTGCGCGCGAAAAAGTCATTAGAAAAGTGTTTAGGATCGACTCTGCGACCAGTAGGGGGTTGTCTGTCCTATCATTCGTGTCGCATGCGTTGATAATGTTGTCATAGTCCATACAATTTGTGGCTTTTTAGCTTTCGTTACTCGAATGCTCTACGAAATTAATTGAGTTTGACCACTACTAACTAACTACCACCACCCCGAATAGCGATCCACCCCCAAATCCAACCCATTCGCCCAGTGCGCGCTTCTATATAATTGCATAATTGCCCAGTCATTTGGACTTTGTCAGTTGCGACCCTCGCAACTATTCTATTTCGATCCACTTAAGTGATAGTCCATTTTATGGACATCAAATTCGTGGTCAAACATGTGTGCGACATAATTATTGGTATGAGTTGCGCAAAATACGAAAATATGTACAAAAAAATATGTCACACGAAACAAACTATAACGGAATTCCCTCAATCATCAACGCATCAAATTTCGTGTCTTTGTGAGGTTATGTGAGGGTGAAAAGGCGTTGCATACTTTTGAGAGCTACACTTCGGGAATATTAAAATTATATGATTTATGCTAAAAGTTTACAATTTTGTGGTATGCTTAGAATGAATTTTAGTCTACAATCATCTAAAATGTACAGATTTTATTATGAAGATGATAAAAGAAGTTGATAATGATGGTGAGATCTTGATATTGTCAATAAAGATGGTGAAAATAGTCATAATGATGATAAAACACCGTAAGAATATGGTAATGATAATGATGTTGATGATCTAGGAATGATGATGATCTTGATTTCCATACTGATAATGAAACATCATAAAGATCTTCACTTTCATAATGAAAATGAGCCATCATGATGATTTTGCTAGCAATATAAAAGAAAGTTTATTGTTTTAAAGAAAAAAAATGAAATAAATTTAACCTTAGATTCTCATACTACCTTTCTTTTTCGCATTTTCCGAGGGTTTTACTTTCTTTCCCATCCAGCCCTCCCCTTAGCAATCAATATGCAATGCATATTTGAAATATGTATTTACCTAGCGCTTCTCTTGCATTGATTGTCATATTGAGTAGCTCCCCTCCTTCCGAAGATATTTGCCCACTCCACAGTTATGATTACAGTTAAGATGCTACAGCTGCTGCATTTTTGCCTACCTAGGTTTTTTCACACCCAGTCGGAAGAACCCAAAATAGATGCCGACTGTAAATTTTTCCACGCTTTGCAAGATTGAACGAACTTTCACCGCGAGCAAAACTGACAAATTTCTTCGATTTGAACCTTTAACCAAGTACGAGCACCCTACTGACCCAACGTTGACAAAAAAGAAAAGAAAAGAAAGGAAAGGAAAAACTTATGTGTGCGGTCGACAGCACGTACGAGCCATTAGTCCTTAGACCTCTTCTTTTTTTACCCCTCTCTCTATCTTTCGCGGCTATAACTCATTTCTAAGCGATTCCATTTCCTTGTAATTTACTACGTGATTACTTTTTCTTGTTCATTAAACCATTAAACGCGATCGATAAAAAGCCAGCGAAAGGGGAGAGGGAATGGAAGGAGAGCATCAAAACACAAGCCTTTTTTTGCCGATCCTTTTGGTCCAAGAAATATGGCTTAGCATTTGAATTGATGCGTGCAGCAGCCCCTTGCTTAACTATACTCTACTTGTGGGTATTTCGGTTATGTGACAAAGTTGGGAATGTGAGCAATCTGCGTGATCAACAGCTAATGCTATCTCTCAGTATCTTTATGCTATCCAAGCTATCCCAGGAAAACTAGTTTTGAATCTGCTTTCTTTTAAAATGATCAGAACATGTAACATTATATTATTGTTTGAAGATCTTCTCAAAATTAAGTTTTTATAATATAGATTTATTTTTCATATAACAGTAAAAGCTTATTGTTCGATTAGCATATTTTCGTATATTCAGATATATTTTCAAAAATATCTATTCAAAAAACGTCCTTCCATAAAAAGTATAAGGAACACCTCGCATATGGAATTAGAGCGTATTCAAGTATTCGTCAAACCGAAGCTAATATTTCTTTTAATATTTTGCAGACCTTTCCTTAATAAACCCCTTTGGCACCTTTTGTTGATTTGCAAGATGAGGTGCTCTTAAGGGTTAAACAAACGACTTCTCAAATTGCAAAAAAGAAAAAAAAAATGAAAAAATTCGCGCAACGAATTGCGTGAAGTGCAGTTTTCTTCAAAGCGAAGATAAACATCTGCTCGGGAATAATTTAAGAAAAACAGTTACTTCCTCTTGCATTATGCATAATGTGCATGCAAATTTGCCAAAATTGCTTAATTTTCAAAAGCGGGAAAATGATTTTCCGAAAGGGTCGTGAAAAATCAGAGTACGAGGCGTCGCTCTCAGCCTCTTGATTACAATTTCCCGGATGTTAAATATTCATGTAGCCGATGGGTGCCTGTCAAAATTCAATGAATTTATGCTAGGAGGTACGGTACCCAGACCCCTATAAGTACTTGCTTTCTTTTCGCTATCTTTCTTTCTCTTTTGATTGAGTGGCATTGAATTTCCCCCGCAGGCATTGCCAAAATTGTATTTCACGTATTAAATGTTTCTCTTGTTGCTTTCTTCTTTTTGTTTTTCGATTTTCGCAGTGCCAACACAACCAGCAGCAGCAGCAACAGCAATGAGAAACAAGAGCACGTTGTCACCCCCGCCAGCAGCAGCGGAGCAGCAAAAGCAACAACAGCAGCAGCAGCAGCAGCAACATCCACAGATAATCCATTTTATTGGAGTGACCTATCCAATATGGAGGATATGTGTCCACAATATGCTCAAATGCTATATGCTACATCTACTACCAATGCTATAACTGGCAAACGCAAACGTTGCTCATCATCCTCTAAGGTGAGTAGCTAGCGATAAGCTTCCAGTTCTCTAGTTTTACAACTATAATGTATACACATATATATATATGCATATATATATATATATATATACATAGTGATAGAGCGCTCTCTGTGCTCGTCATTTGCGAATGTTATCAAGGAAATGCCGAGCGCTTCTGCGCCTTGTCAATGACCTCAACGATCTTGAGCATGATCAGCTTTATATTTCTTTAATGTACTATGGTCAAAAAGTCTAGTTAAATTATACATTTACAGTGTGTATTATAAATATAAATCATAATATTTAAGAAAAAATTAAAATTAAATTGCGATGATTTTTTTAAGGTTATATTTTATTATATTTTTTAATTTTTTTTTGTTTGTTTTTTAGGTTTTTTTTTTAGTTTTTTTTAGTTTTTTTTTAATCTATATATATATTTTTTTAAAAATATTTTGATGCATATATTTTATATATATTATATATTTTTTTTTTTATATATTTTCTTTATATATTTTCTTATTTTTAAAACTACTTTTATTTTTATGTATATTTTATTTACTAATATGAATATTTGACCACTGTATCACAACATTTATATGAATGAATGAATTTGCGGTGCTTTATTCATCTTTATGATCATTATAACTTGATGATCTTGTCACCGTGGCTTTCTGTTTGATAGACTTTGATTTTTAGCATTAGGTCATCGATTTGCTACTATGTATGTTTGATACAGGAAATGGGAATATATTTTTTTATAGGGGAAAACATTCTACAATTATTGGAAATCAATTTTATTACTCATGTTGTGACAAATCAAAGATCACTTTTTAATCTTTGATTAAAAGAGTTCTTTTTTGTTTGCTTATTTAAGTTTAAAATTTGTTTTCATTTCTTTCTATTTGCTGTTAAAAGTCTTTAAAGTCTGCCAATATATCGTTTTTAAAGATGATAATGATAAGATGTAATGCTTAAGTTTCTTAAAAGTTCTTTTAGTCAGCTTTAAGATATGATCTTCACAGTTAACCAAACAATATTTCTTGCATAAGCAATTATAAAATTATGATCTTCATATGGTGATCATAGCTGATGTACTACTTTTTTTTTTAGTCAAAAATAGATACCCTGCTACTGATCTTGATCAGAGAATGAATTCAAAGCGATACTCTGATCTTTCTTTAAAAAAGCCTTTGGTGTCAAACTCGGTATATTTAAAGTTGTCTTCATTTTAAACATATTATGAATTCAAGCATTGATCTTTTTCTATGGAGCTGAACGTATGCGTAGTTTGTTTTTTTTTTTCTTTAGACTATCTTGCTGATCTTAACTTGGCGATTATCCAGTTAGCTTGTTAGTATTTGCATTGCATATAGATATATATATGTATAATGTGTAATGTGATTCTTATACCAACAATTTGATCTTTTACTGCTTGATCTGCAGACAAATAAGCCGTTAGTCACGTACAACTCAACTTCAGCCACTTGGCACTTACTTGGCTGCATCCTTGCGAAAGGCAAACACAATGCCCAAAAATAAATGCTACTTATGTAGAGGCTCATTAGACTTCATATATCTATATATATACATACATATATACTCTCTCTCTGTTTGTCGTGGCTTCTGTCTTGGCGTGCTGCGATTTGAAGTAGCTGCAATCAAGGCCTGGAACAATGAGCAGACAACGCGCCGGCTACTAAAGGACGACTGCGCCGGCAGCTGTGTTGGTGCAAAGGATTTGCGCGCTGTGTACTTTATACATATATATATATATATATATATATATAGTATTATTTGTTGTTCCTGCCTTTAAAAACTGACAGCCTGCACAAGAAATGAGCTTGCAGAAAAAATTGTTATCAAACGCCTTGGTTGGGTTTTTTTTTTTTTGGTTTTTTTTTTTTCGCAAAGCGGGGTCTCTCTACCCCAGTTTGACATAGGCTGCAAAACAAATGTCATTTGCTTGGGCAGGCGGCAAGTCAACTAAGGCAGAATTCCAATGCTCTCTCTGCAATATGTTGAGCATATGCACAAAGGACAAAGAACGGACGACAAACGATATTGAAGTTGAAAGTTGGAAGTTGAGAATGTTGCGCATGCGCGAGTGCGCACACCTTGAGGTATATGTCCAACTGGGGTGGGTTTTGTGTGTGTGTGTGTGTGTGTGTGTGTGTGTGCAGGACTTCGTAAAGTCAAGGCCTAGCCAGCAGAATGTCCGTTAAGAAGAGTTTTCAAAAAAATAGTTATAGTTATAGGTTAGGTTCGTCTCTTGTTATGTCGTGCGTGAAGACCAGCAACTAGATCAAGACGGGATGCGCCTCTTAACCACAACAAGAACGAAACGGGGTTGCACTTCTATATCCTTTTTTTGTGTACTTTCAAGGAATACACTCTGCCATCTAATTATATATTCATCGAGACGACATTTGGCTGCGTTGGCTGTTGAGAAATGGTTGCATTACCGGTCCTCACCATTCGGCATTTGGGACAGGCTGGCATATCCTTGTATGCAAATGTCTTTCAGGTCCTGCTGCTCATTAGATTTCCGTTAAAGTTTTATGCAAATCATTCTTGCTTATCGCATAAAACATTATAAGGAGGGACTACTGTCTGCTCTACAGTCTGTCATCTGTTTATGGGACGCTATGGTTTTGCAGCTTTCGGGGTTTCTTTTTCTTTTCCTATTTGAAATATTATACAATATTTGTTTAGCTCGCGCAAAAGGATAAAAATTATGGTATTATTTTACCAATTTGTCAGTGTAATGCAAACCCCTTTGTATTCCTGATATGTGCAGAGATCTGTTATTTTTTGTTATTTCTTGTAAGCATGAAATCGACGCAACCTTTGTGTCGTTTTCTTCGCTTTTTCAACCGAATTTCGTAGGGGGCTTTTCCCTGGTATCTCGCTGCGGGTCCTTGGCCACAATCAAGTGCAGGCAGGGTCTTGTGCTTGATTTCTGTCAAGTCAGGCGAAAACACAAACTTGATTTTCGCTTCTCTTGTTTTTGTAGCTGTCGAATGATTCCCAGGGCATCCCAACTTGGGATAGGCAAGGGAAAATAATGATTGTAATTTGACATGTTTTCCTTTCGTTTTTTTTGTTAATTGTAATTTTAAGAGGATTGCATTTAGCTTGGGAAGTTAAACAAGAAAGTTGCTGGGAATCTAGCTAAGATGAAATGAAGAAGTTGGTATTTGAGAGATATTTTTATGTAAATAAGATTGAATTTAATAGTAAATTTGTCTAATCATCTAAGCCTAGCAATTAGATGAATAAAAAAACGTAACTATTAAATATCTTTTCAAGAAACAAAGCAGTTTTTTTATCATATTTCTACAAAATTTTATTAAATTTACTAATGAAAATTCAGATTGCAATTTTTCGAAACTTTTTGACACGTTCAATGCAAATATTTAACTAGAATGTTTGGAAGTATTCGATATATTTCAATCTTAAAGCACTTAAGAGTTCGTCATCAAGATTATATATTCCCTATTCTAGAAACCTTTCTTAATATATTGTTTAAATATTAATATTCCTTTTTCCAAGGTAAATTTTTAGTTGTCTTTAAATGTTGTATTTCTTATATTTTAATATTTGTTTGTTTAGTCAAGATATATATATTTAGATAAATTTTAACACTCAACTTTTTTTCTAAGAAGCTATATGAATATATATGCTATATATATATTCATATATATATACGTACATAGATATACCATCTGTCTCGAGCTTCTATATTGCCTTTTGATTAAGCTATGTCACAGCTTATCTAATCGCCTGTTTATGCTTGGAATTATAAGCACTTCAGTGAATTGATGTACAACACGATAAGATATATATTATCATATACTTTGACCCATATGAGTAGGGCAGTAAAGCAGCTTAAATACCCTAAAGATCAGTTTTCTGGACTTATGTTAGATTGTCTTTAAACTTATCTATATCATATTTTAAGAGCAGACTCGAGGTCTCGAAATTGTGGATCATTTATTGACAATCAAGAATAAGTTATGAAATTTCAGAAAGTCAGCAGATTGTCTATCATTGCAGACTTTGCTGTCGACGCTACTGATTCATCATAGTTTCTCCCTTCACCCAACTCATATATCATTTATTCAAAATTAATTTTCCTACTTGGCTAAAATTTGCGTAACTGCCGCAACAATTGCGGCCGCAGGACCTTTGCTTAATCCATTTTGTCATGCAGTCTTTAAACCAATTGCATGATTAATTACAGAACACTTCACTCTCTCTTTCTCTATCTTGGACAATTGCATAGAGATTTTCATAATGAAGTTTTCGCTTTTCCTGCCAGTCATGCGGACAACCGCGAAAAAGTAGCTGTGACACCCGTTTAACCCCTTTCTCATATTCTTCGCTGCTGACCAGGGGTCAATTTTTCGTCTCTGCGGCTAGGAAATATGAGTGTTTGTTATTCTGTGTCCAGTTGTCCTTTGGGATATCTGCGGCGTGTTTGCATATCATTTATAAAGTTGTGTGGCCCAAGTTTGGCACAATTTGACAGGCTTTTGGGCTAATTTAGAATAATTTTAATGAGGGAGTGGAGAGAGGGCATTTGTCATTGAGCTTTGTATAAAAAGAAGACTGATTGAGTGACTGCTAGAGTGTTTGAGGATTTATGAGCTATAAACTGAGTGGGAGATTGAATGCGTAGTTGAACGACTGATTGAATATTATGCTAGATGACTGATTGAAAGACAGACTGACTGAATGATGTACAGACAAAATGAATAATGGACTCAATGATAGACCAGCTGATTGAAATACTGAGTCATTGATTGACTGATTGACTGTTTGATTGATTGATTGTTTGATTGACTGATTGATTGAATCACTGACTGACTGAATGAGTGACTGATTGACTGACTAACTGATTAATTGATTCACTGACTGATTGATTGACTGACTGACTGTTTGACTGATTGATTGATTGACTGATTAAATGAGTGACTGATTGACTGATTGACTGACTAACTAACTGACTGAACTCAGACTGATTGATTGATTGACTGAATGAGGGATTGATTGAAGGATTGACTGACTGACTGATTGACTGACTAACTGACTGATTCACTGACTGACTAACTAATTAGGGCAACAAAGTTAGAGGAACATACAGTAATTATTTCCATTCAATTTATTTTTAAGAAATTTAAATATAGCTGAAAGAGACTATATATGATAAATTCCAATGCAAAAAAAGTTAAAGCTGTCAAATTATATGTATTTGAACAGTTTCTAGCACATAAAATTAGCTCATGCCACTCGAGCAACTAGCAGCTGCCTATTGCAACATATTAACAATTATCAAATGAAGAAAAGAAAACGAAAAAAATTCGTTATAAAATGTTATGAAAGAAACTTGGACGAGGGGGGCTCAAGACGACTACAACAACAAAAATGAAACTACAGGGCACAATGCCTGTTACACACACACACACACAAACACACACACACGCATACAACAATAAAAGTTACACCTGGACCCACGCCAAGGTAAGAGGCGACGCCTGCGTTGAGCGCAGCGAACGAAAAAAAGGAAAGGTGTTTCGGTATTTACAAGCCGAACGAACGAACGAAAGATTACGGCACAGGACTCGGGCCTCAGGCCTTAGGACTGAGCACTTTTAAGGGCCCAAATACAATGGACAACTGAGGCGAAGCCTGAATGAAAATGGATGCTGAATCTTGGTAGGTTTTGACATTTGACAATTCTTTGATGTCAATTGCATCATCTGCTGCACATAGACGTCCAGTTGTTATTTCGAGTGATGTTTTGGGTGCACTCAGTGGGCTGCATACAACTTTTGCTGCAAGCACAAATGCTTCAGACAGCAGCTGCAGCTCGAAAATACCTTTACACATATACATATAAATTTCTATATATATATGCATATTTGCTAACAGCAAATCTTGAGGCAGCTTTTGGCTGTGGGTAGGGGGAGGGGGCAACGCAGTTTAACCCTTGTTAAACTTGAGCACAACCCCTTTTCGCAGACCTTCACACACAGCGCACTTTACAGTTCACTACATTTCACAGCAGCAGTCAGTCAGTCAGTCGGTAGAAGAAGGATCAATGCAATCTTTTCTTTAAAGTTCACACACAGTAGAAATATATATTTTAGTTATTTGCCAAAGAAATCAAGAAAAAATGGGATGGGCATAACTGACTGTCTAATACTTGCTTATGCTGCTAACTTAGCTATAATAGTCTATAGATAGATCTATAAAGAAGGTCAACAGTGATCCTAACCTTAAAACTGTGGAAGATATAGTAATTTTTCCGACTTATCGTGCCTCGATCTTTAGAGTAGCTCTACAGTAAACTAGCTGTAAAGCTGTAGAATATACATTTTTTTCAATTTGCCAAGACTTAAATGGGCTTAGCTATATAAACATCATATTTTTAGCCTAACTAGATTATATATTCCAAATTCTAACATAGACTCATAGACATTACACAAAACCAATATACTCTATAACACTATATGAACGAGCATAAAAACGCTTGACCAGAACGACAGATGTGTTTGGTCTGAGACATAGACTTGAGGTCCTATGGCTTGGTCCAGAGCGCATTTCTTATGCCATTGCACGCTTTGATTTTAATTACGTCAAGACCCTATGCAACCATGACATGCGTCCATTTGGCATTCGGCATTCGGCATTTGCTAGCCATGAGGGTTGCTGCATTTTATGCCAGAGAAGTAAGAAATTAAATTTGTCATGCGCTTTGGACCCATTTCCTGCTCTGCTCATTATTTAGCCCTCTGTCTTGTCTTTAGCTGTTCCCTCTGCTTCTTCTTCTTGTTTTTTTTTGGCAAACCTACTCAAACAATTAAATGTGTCACATAAATATCGTAAACAATCTTTTCCCTCATTTTCATGAAACTTATTTTCTTACAAATTATGTGAAAAATCTTTGAAGGGAAAATTGTGTTAAGCTTTTATGATGTGTCAGATCATGGTAGGCCCTCTTTTTTATTATTGAGAGTGGGATTGAGTATTGTTAAAGGATTTGATGAGATCCTTGTCTTATATGAGGGGTGTATGCTCAACTATTTAACTTATATATAAGCTGAAGAATTTCTGAAAAATTTGTTTAACTCCATTTTGTTTTTAAAGAACTTAAAGCGAGATTTAATTGAATTTTTTCAAAACTATTTAGTTATTGACTATGAATTGATATAAAAAAAATTTGGATCATGGCAGGCCCGTTTTTTTTAAATTGGAGTGGGATTGAGTCTTGTTAAAGGATTTGTTGAGATCCTTGTGTTATATGAGGGGTGTATGCTCAACTATTTAACTTATATATAAGCTGAAGAATTTCTGAAAAATTTGTTTAACGCCATTTTGTTTTTAAAGAACTTAAAGCGACATTTAATGGAATTTTTTCAAAACAAGTTAGTTATTGACTATGAATTGATATAAAGAAAATTTTGATCATGGCAGGCCATTTTTTTTAAAATTGGAGTGGGATTGAGTCTTGTTGAAGGATTTGTTGAGATCCTTGTCTTATATGAGGGGTGTATGCTCAACTATTTAACTTATATATAAGCTGAAGAAAATTTGAAAATTTATTTAACTCCATTTTGTTTTTAAAGAACTTAAAGCGAGATTTAATTGAATTTTTTCAATACTATTTAGTTATTGACTATGAATTGATATAAAGAAAATTTGTTTAAAGCTGAGCATTAAGAAAGGTATTTAGGTTTCTGAAAAATGGCGATTACCTAACCAAAGCTAAAGTCAAGATTTTTGCTTCTAACTCTAAGGCGGAGCTGAAAGAATTTATATTTCTTTTAAAGCCAAAATAACTGTCAGCTGCTTCGCTTTTGATGTAAGATATATTGTTCCATTTTTTTTTTTTGGCACATGTCTTGTCTGATCCTTAGCTGATCCTCACTTTGATCTGTGGTTCTCTGCCATTAGCCTTGCTCTACAATTTGGCTTCAGCAACGCCTCACACAAGTTCAAATTGAATGCAATGCAATGCCAAAAGATAATTTATGATAGAAATAGAAAGACGTTTTCTAAGAGTGCAGCTTGTCTCGAGCCAAACATAGAAGGCGATAATACGGTAGTAGGTAGAGATTTCTCTCGCTGTCTACCTGGAAAAAGTTGACAAAAATTTAATTGTAAAAAGGATCAACAGCAGCAGCAGCCGTCGCAGGGATTTGGGCTGATAAACACCCAGACGTAGACGCAAACGCAAAATGCAATGCAAAAACAACAACAAGGCGAGAGACGAACAACGTCTCAAGAACCCTGACCAGAAACTCCAAAGCTGCCTGGATTGAGAGAGAGAGAGAGTGTGTGAGGAGGTAGATTAAGATAAAGAAAGAGCAAGCGAGAGAGAGAGAGAGAGAGAGAGATCAGATGCCGATCCTGTTTGCGGCATTTGCAACCCCTATTATTAACCGTTGCAATGTTTCGTGCAGGATAACGAAGCAAGCAACGATCGGGGGTTCGGGGTCGGGTTCGGGGATCGGCGATCTGGAACGAGCGGCGATCAGCTCAGTTGCACAGCGCAAGTCAACGCGTTTGGTACACTACAAACGAAGAGCGGTTGAGAAAAAAAACCAAAACCAAAAAGAAACAAAATATAATACCTCAAGCAATTTTTAGCGGAGGAAACTGAAAACGAGTGCAAAAAACTAATTTAGGAACCGGATTTTGCAAGAGATCGCGATAAAGCCAATAAAAAGAATCCAAAAATTAAATAAAATGTTTTAAGTGCCAATAAACACTTTATAATTTAAACCAAAGAAACTAAACGCAAACCAACCAAAAATAATATTTAATAAAATTAACTAAACTCTAGCAAAAGTGCAATACACAAAAGATTTCACAAAAATTCTCGCTCTCTCACAAACTCTCCCACGACCAAAAAGTGTTATTGTTATCAATACATATACATATAAAGAGCGCCTATATCCCTTTGAATTGTGCGGGTGTTCCTTCGCAGACAAGAGCCAGGATTAAAGACAGACAGGCGTGCCCACATAAATTCACAGTTATTTGTGTTGGATCCTTTGTGCTGTGTCTGCCAATTAATTCGAGACACGTCTTTTTGTTCTCTGTGTGTATGCGTGTGTGTGTCCCTTGATCCTTTGACTCCACGATCCTTGTTTCGGTCTATTTTATCAAAATTGTTGTTAATGTTATTATGAAGTTGGAACAGAAGCGCAAATTCATTGAAATGGTAAATAATTTCATCAATAAACAGATCAGTCTATCAATTATAGATCTAGAAGTTTTCTAGTTCTTAAGTTAAGTTTAGCTTTAAACTTTTGCAAGTAATATGGAATATAAAATAAAAAATTGCTTATTTATTAGTATTTATTTCCATTAATAAATAATTCACGCTTAATGAAACAGTAAAACTAAATACATATATTCTAAATAATAATCTTAAATATTTTAATTTAAAAATCCTTTATTACTTTTTTTTTGTTTCATTACATATTTTTATTTTTGTAAGTAATTTTTTTTAAATGGAAGGATTTTTTTCCCTAAATTTCTTAAATTTGTACATTTTTAATTTATAATTTTAAATTTTTATTATTGTAACTATTTTTATTTGTTTATTTAAATTATATATATATTTTTATTTATTTATTATAGTTATACACATATATTTTATTTTATTTATATATATGTATATTTTTTTAAATTTATATATAATTTTTTATAATAATCTATATATTTTTTATATTTATATATATATTTTTATATTTATATATATATCTTTTATATGTTAATATATTTAAATTTATATATATTTTTTTATAGTTATATATATATTTTGTTTTTAATATTTATCTTTTAAATATGTTTTTGCTTTTTTATTTATTATGCCTTCAATTATATATATGGTTAATTTATTGAAAATTTATGAATACATCATCAAAATATCCCATGTAACATGTCTAACTTCTCCTCTCTCTCTTTTGTCAGGATCCTGAACTTGGCTGTGAACCGCCATCGGCGAAGCGTCAGCAGCGTTTGGCTGGCGTCGGCATGGCTTATGGCAGCGATCAGAGCAGCGATCAGTCGTCGGTGGCCTCCTCGGTGTATACATCGCCGGTGACATCGACGACCAGCGAGACGACGCTCACTGCCCAGGAGCTGCTCAGCATACGCAGCTCGCCAGCTGAGGAGCTGCCAGAGCCGCCGCATAGCCCACTGCCCGACAGCCCAGACAGTCCGCCCAGTCCGGATCGCGGTGCCAAACAGCAGCCCGTGGTGGTGCACTATGCGAGAGAGCAGTCAGAAGTTGTCGCTGACGAGGACGACGATCTAGAAGACACTCGCGATGAGTGCTCCTTTGACGAGGAGGAAGACGAGGATGACGGGTTTGAGGAAATCAATTCATCCAGTTCATCGCCCGCCTCCTCCACGGCCACAGGCTGCAGTCAGAATGGCGAACGAACGCCAGCCTTACAGCTGCTGACAGCGGCGCATCTAAATGATGGCAGCAGTCGGAGCTGCGCTGTCAGCAAGGATGCCATGAGGAAATTCAATGCACTCGAAGATTTCAGTGCCGTCACCAGCTACAAATGCTTGTCGCCCGCTGCGGAGATACCGCTCCGTATGTGCCCGCTGCCCTCGCTGGCCTGGGCCAATGCGGCGGATGTGTGGAAACAGATGTGCTTCAGGGATGAGCAGGACTCGCATTTGCGCAGCAGCAGCATGCTCGAGCACCACCCGGGTCTGCAGCCGCGCATGCGTGCCATCTTGCTCGACTGGCTGATCGAGGTGTGCGAGGTGTATAAGCTGCATCGCGAGACTTTCTACCTGGCTGTGGATTATTTGGATCGCTATTTGCATGTCGCGCAGCAGGTGCAAAAGACGCAGCTACAGCTGTTCGGCATTACCTGTCTGTTTGTCGCTGCCAAAGTCGAGGAAATCTATCCGCCCAAGATCTGTGAATTCGCCTATGTGACAGACGGCGCCTGCACCGAGCGGGACATATTGCAGCATGAGAAGCTGCTCTTACTGTCGCTCGGCTGGGACATTTGCCCCATCACAGCGACCGCCTGGCTGGGCGTCTACATGCAGCTAAATGTGAGCAATCGCACCCCAGCTTCATTCGCACAGATCGGCAAGCAGGCGAGAGGAGCAGCAGCAGAAGCTGTTGCTGATGATGCATTCATCTATCCACAGTTTTCGGCCTTTGAGTTTGTGCAAACATCTCAGCTGCTCGATCTGTGCACCCTCGATGTGGGCATGGCCAATTATCCATATTCGATATTGGCCGCAGCAGCCATGAGTCATACGTTCGATCGGTAAGCATTGAAAATTGAATTTATTTATAATTTCCTCAAACATTTCATGTTGAATTTCACTCATTTTTCACTTGCAACAGTGAATTGTTAACAGAAAATGTGGTTTTCATACGCTTATGTTCTATGTCGCAATTAATTTTTATTTTTAAAATTATTTTTTAGAAATAATTTTTTTAATTAATTTTTTTTATTGTTTTTTTTTTTTTTAATTAATTTTACTTAATTTGTGCTTTAATTTTTAATAGATTTGTTAAGCTTTGGGTTTCTTTTATAGATTAAATATTTCTTTACATCCTTATTCACCTTTTTTCCACAACTGTAGTTGGAATGTTTTTGAAATTCCTTCACTTACTCAATTTCTCTTTCGCTCTCTCTCTCTCTTTCTCTCTTCAGTGAGACGGCTTTGCGTTGTTCTGGCCTCGATTGGCAGGCGATTCAGCCCTGCGCACGATGGATGGAGCCCTTCTTCCATGTCATATCGAAGCGAGCGCCATATCTGCACCTGAACGAACAGAACGAGCAGGTGACAAATAAATTTGGACTAGCACACATCTGTCCCAATATTGTGACCGATGATTCGCATATCATACAAACGCACACAACGACAATGGATATGTATGTAAGTAACTGACGAAAAAAAAGAGAAGAAGAGACAACTTTATATGCAGGAATATATGCTAATATATATATATATATAACTTTTGTTTTTGTAGGATGAATTGTTGATGGCACAGAATGCATTGCATGCAATGCGCGCTCGCACTCAGGCCTCGCCGGCGACGGCGCTGCGGGCTCCCGAGAGTCTATTAACGCCGCCGGCATCTAGTCACAAGCCGGATCAGGATAACAACGAGGATGAGGAGGATCATGTCATGCCAGCAATAGTCACAGCAGCAGCTATCAAAGCAGCCAGCAGCAGCAGCTCAGCCACACGGCCGCCGCTTCAGTCTATAAAGAATCCTGCGTCTCCTGGCAGCAGCAGCAGCAGCGGAGGAAACGGAAGCGAAAGCAATCACGCTTGACTGCTCTAACAGCTCTGTTACTCTGTCTGTCTCTCACTCTCTCTCTTTGTCACTGTCTCTGAAAACCCGCCCTTACAGATTTTAAAGTTAAGTGTTTCAAATATACATATATATACATATATAAATAACAACAGCATATATTATAAATTATTTAAACTAAGTAAAAAGTTAATTAGTTGCTTAACAAAAAATAACTACAAAAAAAGGAACAAAAATATTTAACTGGAATTTTTGCTTAGCGCGCGCTTTTTGTTTTAATTTTTAGTCTAAATATATACAGTTAAAATTATCAATGATTTATTTTAAGTAAAAAGTTGCCTAGAAAACACATTTTTCTTTTGCTTGCGCGTGTTTTTTTTATTTTTATTTTGATTTTCAAAAAACCACAAAAAAAATAAAAAATATTTAACTAACTGTATTTATGAAATATTAAAAAATTACTAACATATATATATATCTATATATTTAATTTAAAGGAAAGTCAAAATTTGAATTCAACTTTTAGTTCCCTAAGAAATTTGTTGAATATGTTTTTTTTTCCATTTTCATTCTCTTTTGTCAACTTAAAGTTGAGCACAATGTATTTATTTATAGACTTTGGATGGCACATAATATATATATTATATATATAGAAAACAACCAGCTACAACTAAATTGTACAGCAAAAACATTAACAAAACTAATCTAAAAACAATTCAGCCTTTATTTCATATAGTTTTCACTAACATACTAAAATTATTTACTAAGTTGAGGATCATCAAAAATTAACAAATGACAATTGCTTAAGCTGCATTCATTTACATCTACCTACTAACCCCCATACACAGACTATATATATATACATATATACAAAACAAAACCAAGCTGACTTGAAGATATAATTTATAAAACAAAAAAAAAAGCTGGCAAAAAAAAACATGAATTCAATTAGAAATACAATTGAATATATATTTATTGTAGACTGCCATAATTTGCTAAGCAAATCAATATACTGTATATATAACTCTATATATCGAGAAATCATAAAAACGCATATAATATATTATTATATAAGTGTAAAACTTCTCTATGGCAAAAAAAGTGTATAAATTAAAAAAAAAACTGAAAAAAAACAACTAAAATTAACAGAAAAACAATGCATAGTAAATATTATTCACATAAGTTAGTCTTAGATTAAACATTTAGTGTTCATAGTTTTAAGCCTTGAATGGAAACAAAAAGAAAGAAAGAAAAAAACAAAAACACAAACCAACTAAAAAAGAAGATGCAGAAACAAATTTTTAGCATTAATGTTTTTAATTGTAGTTTTTTTTTAAAGCAATAATCAGTTTTTAAGTTTTGAATTGATTTTTAAATAATAATTTCACAACTACGCTTATCCATGATTTAATGTCAATTAATCAAACACAAAAAAATATTAAATAATAAATATTGATATTTTTGTATATAAAACAAACAAAACAAAAAACCTGAATATTTTATTAATATATTTCTGTTTGCAGCAATTTTTTTAATCGTAAAATCAACTTTTGAGATACATTTTTTATTCTAGTTTCAATTAATTTTTCAAACGCTTTTTACGATATTCAGCAAAAGCTTTTCCAGCTTTTTGTCAACTATGCCAAAGCATTCGCTACTTTAAAATTCTCTTATCAAAGAGCTCAGCTTTTGTCAGGCAACACACGTTCATATATCGATAGACTCGCGTATTGTGTGTTAGAGCGGTCATCACTAGCAAGAACAACAAACCGTTGCAACCCCAACAAGACGCGCGCGTGTAATATTAAACGCTCCACAATACGACATCCCTCCATCGCAACAATTGCCGCTGCTGCTGCTTTCGAAATGGCGAGCAACATGGCCCCAAAGAGCGAAACGCTCTCGGCTTCAGTTCGGTGCGTGAACCAGGCGAGTGTGGATGCGTTTTTTGCGCGAAGCGCCAAAAGCTCAAAGAATTTAATTTAAAGCCCAATACAAAACAACAAAACTAAAACGCGACGCCTGCAATTAACATAAATAGTTCACAAATATAAACAAAATAAATTCAGAAGCATAGTAAATTTGCAGTTGTGTTTTGGCAAAGTGCGCAAGCGAAAAGGCGCACACAAATTACAAATGACAGTTCTAAATGCCAGTGTTGTGTAAAGCAAAAGAGAAAAACGCATATAGCGAAAATAAATAAAAGGGCAATTGCAGTTTATAAAACGCATGTGAAAATCTCTGTACACTACAATTTCTTCAAAGCAAATGTAGAAAAAATTTCATCTATATAAATATACATATATAGCTATATAAATTCATTTATATATGTATATACATTACACACATATATTTGTATATGTATGTATGTAGTGGTACAATATTTGTGAGCGCCAAAAAGCCGAAGAGCAGAGCCCAACTCAAACACCGACGCCAGCGCCAACGTCAACGTCGCGCAGCCATATAAATCGTCTCTCGTCTCGAGCCTGTTCGAAAGTTAACGGTCCTGCCCGACGGTTCTCGTAGTAAAAACGTAGCGTGTGTGTTTTTGTCGGCAAAATCTGTGAACGTTGACGTCGCCGTCAACTGTGCTGCGCTTCGCTGCACACGGAGCAGCAGTAGCAGCCGTTGCTGCCACCGTGGTCGCCTCCGTTACGAGCATTCTTTTTTGTTTTTGATCAAGCAGCACTTTTCGCACTGGAGCTTCGAAATTGCGAATTTGGCGCGCTAAGCAGCAAGTAAGTGTGACTGAGTTAGTGAGCGAGAGAAAGAGAGAGAGTGAAGGATTGAGAGCGCACTCGAAAGAGCAACTTTAAAAAGTGTGAGAGAACCTCTCGCATATATACATATGTATGTGAAGCTGCACTCGTTGATTGCACAATAAAATTACACACACACACACACACACACACGTACACAAAAGAAAAGCGCTAGAAATCATTAGTATGTGTTTTTGTTTTTTTTTTTGTTGCAAAATCACATAAATTAGCAAAAGTTTCAAGCGGTGCCATAAATCAAAATTTGTTTGACGTTGTGTGCGTGCGCATTTTGCCTGCCTCTGCATGTGATTGTGTGTGTTGCGCGCCCAAAAAAGTATGCTATGGTATTTTACTATTTACTACTACGCACGCTCACACACACACACTCCCACACTTTGTATACATGCGCTTTGTATGTATTCGTATAGTATATAATAACGGTATTATCGTGTACTACACAGCCACGCAGCTTACGCAGCTGCGTAAAATCTCAAGGCTTGACCAATGCCTCGTAACCTCGGCAAACACTACTACAGCCCCCATTCCCCACCCACTTCCAAGCCGCCCCCTCTCCCCACTTTTTGCCACAGCTTTGTTCAAAAAACTAACATAGCAGCTTCACTAAGCCGTTCACCTACATTAAGACAAAGCTGTTGGTGTATGTGTGTGTGTTTGTGTTCGTATAAAGCCACAGTGGTTGCTCGTTAAAAAGAATTTATTGAAATATGCATGTTTAGTTATGAAGATCAGGATTATATTTCAACCAAATTTAGTTTCGTATAGTTTACTTCAGTTTAATTTACTTCAACAATTTCTTATTGTTACAAATTTGAAATCAATCAAATTCAACTAACAACATATATTTGATAAAACAGTTTTTTTCTTTAATACTCAATATATATTAATACTTATACATTTATGTGAAATGTGTTTTTTAGCCTACAAATTTCGAAAAATTAATTGAATCAACAAAAAAGTTTTTTTATTTTTAACATATATTCACTGTACCTGACATACATACGTAATCTTTATTATCCTTGGTCTTAGTTACACTGCGTCCTTCAATATTTTTATCTCTCATCTGTCTGCTCGTCCTCTGCCATCAGCTCAATTAATTGCTGCCTGTCACTCTAGTTGTTCACTTTAAAGTGCATCCTTTTTGGCTTCAGCTTCAGCTCCTTCTGCTTCTGCATCTGCTTCTTCTTCTTGTTCTTGTAGCAGCAAACAAATTGTCTTGTGGCTCTGCTGTATCCTTTTCTTGGTTTTCGGGCAAACAAATTGGTTTCGAGTACTGCAGCTTGTTGGCAACAGCATGTCAAAGGATTTGGATGCAATGTAGCCAAACTGACTTCAAATAGATTTTGCTAGTTAAAAGGGCTTTAAACAGAATTTATAGAGAGCTTAAAATTAACCAAAAATGAAATAAATTTGACAAATTTTGATGCATTTTACAAATTTTGGTATTGTAATTTGTGAAATTTATAAGAGATTGAAAACCAGAAACCAGAAAAAGATATTATCATATATTCGAATGTAGCTTTGCAGTCTTTTTAATGGACATTCCTTAATAGCTAATTTCAGATTTATTGACATACTCTTCATTTATAAAGAAGTATTGTATACTGGATTATAACTTATCAAACAATTTTATATTACCAAAAACACATATTAGTTTTTACAGTGAAAACTTTGCTATTGAAAGTTTTTACAATCACATTAATTTCATTACCAAAAAAACTACCTCTCAAGGCCATATTTACCCAGGCACTTAGTGTTCTTGTTGTTGTTGTTGCTTAAAAAGAAAAATCATAAAAATAGATGCCAAAAGCCAAACACAGCATAAAAAAGTAAGAGAAACAAAAAACGGCAAGTAAATCGGGCACAACCGACTGATTAATACTCATTCACAGCTAAATTTACGATAAAATTTTACGTTATCCGACTTTTTTTATATTTATATATCTATCTGTAGAGAGGTTCAACAGATATCCAACTGCCAAACCTGTAGATCTTAACTCTTAAACTGTGGAAGGTACATTTTGTTTCCTATGTGCCACGCCAAATGCGGATGAAATTATAATATTTGTTGGTCTGTTGATTAAGTCAACTGTAATAAAATTTTGAACTCTAGCTGTAAAAATGTGGAAGGCACACTGTAAATCGAGTTGCCACGCCTCCTGTGGGTAGCTATATGGACTATAATACATATATGTTGTATATATTACAAATTCAAAGTTTCTGCCTTTGTCTAGTTGAGTTTATGATGTAAAATATATAGTAATTACCGATTTAATAGTCTTAGGACCTTATTAGTACCAGGTATATCCGAGTATATATATTTTAAAAATCAAGTCTCTACCTGAACATTACGAATACTACGACATTACACAAAACCAATATACCCTTTGCATTCATACAGCGAGTATAGAAAATGGAAAGAAAAGCAAAGGAAAATTGCGATATATGCGATATAATAAATCTTTAGTATAACACGCAAAACTTTATGAACGTGCGCCAACTATAAACTTTCGCTTTTCACAAAACGCTGCCCGTAACATATATATGTATATATATTTTTTATTCTCCCTCCAGTTTTTACATTGCGTATACGCCATGCTGCACATGCTTTTCTTTTATTTATTATCATTATTATTTGTGTGAGTGTGTGTGCATTTTTTTTATAACTATTATTATTTTTAGTTGGCACACATATGTGCAATATGCTTTGTACGTGCACCGTTTGAACTTTATAATGAAGCGTGAAAAAATAATAAGAATAAGCTTTTATATTAAACTGTATGTTTTGTTGTGTGAGCACAGTAAAGAGTAAGCTTATTTTTAAATCAAAGATGTCTTATAAATATTTTTGAAAATTTCCATTGTCTGCGATTTTCTTTTCATCTGACGAATCGTTTGAATTTTATTGTTTTATATTTTTTCTAAATTTAAGATACCATTCAAATGAATAAGTAAAAACAGATAAAAATAGCTGAATGTTTCTATTTATAGCTGAAATTAAAAATAAAATAATTTGCGACCTAACACAAACTTATATTACTTGAAATAAATAAGTTTCCTTGTTTTATTTTCTCGTATTAAAAGTTGGATATATTTTTATAGATTACTCTCGAATACATATGTTTTTAAGCTAACAACTCATATTAGTTCATATAAAAATAGAAATTTTATTTATGGACCTCTAAGTCTTGAGATTCTTAATTTTATATCTTCTAACATGAGATGATTTTAGTACTTTATTAATATATATTAAAGTATATGCAAATGTATTCCTTTTCTGCAATTATTATTGTTTTTAGTTTATTATTTCATACATTTCTAATATTTTTTATATTAACATAAGTTAATATTGATTGACATATCCCATACAAAGATAATTATTTTTATACATTTGTTATATTGACTGTTGTTTATTCTTGAACTATATTCTAAATGTTTCAAATATATACCAGTATATTTTATACATTTATATATATTTATTTATATATATTATAAATTTTTTTGTTTCTTAATATCTTAATGTCTTCATTTAAGCAATAAAATCTATATCTATTTTTTTGCCATCAAGGATTTGTCAACTGGACTTTATAATTTAGAATAAATCACATGCATAGATACATAAATATTACTACGTGTGTATGCATTAGTGTGTGTGTGTGTGTGTGCGTGTTGTGGCACATTAGCTGGCATTGCATTTGGAATATGTGTTGCATGCTTTTAGGCGTCGCTGACAAGGAACGCTCGGGCCGCATCCTGTGCGTGGCTGCCGCTCCATTTCTGTCAAAGTTTTTGATGTGCAGCGTGCACTCGCAAAAAGAAGACAACACAAAAAGCGTGTAAAAGCATGTATATATGCACTTATATATGTATAAATATACATGTGTGTGTGCGTATCGGTCACAATAAATTGTCTTTATTTCATGCGGATGCGGTCGTTGCGGGTGCAAAGGGGCGAAGTTATGTGCGGGGCCGCAAAAGGCTTGCGCCATGTTTAATGAAAATTATTACGCGATATCCTTGGGGACACACACACACACATTCACACTCATGCAGCAAACTCGCACAATGTACAGCTATGTGCGCCTTTTTGGGGGTGGCATGCTCATACAAAAAAAAGAAAAAAATACGAAGAAGAAAAGTCCGCTTGACAGGACGACGTGGGGGCCCAACTGAATGGGAAGCCTTTGCCTTTGGTATGGCGCCTGCGCCTTGGCTGTGAGCGAGAAAGGATTCGACTTCGAAAGACCAGAGCATAAATTCTATGCTACCGACTGTTTGCATGTGTGCGTTTTGTGTGTGTGTTGGGAAACGCATTTCTAGGTCAAACTCAAACTCCGCTTGAAGCAGCCCAATAAAAGCCCAATTCAAACATATTTTCATTACTGCTTCAATGAAAATTACATTTTAATCTTATTTTTTTTTTGGAATTCAGTTCGTTGAGTTCAAGCTAAAGTTAAATAAGATTTTTATAGCGTCAATTTTTGATAAAGAAATTTTCAATGAACTTGCTGAGATTTGATTAAAAATACTAGGTGCCTGATGAATGTACTTTAATATATTAGTTCCATTTAAAGCTTAGAGTTAATTAAATTTTTTTAGCTATTGTCAATCAATAGATTTAAAAACGATTACGATATGAATATCGGATAAAGACAACAGGTGATTACATGAAGTATATAGAAATAACATTTCCTTGATCAAAACCTTTTGTAGAGTCAACATACGAGTTTTGTCTGTAAAGATAAAGGAAAATAAATAGAAACAATAGAAAGACTTAATTTTTCTAAATTTTAAAATTTTTATATTTTATATTCTTATTATCTGTTAAATTAGCTTGATTTCATTTTATTTTCAGACAAAATATATCAATGTTGTATACGATTTTTAGGACTGCTGGAAAGACTCTTAGAATTTTTGTTAGCAAGATTTTAAAGTTAAGCTTTAATTATACAAGAGCTGTAAGCTTGCTTTACTACGCTCTCTTTTATCACGTATGTAATTGCTTCTCTTACTCCCACTCTCGTATAATAATCGCCTTTCCATGCGATTCTCAGAATGTTAAATTTAACTCTATAAAGAATTATAAAATATCTGGTATTTTTACAATTTGATGTTCTCACTTAATAATTACATTTATGTATCTCATTTCAGTTGGATTTTAAAGGACAAGACTATCCCATATACGAACACACATATCCTACGGATCAATTACTAACTCTAGCTGGAAAGTAGCTGCAAAAATGTTAAACATTCGCCAAAAATGCAATAAAAATAGTTGTTGGCAATTAACAAAAATGCGGCAAACTTTAAATTCGAAAACAAATAAATAAAATCTAACAGTTGCAGCAACTTGACATAATCAAATAAAAAGAAAATAGAAAAACCCAAACGAAAATTGTCAATAAATGAAAATAAATTCGAAATTCATTTGGTAAACTATTTTGTGGCTTTGCAGCACGCAAAATCAACATAAAATGAAATAAAATTAAAATTAAAGAAGAAAAATCAACTAATAATATGAAAGTTGTGCGAGTAAATTGAAAATTGTTTATTGAGTGTCGGTTACGTAGCCGCAAATTCAAACAAAATCAAAAACCAAAAAAAAAAAACAAAAAATAGTGAAAAACTTTGTCGAATTTTGTGAAAATAGAAAACAAAAACAAAATGGAGCGCAAACATTTGAGCTGCTTTCTGGCCCTGTTGCTGAGCGTGTTAATAATCCAAAAGCGCATTTGCTCCGCTCTTGCCGATCAGGATGAGGATATACCACACAATGAGTAAGTAATAATTCACAATAGTCATGTTTCCTTACTTTAAAATTTCTCAAAAAATCCCCAATCAGGAATTATATTACTAACAAAAATATTTACTAAATGGCTTTAGTTCTAGGCCGACCTTATTACAATTATTCAATGTTTAGGTTGTAAAGAAAGAGGTATCCATAATCGGAAATTTACATTAATAATCCATATTCCACTTCGTGTCTCTATCTTTAAAGATCTTTTAGAAATACTTTAAGAACCAATTCAAAATATTATTTTTAATTTAAGGAAATTGAATACGAAACGAAAAAAAATGATATATACTTTTAACAATCAAAATAGTTGCATCAGCTTTAATAATATTATTACATATACTGAACTAAATATATATTTAATAATTTCAAAGCAGATACCAGAGTATCTCTTAGTTGTGCATTTACACCTCTCTTTTTGTTTTCAAGCCAATTTTCAATTATGCATAATTTGAAAATTTATATCGACACGATGCAAATCGTTTTGTGTCATTTCCCCTTGCAGGAAATTAATTGTAAATTTGTTTATTTCGCACATCTGAATGCACAGCATATAAATAATATTTAACTCAAATGCTAATGGCTATAAATATGAACAGATGCATGTATAAAATTATAGATCATGTAAACAAGCTGCTGCCTGATTTATGGAAATTTCAACAAAAGTTTTCTAAACACGTCCCAAAATGTGTGTAAAGAAAGTAAATAATATTAGGTTTCTTACAGATCAGTTAACATTTTTGCTTATACAGCTTTAAACAAAAGTGCACTGCAAATATATTTATAAAAGTAGTCCTTAAGGGTATCTGACTAACAACTACTCAACTGAAAACTATTTAAAAAAATTTTTTTTAAATCTTTATTTGTCAAAAAGAAATGATTTTTGAAAATTGACTTACTGATAGATTGCTATAAGTGTAAAGGGTATGGGGAGAGGGAGTGTTGGGCAGCTTCCAAGTAAATTCAACAGCCGATGCAACAAATCTAGATGCTTAAATGGTAATAGAGAGAAGGAGGAGTTCTGTCATATAAGTTTACAAAAAATGTTACCAAAAAAGAGTTTTTTGCGATTTAATATAACAATATCTTAAAATACTATTGGCTGATAGGACTTTTTTAGTTTTAAAATCGACTTTAGCTAATGAAAAGTCGTCAGAAAAGTATAGTCTGGTTTTTGCTTACTAAATCCTGTTGGCCTGTGTAATTTAAGCAAACTGTTAAAACAGCTCGAAGTTAAATGACTCTTTTTATGTTACAGATGAATAGGAAGCCAGGCACATTAAAAATGTCTGGCTAAAAACTTTACAAAAGCAATTGTCAATTTCATCGCTAAAATATGCAAAAAAGAAAAAAGTAAAGTGTTGAAAAATGTATAATTTGTATTTATTCCATATATACTTTCGGGACTTTGCTATTTATGACTTTGCTTTATTGTCCCATAGTCAATGTCTAATGACAAGCATCAAATTGAACTTTTCTTTATGTTGTATATACACTTATTTCTAAATATTGGTATAGATAGAAAACTTTTGTCATTCATCTCATTTATAAGCCATTATATTTATGTTTATTACGCGCAGCATCATTAAAAAACATGAAATGTGCATAAAAATAATGAGCGATAAAATTCTATAAAGCTTCTCATATGAAGTACAGTGAACTTCTGCTAATGGATGACACATATGACACAAGAATTGATTCTATGACAGTGTTAAAATGAATGTCAGATTCAATTTTCTATATATTTTCTATATTGCAAAAATGTGGTCTAGGCAGGGAGAGTGGGCGTTGTTCGCTTAGAGAGAGTATCTAATGGATACATAATACGATTTGGCAATTAGCGTATGAATGTGTGTGTATGTGTGAGAGTTTGTCAGTGTGTGACAGTCACGTAACCGCAACGTTCACTTGGCTAATTAACCCAAAACCAACTGCCATTTGCAGTGCCTGCTTCCCCCTTGGCAACTAAGTGTTTTCTTCTTCTTTTTTTTTGTTGTTGTCTAATGTCACTTTTATTTATTGAAATTAGACTAAGCATTAACTTTTCTGTTTTCTATTTGTTTCTAATGCTTTAATGGTTATCTCTACTTTGCTCTGTTAGCAATTTGTCTCAAAAACTATTATAGAAATATCTTGTAATAGCTGCTGTGGATTACAAAGTGTAACATTTACTACCCTAGTCTAAGGCAGTGCGACAATTGCTTTATATAGCATACTTTTAGGGCTAATTGTTTGTTATAGTCTCTGTTTATTTATCTGTTTTTATCACAACTTATTTATTTTAAATATATTTATTCAGAATTGTTTTGCAATTTTATTGCAATTTTAACAGTAACCTGTAAAATTTAACAGTGCAAGTGGCTGTTGACTGTTAACAGGCATAACATATGTTGATCAATGTAATTTTAACAGTAACCTTATAGTTTTAACAGTACAAGCCACGATTGCGTAATACTAGGTTATGCAAAGTGATCTAATAAGTTGAAAGTCAGAAATTTATGCGCGTGTTTTAAATTTGTATGAAAATGAAGCAACTTTGACACTGTTATTGATCTGTTAGTTAGCATAAGAAGTGATGGAACTACTCTTTGCATAACTTGTAGTCTTTTAACAGTGAGTGCAAGTGGCTATTCACTGTTAACAGGCATAACATATGTTGATCAGTGTAGTTTTAACATTAACCTATTAAGCGTTAACAGTGCAATTGTCTGTTGACTGTTAACAGTCCAATTGGCTGTTGACTGTTAACAGTGCAATTGGCTGTTGACTGTTAACAGGCATAACAGATGTATGTTTAACAGCATTTTTGTTCGCGCTTACAGTGTCCTCTGCTAATATATTTTTACACCTTGCTATGCTAACTTTAAAGGAGTATTCAGCATTTGTATGTTTAGCTTTACATTTGTGCGAAATATCAATCGACTTTCGTTCGTTTTATAGTCCTGTTTCGCTTATTTTATAGCTGTTGACATTTTTGCGACACATTCGTAAAGAATTAATTTCATTAATTTTGAAACATCAAGTTTTTACTCCAGATTGCTTGATGGAATATTTGTGTTATTTTTTTAATTTTCTTATTTGTTTTGTGTTTGTTTTTTCTCGCATCACTGCAGTGAAATTCAATTAAATTTATTTCAACTTTTGCTGCCAGCTACAAAAAAAAATAAAATAAAGAACAACAACAACAAGACTTCTGGAGGGCACAGAGCTTTGACGGTTATGTTTGGGGCAACATAATGATAATGATGATGTTGATAATGAAGATGAAGTGGCGCCTCCTCCCCATTACTTTTGATGTAACTGACCCAAATCGTGTTTATGCTCTAGAATACATTTCTACATTCAACGGACTTTTCGACTGTTCTTGTGCTCATTCATTTGCCTCATTTTCAGTTGCAGCGTTTCCCATTTTAATGCAATTGCCGTTTGCTTAAAACTTGCAACGGACTTTGGAGATGGCAATGTAAAAAATGGAAATGTAAAAAAACTAGTAGGTGCGTTCTAGCTGGCAATGCCTGACTAGTAGATACGCTAATAACTCTTTCTCACATGTGAAATGCTCGATATTCATCTTGAAGTTCTGATTTTGATAATAGATGGTTCGCAATTAGTCCTTTCCATTACCCTACTCCTTTCTATGCGTCCAATTGCCAACGTCACGACATCTGATAAAACGATTACTGAACTTGCCTCGTAAAAGTTGGATATGTAGCATGGACAGTATGGCATAGCTAGTTGTCCTAGTGAAACGAATGATCATACAAATCCATGTCTTCCATTTCAAGTTCACAAAAACTTAATCTTCATCTTCATCTCTCTCTCTCTCGCTCACGTTTAATCTCTAAACAAAGAAATTTGTCAGGCTGACTTTTGTATGTAAATTAAGTATACGCCATGATCATTTTAAAAGTAAACTTAGGCACATAGTTCTTGGCAGGTTTGCATATCTCTTTTTTTCGTCACATCTACACAGAATGTGAATATTGGATTATAGAATTTTTGTAGCTTAAGAGCAGCAGAACAAAGCCACAGCGAGTGCCACTCACTAAAAAAGAAAATTTAAAGAAATGTAAATGCAACACACGTAGGAAGCACACACGTAGATAAACACACACACACATACACTATCAAAGTGAAAGAACCCACAAAAAGCATCGACATGAAGACCGCAAGCACCAATGAAAGGCCATCAACGTCATCTTTGGACTCTTGGCCTGCATATAGACCTAAAGACCGAAGGACTAAAACACGGTTTTTTGTTTTTTTTTCTCACCATGGCCTGGAAATAAGGAGGCGCATTTTGTTTTGCACATTTGGGCAGTTTGTGCACGACAAAACTTGACAATGGCAAGAGCTACGTGAAGAGGCGTAACAGAAATCTTAGTTTGGCTACATGACAGCCCATCAGGTACAGCAGGAGAAACTGCTCACCTGGCTCACCTGCTCACCTGCTTTGCATTGTGTAGTGCGTCTTTGCCTTTTGAGCACGAATCACGTATGTCATGCTCAAGTGCCATACACGTAATGCCATCGAACTAGTTTTCCTTTTGGTCTATAGCATCAGTTTTTCGTTTTTCACTTTTCACTTGGCTTTCTTGTTTTTTGCCAAGCTTATGCGTTTTTCAGGTAGAGTAGGTCAAAAGGTTTGCGGTTTGCTATTTGCGTCTTGCATCATTGAAATCGAAATGAGTTTCCTTCGTCTTCACCTTTTCTTCTTTTTAATATGCTCAGAGACAAGAATCTGTAGAGCTCTCTTTGTAGCTATATATATATATATATATATATATATATATATATGCAGCGATCTCTTCAACTATAAAAGCTAGAGTCTTTAAATTTGAAATAAATATTTTTGTATACAGTACGCGGTAAAAGCTTTTCATTTTCTTGCGGTAACTCATCCCATTTTTCCATATTTCGATATGGTTGTATAACTTGTAGACTTGGATTCCCAACTAGATAAATTATACAAGTTTTATTTTGTTTGCCAATATTAAACTAGGCACAAATATAATCATAGGACGTGCATTTAATATGATTATCTAGAAGTCATATTCTACTTACATACAAATATTAAAAATATACATGTTCGGGACAGTTGGGAAATTCGGCGAGACACAAACTGATTTTGAGGTCAGTTGGGCATATTGAAATTTCTGGGAAACTCATTGAGTAGCAAATACCGTCAGCTTCAGGCTTGAAACAAAAAGAGCACAACAGGACCATAGATAAAATACCAGCACACTCACTCACACACACACACTCTGTTAAAACATTTAGCAAATAATTATAATATAAACGCGAAATTCAAAAGCAAAACAAAATCAACACACAGAGCGGACAGCTCATAAAACAAACTGTAGCCAGACAGATAAAGAGAAAGACAATAAACAGCAACAGCATATTGAATAAGTATCTAAGAAAAGAATACATACATACACACAAGGGCAAAATGAAATACTAACTAGAAGGCCGAGTGGGAGAGCCATGAAATTTATGTGTTTAACTGTAGGTTGTGATTCACCTGCAAAACTTGAGGATCCTGGCTCCAAAGCAAAGGAAGATATAGATATTGTTAGATATAGTAAGCCAGCCGATAAGTATACATATACCATCCCTAACGTTAAGTGCAATAAGTATCATCACTAGATAATAAGAAGAAGAATAAAAAAGCGACGAAGCGCGACCGCCAAAAAGATAAGAGAAAAATAAAGTACAGAGAGACTACAATATATATCTCCATTATTTATATTTTGTTTATATATATATATATATATATATATACGATCTTAAGAGAAGGCAAATAGCAACCGACTTACGAGTATATATTTCAAATTGCAAGTCTCTAGCTTCAGTATACTTCAAAATACGGACAAACGCACAGCAAGATGGATATTTTATAAAATTAATATAATACTCTTTTCACTTTATGAACGTATAAAGAAATAGATTACCATAAGTCCATGTGGACTTGTCTTTGCATAATATATATGATTTTGACCTGTAGAAAGTAGAGGTATTATATTAAATATATATTACCTTAAATATTTATATATTCGAGGAGAGTCTGTGCCTAATGTCCAGGTATTTTCAGTTTGACTAACTTTGATAAATTAATTAACATCATTCAACTCCTCAATTTAACTAACTCCATTCTACGACAAGCCTGAATTGCCGAATGCCAGTCTTCTATCTAGAATCTTGATACAATACAAGCGCATGTTTATGTGCAGTCGACACCAACTGCAGCATAAATGGCGAGGGGGCGTGGCAAGAATGAGGATGCAAAGTTCAGCATGGCCAACACTGGGAAAAAAGGGCAGACAAAGTTTTTACTGCGTTGCTGCAAAATGATTTAAATTATATGAAAATTGTATTATGGCAGCGACAAAATTTTCCTGTTCGAGCTTCGGGTGTTGCTCGGATGGTGTAACGCTGATTGCCCAGAGAACTGGGGAATGGGTGAAGGGAATGGAGCGTAAACAATGAGGCGTTATAAAGTGGGGAACAAGTGATTGAAATTGGATAATGGCCGTAATGGTCAGAAATTGCGAATGCGGGCTAGGACCAGAGGTCCCAAGCGTTGGCGGTTAATGAGCAATGGCGACAAGAGCGTAAAGTAATCACAAAGAGAGATGGGCGACGGAGAGAGCGAAAGAGATGAGAGAAAGAAGGTAAAAGAGTTGGGCACAAGAAAAGTTAACTTAAATGTTGCAGAAGTTTGTTATTTCAACAGTTTTATGTAGAAATTTCTAACTTTTAGCTTTTTTAGCTAGCGAATATTTAATGCCCTGTTCGCAAGGGCAATATAATAAATATAACATTTATCTGAGTTGATATATTTTTTATGATACTCACAGCAAGCGTATTTATTACGTTTTTAAAACAAAACAGAGCTAGATTAAACTGTTTAATGACAAAGAAAGCAAATAAATCGAAATCTATATATTACTCCAACAAAACACAAATTCTAAAAAAAACAAGCAAAGGTTAAAAAGTAGTTAAAATTGGTAAATATATATATAAAATAATTTTTTAAATATAAAAACATTTATGTATTTTTTTATTTTATAATAAACAGTAACAGTAATTGATCAAAAACAATAGAATTGGTTCATAGATGTATAGATGATAGTGTAATATAATGATTTTTGAAAATTTGATTGGTAGATTAATATAGATCGATCGATTATAAAATAAATATCATAATAAATTAACAGATAATATATTTGTGAAGAAAAATATATAGATATATATGAAATAAAAACATAAAAATATAAGCAGAGATATCAATTTTAAAGTTAAATAGATAAATGCTAGCAAATAAAATTGTTCAATAAAAAAAATTGTTTAAAATTTGTATATAATATGAGTTAAGTTATTTTTACAATAATATGCTATTATATCTCCTAAAAAATTCCATTTAATTAACAATTTTGTTTTTGTATTCTACTTTCAGAGTGCGCAATTGGGCCCTCAAATTTGGTGTTGATTTATGGGAATTTGGGCGCCAATTTACCAAAATGAATGAAATCAAAAGTGTGAGTAAATACTTTACATATCTAACAAATATACATATACTATATATATAGAAATACGTGTATTGCCATATGTCTGGGCTTAAATATAAATAGTCAACAAGGGAATATAGATTGCTCGAAAAGCTCTGCTGACATTTGCAAATAGCTGCGATTGCTTAAGTGTATGTGGGTTTAACTTGGGTCTTAGTTAAACAAATATTTATTTAAGCGATAAGAAATTATCGATAAATACGCAGACGATGTCGGCTTAGTGTGCCTGGGGCTTTATCCTCAAATGCGGGGCTTTATCCTCAAATTTTTCGCTTATTTTTGTTCTTCTTGTGGCTTTTGTTGTTCTGACGCGGCTCTAATGCAATTTAAACACAAATAAGGCTAATTGAGGCAAGGCGCATGACCAGATCAGGGGGAAATCGGCGAGGGTAGTGTATGCCCTGTGTCTGTGTGTATCTGTGTTAATAAGCATGACTGTTTGGCTTTAGCTTTCGTTGACTGCCAGTAGCTGTGGCTGTGGCTGCGGCTCCGGCTCCGGCTCTGGCTCTGGCTCCGGCGTATTTTTTGCGTTTAATCAGACGTGCATGAGTTAGTGGGCTGCCTTTATTACGACTCTTTTATACGCCCATGTGTGTGTGAGCCGCCCACACACATACAGTTTTCACATATTTTGCATACACAAACAAGTTGGTAGAATAATTTACTTTAAGTGTTAGACATATTGAATACGCTGCAAAAGCTCTTAAATCATAGAGAAAAGTATTATTGGATATAAACTTTTAATTAAATTTAATTTAGTTTAACTTAGAGCTCAACAAATTTTAAAACTAGATTAAGTTGCCATTAAAAGTAGCAGAACATTTTTTTAAAAAATATACAACATTTTTATAAAAAAAAAAGAAATTAGATCCAAGAGATACTCTTTACGAACTTGGACGTTTCGCTCTTGCCATCCACAGCTACCTTATCTTATACCAGTGTTGACATTTTAGTCTTTTTCCGGACAGATCTGTTTTTTTTTAGTCTAGCCGGATTAAATCTTAGACATCGATTGTCCAGAAATCTGTCCTTTTTTGTTTCTAAATGCAACATTTTTTTTATAACGATGAATGTTGAATCAGCTTAATAATCATCGTACCAGCACTAAAATATATAAGAACAGTGATCGTAGGTTATCGATTTGTGGTATATCAAGCGACAGAAAAATTCCAAAAACACGTAGGCACAGATCAAGTTTATATTGAAACATGTCTCATAAACTTCGAATTATAGATATTGCGCTGAAATCACTTTAAATATCCATGTATATATAATAAAAGTTTAATTTATAAGCTTAAAATTGTGGCCTTTGTCTATTTTTTGTGTGCCGCAGCTGGCAATACTGTAGTAAATCCTCTATTATACTAATCAATTACTGCAGAGTTCAAAGCACTATTAATATTTAATTAAGTTTTTAAAACTGCATTTTTCTTCCTTCAAAAATATTTACTTCAATTAAAATTGAATTGAAACCCCATACTGTTTCATTTTTAGTTGACAAAGAATGCTACCCTAATTGTAAGGGTATTAAAATCAGCAAAAAGTGTGGGTGGGCGACAGTGAAAGGGCAGCAGCAGAGGCTGAAGCTAAAATGCAAATAAATTTGCTGCCTGTGACTGTCATTGAGTCTGTAATTGTCAAGTGACTTGTTGTTGTTTGTCTGTTTGCTGTTGCTGCTGCTGCTGTTGTTGTTGTTGTTGTTGCTGCTGGCTGCTGCGTTGCTGCTGACAATGTTTGTTTGTGTTAATTTAAAACGCACGTCGCGTTGTGCAGGCGGCAACACAAAAAAGAGGAAAAAAATGAAAATCTACGCCCAGATTGAATTAAATATCAAGTATACGCGACGTTGTGCGACGTGCAAGGTTTTTTTCGCACAGGCCCTGTGTGTGTAAGTGTGTGTGAATTGTTTTTTTGCCTCGTATGTACGTCTGCTTCATAAACATAATGTCATAACAATGTGCGTGTGTGTGCGTGCGTGTGCATATGTGTGTGTGTGTGCCTTGTTTAACATTAACGCGTTCCTTTGGCAGCGCAAATAAATTGTGTGTTTAAAAATTATTGGCATGCCAAAAAGGAACGAAGGATTGTGAACTGCTGACATGGGTTCCTTTAAAAATTTCTAAGAAAAAAAAAAGAAAAAGAACAATGAGTTTGTCTCTTCTTTTTGGGTTTTTGTTAGATGAATAATTGAGAAAGTATTTGAAAGGCGTCAAAAAATGTTAAGTGAGCGTGTGTGAAGATTCAAAGATACAGAACGGCTCTCAATATCGATGGAATCAAATAGAACTTTAAAGTGCAAGCGAATGCTTTAAATAAAAATAATAATATTTATTTATAGGTCCTTTGTACTTTATTGTACATAAATAAGTTTAGATGTTACTTAAAAATATGTTTATAAAATTATTCTTAAACATTTTAAAAAATGTAAAAGTAAAAAATTAGGAAAAAATTAAATTACATCAAAAAATTAAATTTAAAAATTAAAAATTATTACAAATAAACTTTACAAAAAATACTGGTGTTTTTTTTATTAATTTTAATTATATAATATTATTTATTTATATATTTTTTTTTTTATTACTGCCTTTAGGAGCCGTTCTGACAGTCGGTCCGTCAACTTTTGTCCTTCCCTGTTGCTAACGGTGTGCCCAAAAGCTTAGTTTACTGTCTTATCTAACACCTAGATAGTCAACGGTTCTTGGTGATTACTTATTACTTATATTATTTATATTACTTATATTACTTATATTACTTATATTACTTATATTATTTATATTACTTATTTTACTTATATTATTATATTTATTGTTAATAATTAAATTTGTATCCATAATGAATTGTCAGAGAAAATCCTTGTAAGTGTCTCATAAGTAAACTGAATTTCATTATCTAACTTTGTTGGCCAACCGACCTAAGCCATGTGACAGGCACTCTGACCCAAATATTTTCTCAACTTTTCAATCTGCCAACGAAAATGAAAAGTATTGACATGACATTGCGACAATATTAATTCAATTCAATTCAATTATGAAAAACAGTTTCTCTACTTTTTTCCATTTTTGACAGTCGCCCTTCAAAAATTTCTTTGTCAAACTTTGCAGAGCTCAAAATAAGGAATTAAAAGATGCCAGAAAATGTGCCATTTTCCATTTCACATTTTCTTTTTCACGTTATGTTGTTTGTTGTTGCTGATGTTCTTGTCGTTGTTGTTGTTTCCAGTTGTTGTTTGGCATTTTAAAGTAGCATAATAAAATGTAAAACAAATGCAGTGCACACGCTCAGCTATGCGAGTGCCACAAAGGACAGCAAACCTTTGCAAAAAAAATGGCTGACAGGATGCTGTATATATATATATATACATGTGAAAGTGTGTGTGTGTGTGTTTTGGATGCCTGTGCGTGGCGCATATTCATTTATTTTATTTTTCGTTACGTTTTGCGCTGACTAGCTAAAAAATATCTACCTAAGCCATGAAATATGTTGTTTCAACAGACAGATACACACCAGACCCACACACACACACACACACTCGTATACAAAAGACATACATATAGTACAGAAAGCGGGAAGACAATGCGTTCTAAAATTTTGGTTACCCTTAGTGAATATATTAGATATTGTTAGGGATATGAAAACAACTTAAGATATATATAACAAAATATAATATAAAACATATATTTAAAATGTATTATAATGTAGGAAGATATAATTAAGAGATATTAGAAACTAAATTTCCAGTCTCTTTAAATAAAAATTAAAATTTTTATACCCTGAACCCATTGAAAATGGGAATTCAGGGTATAATGGTTTTGTGACAATGTATGTAACAGGCAGAAGGAGGCGTGGCAGACCCCATAAAGTATATATATTCTTGATCAGGACGACGAGCTGAGTCGATCTAGCCATGTCCGTCTGTCCGTCTGTCCGTCCGTCCGTCTGTCCGTCTGTCCGTCTGTCCGTCTGTCCGTCTGTCCGTCTGTCCGTCCGTATGAACGCAGTGATCTCGTAAACCACAAAAGCTAGAGATTTGAGATTTTAGATATATATTCTTGTATACCATACGCAGTACAAGTTTATTTTTTTTTTTCGATAACTCATCCTATTTCCTTATTATCGATAACAATCGATATTTTGACTTTGTTTTTAAGCTATAACTTTTAGACCATAATACCTAGAGACGCCAAATTGACTATGTAGGTTGCTGTGATGTAAATACAGATAATAAACTTATTAAATTTTGGATACCTCTCCCCATTAGCCCCATAAGTGGAAAAAACGTATTTCAAATACTAGGGAGTTGGGATTTCGTATATATACACCTCTAGATGTCAATATTATGTCCTGAAAATTTCATTAAGAAAGTAGATCTAGAACCGAAGTTATTTAACAATGAATTTCTCATAATGCTGCATAGAATGCAGCCCAAGCGTAGCCGCTAAATCATCTACGCAGTAAGCGGCGCGCGTGCTTGTGTATGTATATGTGTGCGTGTGTGGGTGCACGCAGAGGGTAATATGTACCGGTAAAAGATATAAGCTAGATTGTTTAAAACACTGCCTCGGACTTGGTTCAGGGGATCTCGTAGTCGGGCAGACCCGACTAGAGCTTTCTTACTTGTTTAATCTTTTTTTTAACATTTTTTTAAAATATAAGTTGCATTTTTTAATTTTATTTACATTTTTAAATAATTTAATAATTAAATTTAAATAGATTTTAATGGATTTTAAAGCTCTGAAAAGGGTAATAATTTGTACAATATTTAAAACAAGTAATTATTGGTAACAGCTTTTAAAATATATTCCAATTTCATAGGCATTCAATTGCAATTTGCAATTGAAAATGTAAAATAAAACTCTTTGAGTTGGTATTTTAAAGATTTGCAGACACGAGTACACACAGACACACCCACATGTGTATTTTGCATGTTGGGACATTAGAATTGTATTTACTTAGCTGTGTTACAAGCCACATAGATTTGTTATAGTAACCCCCAGGAACAGCTCGAACAACACACAAATATACAAACAAATATATAGGCAGAGGCCTGGCATGACAGCACACAAAGTGTTACACATTTGTGCTGTAGCACAAAATGACAGGCAGGCAACGCGGCGTATACGTTATGCGCTCTGTATAAAGAAAGCGAGAGAGAGAGAGAGAGAGAGAGCGAGAAAGAGAGAGGGAGCTCGAGTGCTTGGTGAAATGCGCCGAAACAAGATGAGACGAAACGAGACATCGATGGCAAATGATGATGTGTTGCTAATGATGATGATGATGATAATGATGTGGCTGATGGCAATGATGAAGTCGCGCCCCGTTCTTTTTGTTGTTGTTGTGATCATTATCAGCACACGTCTTGCGTCTTCTTCATTTTCGGACGACTTCTTCGACTTTTATCTCGAGTGCAATGAAATATGGGTCAGAATACAAGTCGAAATTGCAAAAAAAAAAGAAATGGCATTTGCGCATTTCTTGTTTATTTATTTGTTTTCTTTATTTTGCTGGCCTGCTCTTTACCCAGCTTTCCTTAACCTTCGCCTGCTGCTGCTGCTGCTGCTTCTTCTTCTTCTTGTACTGTTAGTTCTGCCATTTGGTTCGTTTCTGTGCATTTGCATGCAAATAAATTTAAGCGTGCGCTCATTTTGCACGTAATACAGAAACTTTTTAACTGTTAACTGGGAAAATGGAAAAGCGGCGCGTGTTCTCGTTTTTCTTCTCATTTGCCTGCTTATGTTGCTTCTTCTTCTTCTTCTTCTTCTTTTCCATCTTATTGGGCTTTTCTTGCAAATGTTTCTTGCCTCTTTTTTGTGCACTTGGCATTCGGTTTTATACTCAGCGCTTATTGAAGGTAAAAGTAAGCTGACTTGATTGCAATTGCCCTGCTGCGGGCCTGTCTGTTTGTGTATATATGTGTGTGTGTGTATTTAGTTAGTTAAGGGTTCGCGTTTGAAAGGCTTAATCAGTGGATAAACTGGCACAAGATAGAATTTGCAGGCAGTCGACATTTAAATGAAAGTTGTTCGAATAATGTTAACGAATACTATTTAATGAAACTTACTATAATTAATTATTTTGAGAATTGAATTTTTTATGTTTTCTAATAAGATATGTTTTATTTTAAGATGTATATAAAATAGTGGAAAGTAGTAAATGTAGAAAATTTTTGTATAATAGTTTTTTTGATTTTTTTATAATATTAAAATATTTACATTTTAATACAAATCAACAATTTTTAATGCTTTATTAGAATGTATGTAACAGGCAGAAGGAGGCGTGGCAGACCCATAAATTATATATATTCTTGATCAGGGCGACGAGCTGAATCGATCTAGCCATGTCCGTCTGTCCGTAAGGACACAACGGTCTTGTAAGCCACAAAAGCTAGAGATTTGAAATTTTAAATATATATTCTTGTTTAATTCGAAAAAAATCGATAATTTGACTTTGCTTTTAAGCCATAACTTAAATACCAAAAGCTAGTTAAAAGCTCTGTGATAAGAATACAGATTATAAATATTTCAGATTATTGTATATTGGTAAAAGTTTATAATTAATAACTTCTGATTATCTGGTATATAAAAAATATTAAATAATATTTTTTAGTACTTAAATGTTCTATTCAAACTTTCAATCTCTTTACGATGTACAAAATTTAATTTTGCATACGAACTGCCAGTCAATTGTCTTTGTGATGCTAGAATACAAACAAACATTTAAATTTTACAATGAAGTGTCTGTGTATGAGTGTGTTTGCTTTTCTATGCAATTATAATTTTTGGGGTGTAACCCAAAATGCAGATTGTTGGCCATTTGTTTGGGCAAATGCTAGCTCCAGCTGGAGTGGACCTACCCCAGCTATTAGTTCTGCCTGCTACTCCCCTTCGACTCCCCCAACTGCTCCCCAACACCCCCCCACACTGCAGCTGCTGGTTGCATGTATAGGCTTTTTGGTGACAAATACAAAGCGCTTGTTAAAGGCTAAAAGGGGCTAAGAATGGTTGAGGCTACGCTTCTGGAGTTAGTGTGTGTGAGTGTGTGTGTGTGTGTTTGGCTAACTGAGTGTGTGCGGCCGTATAGTGTTGCGGGCTGTAAAGAGACCAATCGTAAATCAAGGCATGACTACGACGACGACGAAAACAACGTGGATGGGAACGCACTTGAGGGGCGTGCCAAGGCATAGGTGGTCGTAAAGGGGAGGGAGGGAGATCGTTATCCACTCCCACATAACCAATGGGTAACTCTACTCTATGAGTTTTGTGCCCTTTGTGGTCCAGGGAGCTGGAGAATGCATTTAAGTTGAGGCACAGGATCAGGCCATGGCTCAAGCTCCATAGTAAACACAAATACACATATATATTTATATATATATATGTGTGAGCGAATGTGTATATGTATATGCATGCGTATATAGTATAGCATAGTCAGTGCTTGTCTATGCAAATATTTAAGTCTGTTGTTGTCGTTTGGTGGCGAAAATTGCGAGTATGACATACGAGAGGAGTTAGGGTATGCGAGTAGGCCATACGGCAAACAAATGTAAATGGCTAGGGGTAGGGGGTAGGGACGTAAGGCCAAGTGCCTGGCTATAGCCTGCTGCTGCTCTTAATGAAAATATAAAGCAAATTAAATATTTAATTTAATCAATGTGTTATGGGACCAGAGCTGGCACCAAAAGCATATTACATTTCCCACAAGCAATCTGTCAGCAAGTGCACATTTCCACATGGAAAACATGACAAATTCAAATGTATACTACACTTAACCAGGGATTAAGCTTGTTGTTTAATTTGTAATTTAAATAAAATAGCATTGTAAAAAATAAATATAAAACCAAATTAAATAAACTTTTTGCAACAAAACATAGAATTATATTTAGTTGGTTTTTAAGTTGTAATATAGATTCATTTGAAATTATAAAATTATGCTAATGATACATATATATTTATTTTTTCTTTCATAAAATTTACAATTATGGAGTTATATGTAATCTACATCAAAATATATATAAACATTTCATAAGATAAAATGTATTTAAAATAATGGGAGATTTCTGTAACTCTGTAGAGCATATATTTCCTTGATCTGTCAATAGTCATCCCAATGAAGCTGTTTATCTATTTCCTTATAAATCAGACGATTAGACGGACATGGCTAGACCGACTCAGCTCATCATCCTAATCAAGAATATATATAATTTATGGGACTTGCCACGCCTCTTCCTGACTGTTACATACATTAAATAGTTATTATACGTTTTATAGGGCATATCGTGCAACAAATACATTTTTGTATAGAAATTTGTAAAAGAATGATTTAAAGATAATATGTATTTCACTTCTCTTTTAGCATAGCTCTAAAACTTTAACTTCATCATATGTGACAACACATTATAATATATATCATATAGTTTTTGCTTTCAAATGCTAATTGTTTGATGTTTACTTGAAATTCGAGAGTTAAACTGAAAGATTTTGAAAAGTCGAATAATCAATATACGCTCACGAAAGTTCAGTCAGGTTTTCTGCTGTGAATTATTCATACTGAAAGAGAAAAGAAAAAAGAATGGAAAACTGTACAAAACTTAAAATTGCAATTACAAGTTGAAAGTGCAGCCAATTAAAAAGCGATGCCAATTAAAAGTTTGTGGCAAAAACAGCATCAAAATCAAAATCAGAGAAAAACTATGAACTCGTATAAAAGCCAAGGTAAAATATTTAAAGAAAACAGAGAGAGAGAGAGAGAGAGAGAGAGAAAAAATAATGGAAAGGCGCTGTAAGGAAGAGGAACGTGTTAAGAAAGCTGCGCTTCAATGCACATGGAAACATGCGCGTTAAAGCTTAACAATGTTGCCTGAAAATCAGTTGTGGGTGGGAGGTGAGGGTAACAGGTGGGGGGGGGGGGGGTGAGTGGTTGCATGGCAGACGACATCTTCATTAAAATCTAATTAGCGCATTGCAAAGCGAGCGAGTTGGTGCTTGAAAACTGAGTCCTTGACTTGGCTGGCAGGCAGGCAGGTGAGCAGATGGGCAGATGGGCAGGTGAGCTGCATGCGTAAGCTGCTTAACTTGTGCTGGAATTTAAGCAGCTGCTGCCAGCAGTCAGCAGTCAGCAGTCAACCAGGACCAGAGCCTGGAGCATAGCTCAGGAATGTCAACTCTGGAGAGCTGTTGTGGAGCAGCTGCACCTTACTCGTTGTCCTTGCTCCACTTAAAGTTTGATGCTGCTGCTGCCAACTGCCAACTGCACACGCATGCAGCCTGGCAAGCATTGCGTATGGGGTTTGAGCCTTCGGGGCGACTTCTTGCGCAACATTTTCAAATTCCAGAGTCAACCGCAAAATGAAAAAGTTTCTATGGCTGCTGTTGCCACACCTAACCCCCACCCCCTTATATTGTATACATATTGTATATAGTAGTTTTTTTTTGTTTGCTGCCAGGACTCTCTCACACACACACACACGCACACATGCAACAGCGTGCTTATGTCCTTCAGGCGTGCATTGCATTTCGATGTTGCTGCCGGGGGAAATTGCTTTATAAAATGTTGCAAGCTGTGCGGGCGATGAGGAGGCGGGGGCCTTTTTGTGGGCGTGGCCATCGGCGCGACCATCTTGCTGTTAGCTTTTCTTACACATACATACATACACATATATATATTTTTTTTTCTTCTGCTTGCAATTCCTGCTGCGGTTTCCTTGTTTGACATGCTTTTAATTTTCAATACATATTTCTCGTGTATATATTTATGTTTTCTCTCAATTCTTCAGCACATTCGCCTTTATCGCTTTTCAGAGTTTTTTTTTTCGGGAGTTATCGCTAATGATTTTGGTATTTTGAGTAGCTATAAATCATATTCAAAGAGCTGCAGAAAATATAAAAATATTTTAAATGAATATTTATATATATATTTATATATATATATTCTTATATATATATTTATATATATATATATATTTATTTAAATAAAGATATTGACAGGGGTATAGTGAAATATTTTGAATAGATGAGTATTTAGACAAATTTTAAATGAAAGTTATTAAATCCATGCTAAACGAGTTGCTTAAGTTACCGTTTGACGACGAATCGGGATCGAATAACTCCACATATACAAATATGTTAAGTTTTATTTACATTTTGTATAACATGTAAAGTTTCTATTTGATTTTAATCATTACCATAGAACAAATGAAGCAGTTACTGGTTGTCGCGCTTCACAAATGTAACGATTTAGAAAATTACATGGGCGATCGTTTAGTCCATTCGCATTATTTGATTTATATCCCAATTCGTGACAGTGCTCCGATTTGCCTGCATTGTCGGGCTGTCCTTTAGCCCAGAAATATTTATTTATGCTTTCCCCGTTAGCAAACCAAATGTGCGTACCCTCTTTGGCCTGATCCGTTCCCGATGTCCAGTACGTGTAGTCAATATTCATTTCACAAATATATCGATTGATTTCTTTCCATTCTTCAATAGTTTCAATCGTTATCAACTCGGCATCCATCGTACGGCACGTCTCGTAGGCATCGTACCAGTTTTTCAGTTCGTCCATTTTGAAAAAGTAATAACCAGTTCCGATTCTGACAAATGGAGCCGTTGTAAGATTCGTGTTGGCTGGTATATCTGCATGAGTACTATAGAAAGGTTCCTCAAGAAGTTTCTCTTCAAAAACTTACCAGGTGTTATAACTGGATGTAATTTATATGCCATGCATACAGCAAACAGTCCGAAAAACTGCACAGCACAAATGAATTTCTCAAACATTTTTTCTGTACTGTTAAAAAGTTTCCAATGTTGCTGCTTTTTTATATCAAAAGTCAGCAAAGATTATTCTTTTAAGCCCCTTGAATGGAAGACATTAAATTTCTTCTTTATGAAGTGTAGATGATTTTTATTTGAAATCTTCACCTCATTTCAATTTCTTTTATAAATATTTTATTTTGTTTATCAGCTGTTTATTAATCCTTTTGCATTCATTTAAAAGATGAGCTGTTTTTTGATATACCCTGCATAAATTGGGAACGAAAGTAACATCCTTTTATGCGTAAAGAGCAGAGAGTATATACCATCAAGTATATAAATGCAATACATATACTTGTTTAAATTGTTATCGCACTAGAATTTTACTTTTCTAACGAAAAATGTGGATATGGAATATTTTGGTAACGCTTGCAAAATTATATGTTCATATGTTCTGTATAATTATACTACCACTAGCTACCAGGACGATATGTTTTAACAAATTATATGTCGATCTTACAATTTTCAGTAAATTATACTATGTATTTATTACCAAAGAACAAAAGATGCAGTCATTGGTTTTCGTGCTTCGCAAATGTAGCGATTTACATCACTACATTCGCAATCGTTTAATCCACTTGTATTATTTATTTTATATCCCAATTCGTGACAGTTCTCCGATTTGTTGAAATTATCGGGTTGTTCTCTACCCCAGATATTTAAATTAATGGGTTTTCCGTTAGCAAACCAAATATGCAATCCCTCTTTGGCCTGATCCGTTCCCGATGTCCAGTACGTGTAGTCAATATTCATTTCATTAATATATCGATTGATTTCATTCCATTCTTCCATAGTTTCAATCGTTATCAATTCGGCATCAATCGAACGACAAGTTTCGTAGGCATCGTACCAATTTTTCTTGTTATTCAACTCGAAAAAGTAATATCCAGCTCCGATCCTAAGAAATATCTGCACGGAATATACTACAGCAAAATTTCTCAAGGTATTTTCCTTCAAAAACTTACCAGGTGTTATAACTGGATGCAATTTGTATGCCATACATACAGCGAACAGTCCGAAAAACTGCAAAGCACAAACGTATCTCACAAACAATTTTTCTGTACTGATGGTTTGATTTTCATTGCCTCGCTTTATATCGAAAATCAATGAAAGCACATCACTGATGCGCTGTGAATGCAAGAAAAGGGGTATTCACAGATTTAAAATCTTTGTTTAACTCATTTCATTGAAACGCATTCAAATATTTAAATTAAATTTTGTGTGCACTCAAAGTAAAGTATCGCAAGTCATAAATGTGTTAAATGTTCAGCCAAATGGATACAGATTTCTTAAAACAACTGTTTATCGTCAATCTGTTTATCTTTTTTTGCTTACATTTTGAATTCATTTATAAATATTTGGACTCGATCAACAGCTGTTTATTTTCAAAGTTTTGCTTTAAGCATTTTTAGTAATTAGATTAATAAATGATTAGATGTAGTGTAGTCTTCATTGAAGAACATAGTTGGTGGAGCTACTTAAAATTTGATAGTTGGATATTATATCAAATTTATTTTTAACTTATCAGCATTATTTTTTTTGCTGGACTACAACTTGTTTATATAAATATAGTATTTGAGTTTTGTGAAAATGTGGGTAATAAAAACATATTCTTGATTAGGGCAACGAGCTGACTTTGTTGACTCAGCTTAACAAATTGATATTTAATTCTTCAATGATGAATAGGAATAATCTTTTTATTTTATTCAATAATTTGATGTTATATTGTTAACAACTACCAAAGGACAAATGAGGCAATTGCTGGCTGTCGCGCTTCACAAATGTAACGATTCAAAAAAGCACATGGACGATCGTTAAATCCAGTTCGGGTACCATCTCTCCAGCCTAATTCATCGCAGTGGCCCGCATTGTAGTCATTATCGGGCTGTCCTGGACCCCAGATATCTATATTTATTGGTTGTCCATTTGAAACCCAAATATGAGATCCCTCTTTGGCCAGATCAGTACCCGATGTCCAATACGAGTAATCAATATTCGATTCACGAAGATATCGATTGATTTCATTCCATTCTTCGATAGTTTCAAACGTTATCAATTCAGAGTCAAGCGTACGACAAGTTTCGTAGGCATCGTACCAATTTTTCTTGTTGTTCAAATCGAAAAAGTAATATCCATTTGCGATCCTTTGAAATAGACCCGTTGTGAGGTTCGTATTTGATGGCATATCTACAAGAAATATTATTTAGAAAGTTCATTGAAGGTTTTCTTACTAAGAGCTAACCTGATAGTATAACTGGATGTAATTTATATGTCATACATATAGCAAACAGTCCGAAAAATTGTAGAAGAGACACGTATCTTACGAACATTTTTTCTGCACTGATGAAAGTACCACAATTTTCTTGCCTTTTTATAGCAAACGTCAGTCAGTAGAATGCAATAAAATAAGGTTTATCTCTGGATTAATTTACTCTGTATCTTCTTTCATTGCCTTGGTATTGCCTTTATAGAATATCTGCTATGCTTATAAAAACTCTATACGTAGTAAATATTTATTTAGATCTTATAAGATCTTATAAGATAGCACATGCCTTATCCATCAATCGATTTATTTATAGTACACTTACTGGTGCTAAAGCAATTTTATAATTTATAAGTATTTATGTTTATAAGTTGGATTTTAATACGTTTTTTTTTTCTTTTGAAATTTTAATGCAAAATGTAATTATTTTAAATATATATTCTATTGAAATATGTGAAAGCATATTGAAAAGTTGGTTGGCACTTTTAATATGTGTTTTTGTATATTTAGAATACCAATTCTATATTTAGAAGAATTTTTAATCTATTTAGCTTACGAGAATTTGAAACACTTGCTTTGATTTATTTTTAATTTTATCAATTTTTTTTAAATAAAATTTTTTTTATTCTAATAAACTTTTAAAATAATTTAATGTACCTTAAATAGTTAATTGATTTTTAGATAGTTAGTTTAGTTAGAGCTTAGAATAAAAATCTTTTTGAGAAAATTAATTAAATTCAGCAGAATAATATTTTGTTTGCTAAAAGCGTTCACTCTCCACTTTGCCAACTATTTATAGATGAAGACACTTTTTGACTTTTCAAGCGAACGACATGTGATACATTAATATACATATGTATATATAGGCGATATATATATATATATATATATAATATATATATATTTCGCTCTTAAAAAACACTTTGCTGCTTAATGTGTCTAATTAAATTTCACATGCCGTTGAACAGCAGACAGTTGTGCCTGCCCGCTCTCTCTCTCCTTTTCACTCTATCTCTCTCATTCAAGTTTGGCTTCATTTTCCTCACACACACACACACACACACACACACACGAGACACGCATTTAGTGGCCATGTTAATGTCTGACACATTTTGCTTTGCTTTTGATTTGACGTGCTGCTGCCTTGCCTCAAACCCAGCTATCTACCCACTTCCCACACACACACACACATACATACTCGTAGACACATCTCATTGCGAAAACATAATCATCTTTCCATTGAAACGTGTTGTCATTTGTTTTAATGTTCGAAGGCGCCGGGCAAAATGGCATTTTCCTAAGAGATTTGATGAGTTTTTCTCATGCTCGATTTTTTCTTCTTTTTTTCAAGCAATGTTTTCTTGGAGCTGGAAAATGAATAGAGAAAAGTGTAGCATGCTTCAGTAAGTTGAAGCTGCAAATGCATTTTATGACAACCCAAAAAACTGGGCAAACCAATTAGCTTGGCGTGTGGGCGTGGCAAAAAACATGAAAAAACGTTGAAACTGTCAGTTAAATTATATTTTCGTCGGCATTTTGTAATCGTCAACGTACTGGCAACATATTTCTATGTCGTTGTGTGTGTGTCTCTGTGTATATGGCGTGTGTGTGAGTGTGTGTGTGTGTACATGTCCCCAGCGAATTAATTAGAAAACTTTTCTTAACTGATTCAGTGCCAGCAGCAGGGACTGAGACACACGCTTTCAGAAAAGCTAGCAGAATCTGCTTTTTGTGCACACACACACACAGCACACACCCATACTCACACACTCACACACACACACGCACACGCAGACAGATAGAGACACTGCAAACATTTGCGGTTGGTGCCAAAATGCAGCTTGTGCTGCCACAAAAGTAAAACTGGGAAAACTCTTTGAGGCATTCATTAGTTCGCTAAAGAAAATGTCATACAACTGAGCAAGTGTGTGTGCGTGTGTGCGAGTGTGTGTGTGTGAATTGCAGCTAAGAAGAAAAGTAGCACAAATACATGTAGCAATCACAGCGCTGTCTTTGAGAACATTATTAATTCAAACATGGGAATCTTAAACGCCCAAATTATGTTCGCTGCATTTAACTGAAAATAAGAGAAAAATTAACGTTTTTCCATCCATTTCCGCCGGATATTAGCAAATGACTCACGGCTGACTTTTGACTTCAGCATTTTCGCCAAGAATATTTAATCAAAATGTCAATGAACTTGAATTGCATATAAAGATGTGATAACGTCGATGTCTATATAAGAATTTGCTGCTGGTTTGGATCAGCCCAGCCCAGCGAAATTTTATTTAGATATTTCTTCCATAATAAATTCAAGTTTATTTGGTTTTTAGCCCTTCTTGCGTTTGACCTTAACATTGAAAACAATTAAGATCCTGTTACATAATCTTTTTTTATTATATGATAAATGACTATTTAAAGGTAAAGCAAGAAGCAATTGAAGTCATTTTTATGTTATGTTATGTTAAATATATAGATTATTTGTTGAGATACGATTTTAATATAATACTAACTACTTAGCTACTTTTACTTCTTTATTACTTAAGAAAACTTCCCTACTTATATATTTTAAAAATTTGATATGTTTCTGATCTATTTGAAATCAGTTTTTCACTCTCTCCCTCTTTGTTCCTTATTACTTTCTCTCTCCGTCTTAGCTTTGTATCACTTTCTGCCTTCCTATCTTTGATCCTTACTGCTCTCTTTCTCTCTCTCTCTCTCTCTCTCTATCTATCTCTCTCTCTCTCTCTCTCTATCTATCTCTCTCTCTCTCTCTCTCTCTTAATTTCTCGCTGCTCCTTATTGCTTTTTGTTTCCTCTCTCTCTTTCTCTCTCTTTCTCTCTCTTTCTCTCTCTTTCTCTCTCTTTCTCTCTCTTTCTCTCTCGTTCTCTCTCGCTCTCTCTCGCTCTCTCTCCCTCTTCCCCCCATTTTTTCTCTTTATCACTTTCCTCTCTATATTTGCTCTTTATCGCTTTCTCTCTTACTCTCTCTTTGCTTCTTATCACAATTTCTCTCTCAATCTGCCTATTATTCTCTCTCTTTCGTTTTGTCACTCTCTCACTCTCCTTAGGCTATAATTGCTCTATCTCTCCTCTCTTTCCTCGTTATCTATCCCTCTCTACCTTTGCTATCTATCTCGCTTTCTTTCTCTTTCACTCTCTCTAGTTCTCTGTCTCTCTCTTTCGCTCTCTCTCTCTCTCTCTCTCTCTCTTTCTCTCTCACTCTCTCTCTCTCACTCTCTCTATCTCTGTGTCTCTCTCTCTGTTTAGCTCTCTCTCACTCTCTCCCTGTCAGTCCCACTCTGCCTCTCATTCTCTCCCTCTCAGTCCCACTCTGCCTCTCATTCTCTCTCTTTCTTTCTACCACTCTCACACTTTTCTCTCCCTCCCTCTCTCCCCTTGTCTCTCTATCTTCCACTCTCCTACTCTATCACACTTAGTCTCACTGACTCTTTTTGCTTTTTTATTCTTTATCGGCTTTCTACGCAAGTCTCATATAACTATATCGTTGTATTTCCATTGTGATCAGAAGCTGATTTGCAATTACTTTTGGGCAATTTAACGCTTGAGACTTAAACAATTTCGCTTAAGTTAAGATACGCAGAATATTATCTTTGATTTGGTTGCTTATTCAGCTGAGTGTTGAGTGCCTTGGGGCGTAGCAAAGCAATTTAACTCTCAGTTAAGTGAAATAATTGGCCAATGAAAATCTTATTAAATGAATAAAGCAACATTAAAATCAGTTTAATAACAACTTCGAAGAAGAATCGCTGGCAGCAGTAAATTTGAATTTTATGCCGCGGACATTATAAAAGCAGCGAATGGAAAAGTTTTTATAACCCTTTGCTGCCTCACATCCCTCCCATCGCAGTTGCGGGACTACCCCAAATGCTGTGCGTAGTCTATATAAATTTCATAGTTTATTGACAATCGTATTTATTTTTATATTTATTTCATTCTGTCTTGTTCTTCTACTTTGTATTTTGCAGCGTTTTAAGGACAACGACATCGAAGTGAAGCGCAAAGATGGCATTATATTGCTGCGTGAATTAGCGGCCGAGGTGAAGAACTTTATGGATTTCAAGCGTAACGCCGTAATGGTAAGTGGAATAAACAACTACCCCTCGACACCCAGAGTCTTCCTATCAAGAAAACACCCACAAACACCCCTCAGCCACGCCCACTGAGCTGTAAGTGCCCACAATTGACAAGTGGCTCAATAGCTCAAAGCGCACGCGACAAACGGCAAAGAACTCGGAAATTTAAGGCACACACACACACATATATAGCACACACACACATATACACACAGAAAACAATAACAAGAAGGCGCCTCGCAATGGGACACTGGCGTAAAGTGGAAAACAATAAATTGCCGTGGGCCAAAAACAGCCCCAAAAGCAACAACAAAAACAATAAAAACAAGTAAAAGTGCTTTGCTTAATTAACGCAAATGAACGACTGATAGATACCCTGCTTCTTGTTTTATTTTTATATAATTATATATCCTTATATAAATTGATGGGATCACTTTTCATAGCTTTTGATATATTACTGGATGTTTTCATAAACGACTGATAGATACCCTGTTTGTAGTGTACTTAACTTTTTATTTTGCTTTATGCAATCTGTTGGAAAAGATCTAAATTTCATAGTTTCAATATTAAATGTGCTGATCTTATGATATATTATTTGATTCTTTAATACACGACTGTTAGATATCCTGTTTCTTATTTTATATAAGCCGACCTTGTTAATATTGCAGCATCTAGATTCGGAGTATTTAATCTTGATCTAGATATAAGCCATATTTATAATACATAATATTTATAATACAATAATCTTCCCATACAACCCCATGAAGCAGATCAATTTTGAAAAGGTTTCGATATTTATCGATATTTATACAAATATGCGGTATAGCTCTTAAAATTCAAATGACTCTCAAAATAAGTGAAGTAAATTTGAGCTCTATTTAAAATCAAAGAGTTACGCCTAAAGTCCTAAAGCGATATTTATCGATTCGGCTTTCGATAACAGTCGATAACAAATGATACTTTGCTCTGTCATTGTATCAGAGCTTATATGTGTAAGCTAAGTAGTTACTGACTTTTATCTGCTAGTATACACCGTTTTTTGCTTCGAGTACAGGGTATTGCAACATCTCAGCAAGCGTTGAGCAGTTGTCAACTGTGGAACGGGGTCCGACAAATTGAAATTAAAGTGCGCCAGCCACAAGGACAAGTTTTGATGGCGCCCGCAGCTGTTGCGGCTGCTGCCACTGTAACTGTTACTGCTACAGTTACTGCTCCTGCCACGCCCACTGCCCAGTTGGCCAGTTGACCAGCTGGCATTGGGTTTGGGTTTGGCCAACTGCGCGCGTCTCCAGCGGGATGAACCTCTGCGGCGTTTGTGGTCTTTGCCCTGCTCTTTGTGGCCTGCCTCCGTCCAGTGTATCAATAGACTTCGTTTACTGTCCGGATAATTTGCTGCAGGCGTCGCGATTGCACATTGGAGCAAAAGTAGCTGAAAAGTGGCAAAAGTTACTATGGACATTAAATTTAAAATTATATTTTAATTTAATTTTTTAAAGGTTTTTTTCCAGAATTTTTTAGGCCTCAGGTCTAATCAATTTTTACATGTTTTTCATGAAATGCAATGGACCAACAAACATTCAGTCAGTCCTTCCATCAGTTCTATGAATAGTTAAATATTCTGTCAGTCCATCAGTCAACTAACCAATCTGTGTGAGTCAGGCCGTCCATCAATCAGTAGCTCAATCAAACATTCAGAAAATTGATCAGTCAATCAAGGAATTCAGTCCATCAATCAGTTAGTAACTCAATGCATTAGGCAACCAAGCAGTCAGTTAACCACTTAGTCATCATTGAGTCAATCACAACCAACTAGTCAGTCAATCAATCACTGAGTTAATCATTATATTTGTCAGTCCAATAATGAATCAGTCCATCAGTCAACTAACCAATCTGTGTGAGTCAGGCCGTCCATCAATCAGTAGCTTAATCAAACATTCAGAAAATTGATCAGTCAATCAAGGAATTCAGTCCATCAATCAGTCCATCAATCAGTTAGTAACTCAATGCATTAGGCAACCTAGCAGTCAGTTAACCACTTAGTCATCATTCAGTCAATCACAACCAACTAGTCAGTCAATCAATCACTGAGTTAATCATTATATTTGTCAGTCCAATAATGAATCAGTCCATCAGTCAATTAACCAATCTGTGTCAGTCAGGCAGTCCATCAATCAGTAACTTAATCAAACATTCAGAAAATTAATCAGTCAGTCAAGCAATTCAATCAGTCAATCAATCAATTAATAAGTCTGTGTATTAATTCATTAATCAGTCCATCAATCACTTAGTCATCATTCAGTCAATCACAATCAACTAGTCAGTCAATCTATCAGAGAGTGAATTAATCAGCTTCTCAATTATTCAATTAATATATCAATCCGTACGTGAATCAATAGGCTGTCAACCTATCTATCAGTCAGTCAGTCAATCAAATAGTCAGTTAGTCTCTCAATCACTCAGCAGTCTTTCGACTTTGTACCATAAGAAACGTTTACAATTTTTAAAATGTAAATTGATTTTCATTGAGTTTTCCTCAAGTTTTAAACCACGGTAGCATCTGCTAAATGCCAACAGTCATTTGCTATTAAAAAACTGTAGCTGTTTATTTTTTCGTTTCATTTAATTTGTTTTTTTTTCTTCCTTTTCTTTTGTGATTGATTGGTTAGGGATCTACACAGTCTCTTACTTAGCACTGCGCTATTTTATGGTTAGTTAATTTTCCACTCATTCTCCCTTTTCCACTGTCTGTCAGTTAAGTGAAATGATTTTGATATGCCATCGCATTTTCATTTTCATTTTCATTCCTATTTTCATTTAATTAAGCGCATTTTGTATGCTGCAAATTATTTACAACTCGGGTCAACAATAAAAACAAAACAGAACACGTACAGTCATCATTAATAATGCGCGCCAAAACAATTAAATCTTATAATCAAGGCAAACATTTATAAATATATATGTATAAATATTTACTACATATATATGTATATATATCTACCGCATGTCCTCATGTTCATGTTTCGCTCATGTGCGTGGGTATACATAAATAATTTTTTATGATTTCCGCAAAATATCGATTTAATTTTCTTTTTTCGTGTGTTCTTTTACTTCTTTTTTGTGGGTTTATTTGGCGGACGTTTCGGCCGCTACTTCCGCTCCTTATGGCCAATTCAAACACAGTCACGCACACATGCATACATATATAAATATATATATATATATAGAGCACAGCTGCCGCTCTTGCTCTGTAGTCCTGTCGTCGTGTTGTCCAGTTGTCCTGCAGTCCGGAAGTTTTTGGCCCTGACGCAAAACGCATACGAAGCACCATTAATTAAAAATCAACCCACACGAAAAGCAACAACAACAACAACAACCGGAGCGTTAACATCAAAAACAGCAAAATGCCAAACAACAGGCAGACACAAACATATGTTGATTGCATTTAGACGACTGACAGATACCCTGTAGAAAAGTAAATATCTTTTTCACATATGCATTGTATTAAAAGCATTTCAATATGAAAAGTAAAAACTTTCTGTCCTACCGATTATTAAATACCCTTATACAAATATAGCTTCCAACTGGTTTTATTTAAAAAGATTTCTTTCTATTTTTCTATTATGCAAATCACATAGAACACACATGCAGAAGTTAGTTTATATATATGCCAAGTTGTAACAATATAACTAATGTTCTCTACGTGTATAGGGCATTGCTAAAAATTGCAAACCGGAAAGTCAGCAGCGACATTTTTGCTGCTGCTGCTGCTGCTGTTGCTGTTGTTGTTGTTGCTTGCACAAACAAATAAAAGATTGACCACCAAATGTTTGAAACATTTATGAAAAACGCACAGGCAAACACACACACACACGCACGTAGACTTACACGCTCACACAGACAAACAGAGACAGACAAACTCTTAAAGTTCAACGAGCTGCAAAAGTGCGGCACACGTGACCATGCCCTTTCCCTCGCCCCTACCTTAACTATTGCTCGATGTGACGCATGACAAAAATTGAAGTGCGGGAGGCTGAAGAAGAGGGAGCAAAGGCTGAGGAAATTCTGCAAAAAGCAACGCAGATAGTTTTATTTTTGGCTTTCCTGTTATACTGCCCTCTGTGAGATAGTCTGAAGCTTTTTGCATAAAGGGAAACAAGCTATAAACTATACAGTCTTGATCAATAACAACAGCTAAGCCGATCTAGCTATCTATCGACCTCTTTCTGTACAAACAGGTTTTTAGTCTTATTGATAAAGATGCATAGATGCTTTTCATATAAATATAATATTATGGGATATATGTATAATGTATGTTTGTATATATATATATATGGTACACATTAACATTTTAGATCTTCATTCATTCATTCTCAGGAAAATAAAATTCAAATTTTCATTTTCATTTGCTTAACTTAAGTCTTCACTTCTTGTTTTGCATACGTTGGCTTAAGTTTCAACTGGACAAACGTGGCGTATACGCAATGTGTCTTAAACGAGAGTTTTTGGGAACACAACAAACTGACCCAAGCAGACAATACCAACACACACAGCACACACTCACACGCTCACTCTATGACTTTGTCATTTTATTTATTTATATTATAATATTAATTTTTATTTATTTATATATTTTTTGGACATTTTCTTTTGTGAATTAAGTGAGTTTTTTGTTTGGCTTTCACTTTGGCTGTCTGCGTCGCGGCCTTTGTCTGCATTGTCTTCTGTTTGTTGTTGATTGTTATTTGTTTTGGCCACGCAACAGACACACACACAAACACACATACACACACATTATCCCACACAGCTTGTTTAATCATAAAAGTACTAGAAGATTTTGATTTGACTTAAAATTTACATTTGGATATTTCTGGAAAAAAAAGATTTTAAAGCTGTAGTTTCCATTTCGTTATAAGGTTTCTCAATCTATTTTTACTCATTTTACAAAAGCTCGGCACTTACATCGTGTAATATCAACAGATATATATATATATATATATATAGTATATATTGTAGCGTCACCAATAACATTGTTCTCTTCCATTGCTTTAGCAAGTGTAACTCTCTCACACTCTATCTCACAAACTGCTTACGCTCAAACATACATATAATTAGGCCATTAGTAAACTTATCAGTTATGTAAAAATTATTTTGCCTTTTGTTATTGTTTTACTTAAATGAGACATTATATAAAATCACGACTTAAAAAGTCAAACAGTTGGAAATTTCAAATTTCAATTGTATGTATGTCTATTTAAGTACTCTTTGATATGTATGGGTTTCTCATATTCACTTTGAACACAAACAGGAAAGGCCTATAGTCGGTTATACTTTGATATTTATATATATAAGAAAATAACAGAATCATGAATTATTTTATTATACTTAACAAATTAAATATAGTATTTAATATTCAACTTAATGATAATTTAACGAGCACTAGCTACTGAAGCATTCGACTAGAGAAGCAAATAGGTATTTATAGCTTCTATTAAATATTTTTTAAAGCCAAACTAATATTTCTATCAGTTATGAAATTATAACAAATAATATTATATACATTATTAGTTATCTAGTAATGTCTGTTTGTTGTTGTTGTTTTGCCCAATGGGAAATATCCAGAATTAATTTGCCTGTCATCAATTTAGTCAAGTAAAATAATTCTAGTTTTTTGCTCAAGTGAAGCGAAGCAAAGACATGTTTAAAGCATGTTCTCAGACGACTTAAGAAGTCAATTGATTATAATTGAAAACACTCAGATTACAGCTTGAACGGATGCTAAAAATACCCTGTAAAATAAAAGTTTATGGGCTTGACTTAAAGTAGTCGAAAAATATATTAATAAAAATAGTACATTTTTATTATTTTTAGGTAAAGTATTTCTTTTAATCACCTTCAGGACAAAAAGATTTGTAATGAAAATTTTAGTTTTGTAAACAAAAAAATGCTTGAATTATTTTTAATTAAAATATATAATGGGTATCTGATAGTCAATCACACTAGGACTTAATTATATGCAACTATGAGTCAGTGCTTTCGACACATTGAAACGCTAAAATCTATAAAAATATATCAAAACACTGAACAAACGGTTTTAAATGAATCGCGTACAAAAAACCGGATTGAAAATGCGCAACAATTGTCAAAGCTTAATGAAACTATGTATATATTTATAGGTATAGAGACAGCATTAATCTCCCTGCCTTTATGTTAATCTGAGCGCTTACAATATCAAACTTGATTCTGGGAATCTCCCTGTGCGATTACGCTTGGGGTCACTCTATGCTATATTTATATATATTTTTATTTAAAGCAATAGCTGATGTTCAGTATTTGCCGATCGCTCGTACTATATACAACATGTTGTCTTTCAATTTGATATTGAAGCAATTCATTTTGCTTTTCGTGATTGTGATTGTCCTCAGTCTCGAGGAGGTCTACAGCAAACCCGCCTGCAACGAGGGCTTCTATACCAAGAATGGAAACTTGGTCCTAGATCTTCACAATTTGCAGGCGCAATTCGATTGTGTTCAGAGAATGCATAGCGGCTAAAACAACAGTTATATAAATAAATATATTATATATATATATATTGTATATATATATTGTTTTATAAACAACAAATAAATGTGAAATTCTTCACTAATTTTGTAAAATAACATGTGCATTAATTGAATAATCCAATAAATAAAATTATTTGCAGTGTAACTAAATTGTTTATTCGATGAAGAGAGTTTTTTATTATGTTTAGTATTTGAAGAGTTGACATTAGCTTACAAATCTTAAGGCAATATGTAAAAGCCACAGCTACAAAGGCCTTTGGCTAATTATAATTCGGCTTGTTATAATTATTGGCTCTAGTTCCTCTAAAGCTGTAAGTGACTTTCAAACTGAGCATGGGAACAATAAACGCTTCTTGGCACTTGTGAGTGTGTTTTGGCTAAAGCTTGAGTCTATCTTTATATATATATATAGTCGAATGTGAAATACATTCACGCATTTACAATAGCTGTGCAATATATTTGAATACTTAGAATGAATATTTTGCGGCATTTCGCGAATTGTTTATTTGTGAAAGTTTTTTTTAAACTTATAATTTTATTTGTTGTTATTGTGCTGTTTTATTATCTATAATTGATTTATAATTCATTTAATTATAATTAGTTTTTTTCAGATATATTTTCCTTATATTTTTTTAATTTTATATTTTCATTTCATTCATACTTGTTAATAATTTATTAATTAATATTTTAATGATTTATATTTTATTTAAATATATTTTATTATTTCATATTTTTTGACAATTTTTTATTTATTAATTGTTTTATTTAATTGTGTTTGATTTATTCATATTTAACTTATTTTATTAATTTTATATGGTAATATAAATATTTTATTATTTTCCATAATAATAGTAATAAAATTTTTTTTTCATATTTGTTTAATTTATTTTTAAATTAAATAAAATTTTTATTTTATAATTAATTAATTTTTTTTTTTATTTTTACATATTTCTTTATTTTATTTCTCTTTTTATAGTTTTTCTTTATACTTTATTTATTTATATTGTATTTAGTTATATTTTATTTATTCATATTTTATATTTTTTTTGTTCATATTTTATTTATTTGTATTGTATTAAAATTTTGTATATTTTCATATTTAATTTTTTGTTTAACAATGAAGAAAGTTGACACAAAGTTTCGTTTAGAGCATATTTGTTTTGTTGTATTGTTGCTGTCGTTAGCTTTGATATTATTCATTGGCATTGTTAGCGATTTGTTGGCCGCTCAGCAAATTGAGTTTGAATCGTTATCAATGCATTATACACATTATGTGTGGATGTGTGTAGAACATCTCCTTCGTGAATGTGCGTCTAATCTGTGAGACCAATCAAATAATTAGTGCTGGTCAATCCATTTATCCATATATATGTTATGCATTACATATAACAAGTTATAAATCTATTTGTCAACATACGCCACACAACACACCAGCCGACGGACAGTCAGACATACAAGCAGACAGGCTGAGGCAAACATTCAACTGACCCACAAACAGGGCATTGTCAACGGCGCGTATACGTGATATTATTTAAACACAACGCGCGGCACCCGCACAATTGACCATTGAAAGGACGACGACGTCGGCGTTGGCAAATAGTGACAGAAAAAAAAAACATTTACACATACGATATATCTGTATATATATGTCTCTGTATATATTGCTCTGAGAGCGCAACCAGGATGTCAGCGTCAACAGACAAACAGCAACAAAACAAAGTTAACTGTTTGCTCAAAAAGCAGCCAAAGGCTGACAATAAAAAAGTTAAAAAAAGGAATTTGATAATAGTAAAAAAAAACAGTAAGAATATCTTTTTTTCTAGGGGTGAGATGCACAACTCTGTATTCCGAATCTCAATTCTTAGATAGCAAGATTGGCGAAAATAAAAGTGATTATGTAGGAAAAGATAAAGTAATTCCCGATTTGTAAAGTGGCTATATACATTTTTAATCGATATTTAGAGGAGGTCAACACTAAGCTTCTTCACCAATTTGGATGCTCTAGCTCTAAAAGTCCAGGAGCTTTAGTTTATATGTATATATAGTATAGTATATTGTTCCAAGTTTCAGATCATTAGCTTCAAAGGTGTCCAAATGTTTTTCGTTCATGCAGACAGACAGACGGACGGACAGCAAAGCGGATATTGCTTAAAACCAATAGACTCTTTTTCGTTCTGGAAACAGAGTATATGTACATATTTATTCGGAAAATAGCAGTGTACATGATATTTTAATTCAAATACTCGAAAACAAAATGTATTTGACAAACTGACTTCAATTTATATGTAGAAGCAATCTAGATGATATAACATGAAGAAAATATGAAGAAGACAAAGAGGTTTGAAAACAGAGCCTCAGTTCTCTCACAGCTGGGAAACTTGTCAAAATTTAGGAAAAATTTCACATGAATTTTGTTTACAATTCTGACCACCTTAGAAGCAACTAATAAAATTTTGATTTAGATTTTAAAAAATATATAATAAATTTTGTTTAGCTTCAAAACTTCGTTTTACCATTTTGACAGAGATAAGTTTTATCTGCGTGAAGAGGGTGAAATAGAGGTACATTAAATGTGAACTAAAATGCATAGTCAATGGTCTTTAACTTCACTTTTTTTCTGCTGTTGCTTTTCCACTGAGATCGTCCTTTAAAACACTTCTCACACAAACAATTTGCACTCATGTCGAACATGAGAAATAATGAAAAACGAAACGATTCGTGCGTGGTTGTCCGCTCAAAAGCCACACGCCCAACTCCATCAACAGCAGCATTGTCATTATCATCATCATCATCGTCATCATTATTATCATTATCATCATTGTAGTCGTGCGCTTCGGCACCTGCAGTTGCCTTTGTCACTGATGGTGGCATTAAAATGCTAATTGCCTGTAAACATAAAGGTAACTGCAGCTCACACATACACACACATACAGAGAGAGTCACACACATTTGCAGTTGCTGCTGCTTGGCTGCTGCTCTGTCGTCCTGTCCCACGCAGCGTATGCGTAATTTTTGATGTGGTGGCCAACGTGGCGAATGCTGCTAATTCAATTTCTCGGCGCGCTGTCAATATGCCCGTTATAGTTTAGCAACAGAGAGCAACCGCAGCAATCTCCACCTGCCCCTCTCTCCCTCTCCAGCACACGCTAATAGTTGCCGTGCAAGCGAGAGGGAGTGGGAGTGAGAGAGAGCACGTTGTCCTAGCTGTCGCTGACAGGCATTATTTGCGTTAAGTTCGAAGTTTAAATTGACTTTAAAATTGCATTTAATGGCTAACGCTTTTGCAGTTTTTTCACAAGTTTTCGCAATACTCTATTCACTTAAATTAAGACGGGTATTTAGGGAGTGCTAGATAATTGGCAAGCAGCGGTAATTAAGTGTATTCATAATTATTTGTTACTTTGTGAAGCTTAAATAAGCAATTATTTTAAATTGCAAGCAAGTTTGTGTTTCACAGCTTAAAAGTCAGATAAAATAAATATTATAGTTTAAGAAGCACTGCATTTTGCTTACCGATCTTTGTCCACAGTTTGAGAGTTACTGTTCAGAGAGCCCGGGTAAAAGTTTTAGTCATTTATGTACAGCTTTTTATGGTTTTAATATTTTATTTTTTTTTTTTACAGAGCATTGTTTAGTCGTTAGCCCTAACATGTTTTCCTTTTTTTTTTGTTAAAAAGCAACACCCCCAAATGAGTCGCCCTCTGTGGGCACATTTCTCACTCAAACTCAAACTCTCGGCCGCTTGTTGGCTGTCATTCTGTGTCTCTGCTTCTCACAGCTTTCCGTTGCATCTCTCTGCTGCGTTCTCTTCTGCTCTACTCAGCGCTCTACTCTGCTGCTTGGCTGCTCGTCATCATGCTTGTTGTTGTTTTTGCTGTTGTTGTTGACTCCTTTGCTATAATGCCACTTGCACTTTGACGTTGACATTGTGCGAGGTTTGAGTGCGGGCCAAAAAGGATTGAATGTGTGCGTGTGTGTCTCTCTTTCTCTCTCTTGCTCTGCTTCTTTATTGAGCTTGTATTGAAAAGCCTTTCGCCTGCATTTCTTAAATAGAAACATGTAAAAAAAATATATATATTCACACTAAAAGCATTCGCTTGATTCGTCCGTCTCGCCATTCTCTTTCTCTCTCTCTCTATCTTTCTCTCATGATAGCTAGTCCACTGTTGATATTTGTCTCGCTGCAATTTTGATGTTTGCTGTTGATTTATTTATAGAGACATACATATGTGTGTGGGCGTGGCTATGATTGGGCGCTTAAGTGCCCATCATGGCCCACTGGCTCGGCAATCAGCCAGAAACTGTTGGCATATTACAATTTAATTGGCTTGCTTCATGTTTATTTTGTGAATTGAACAATATTATTTTATTCAATATACTTGTATGTCCTCAATTTATTACTGCTCTGGATGCTATGCTTAAGTAAACGTTTCACTGGCTTAAGAAGTTAGTTGCTAGTATCGCAATGCAAGCTTTACGGAACAAAAGCGGATCGCAAGAAACTTGAAAGAGCTCCCAATCAGCGCCAAAGTCAGAGAAACCCAGAACAAATTAATGATAGAGAGTGCAAGCGAGACAGCTATTGATGAGCAATATAAGTTTAACATGTAAGTGAGTGTCAAGCGCCTTGAGCGAGAGAGTAGGCCTAAGGAAAGCAAATTACATGCAATGTTAGTTAATTTCTATGTTAAGTGTGGACCGAGAGTAACAGCGAACTTGAAGCTTAACAGATCAACAGAGACCAGAGTCAAATGCAAATGCAATGCGATGTTAATTAGCTGATATGGGAGGCAAGGAGCGGTAAGCAAAGCGAGACTGAGAGAATGAGCGTAGCATATTAACAGTGAAATGTTAACTTAACAGATCAGCAGAAAACTGACTGAAATGTAAATGTAATGCGATGTTAATTAGTTAATATGTCAGGCATGGAGCGATTATCATAGCTAGAGTGAGAGAACGAGAGCTGTATGTTAACAGCGAAATGTTAATTTAACAGATCAGCAGAGAGCAGAGTGAAATTAAAATGTAATACAAGGCTAGTGTAATGTAAACTTAACACCTTATGTTAGAATTTATAAACTCATTTGGAAACTACAGTTATGCTGACAGCTCAAGAAAACATAAAGCGTAAATTTAATAAAATGCACTTTAAATACCTGCTGAATTGAAAAACCACAAATGAACTTTAAGTAAGACATTACAAGCAACTCGCTATATGCACCTTGGTCAAGAAGAAAGCATTGTGAAACTTATTTTCATTGCATAAGCTGAAAAAAACACAGCGCAAGTTGTCCAGACTTAAAGCAAACACAAAAAAAAACGAGCAGAATGAGAGAAAAAAGCGAACTAGATAACCATCTTCTTTGCTGGCAATGCATAAAAGCATTCGCCTCAGCCAAATGCGTTAATAATCCTTAAAGTAAACCACATCAACTGTGAATGTGAGAGAGGAAGAGCGGGACAGCGGAAGAGAGGGAGTGGCGAGAGAGTCTTTGTAGATATGTGCACTAGAGTCCATAATAGTCGTTACGCTTGTAGACAGCAGGCGGCCGGCGGGTACAGGCGTTGCCAGGTGCGGAGTTAAAAGTCGCTTGTCTGTCTGTCGGTCTGCCAGCTGCTTACCAACTGCAGTCAGAGGAGTCACAAATCGCAGTTCACACACTTCCTACCATTTCCCATTTACAGTTGCGTCCAATAAGTTGACATAAGCTCTGTTAAAGACACAAATATTTAACAAATCTCTGACAAAAAAAAATAAAGAACCTAATATAAATTTCTTATACAAGTTATTGCCTCAGCATTTGGCACGTCCGCTCAAACGGAAAATATATTGCCAAGAAAGGAAAAGAAAAATTTCTATGCATATATGTATGTTATTAAACATATTTATATGTATGTATATATGTGTATGTGTATTTGACTGAATATATTTGAAATATTTACATTCTGATTCTTTTCTTTATTGTAAAAATTTGGTAAAGCTAAGCATTTTTACTTAAATTATTTTTTATTTAAATTATTTTTTATCTACAAATAATTTCGCTATTAGCTTTTTTTAGTTTCTGAAAACAGCTTACAGTTAGTGAATAATAACAGAAAAAAGAAAATGAAATTTTAATATACATATACAAAATATTTTTATATAAAACCCTAGTAATTTCGAAACTTAAACTTTTAAATTAGCTTATAATCTTTTTTTTATTAATTTTCAAATTAAAACAATATCACCTGTCCCCATTAAAAAATATTGGTTCGAACTCCTATTTCATAAATCGAGTTCCTATGATCTACATTTTTTACGAATAACACAAGGATTCGATTTGTCATTTTGAATTATCGGGATTCAACTGTATAATTATAGGAAAATACTATTTATAAGTATAAATATAGCTTTAAGATCAGCTCTAACTACTCACACAACAACATGCATAGCAGCTCGAGTATAGGGCAAGTAGTAGTTAGAAAAAAAATCACTAATACGCCACCGGCTGCCAGTTGAGTTGGCAAATGGTCAATGCGAATTCTTTGCCTCAATTTCCCTTCTTCCATTTGTGTTGCATATTTTCAGGCTGTTGGTGCAGCCAACGCCCAAGCACTTGCCACGCACTTTTCTTTTGCCTGCCTGCGCCTCTCCTTCCCCTCTCTCTCTCTCTCTCTCTCTCTTTCTCGTTTTCTTCTCATATGTCTTGTGTGCAAGTAGCTGCATTTTGCTTTTTTGCTAATTCCGTCTGCGCTTTGACATTCGAGCAGCTCTCCGAGTCGCCTTTGCCGCTGTCATTGTTGGCTTTTGAATGTTAAGATGTCGACAGCTGTCGTCGCCAGGGACAGACAGACAGCCGGAGAACTGCAGCTGCAGCCGGTGTCAACTGAAGGCTCACTAACATTTGCCTGACTACTAGAATACCCTGTAACTTTGCTCTTCGACTAGTTCTTCAGCTCAACAATTGAAGATAAATTTTCTTGAACACATTTTCTTTCGCCTAATATACCCCTGCTTTCATTGACTACAGGATATGCGTACTCAACCCTTTGTGGACAACAGACTCGACCTTTGCAAAATTTATCCAACTTGTGTCATAAGTGCATAATATTGTAAAAGAAAAAAAATATGTCTATGTTGTCATACATAAAAGCATGTTTTTTTGTCTATTTTTATGTTCAGCGCTGTTCTATTTGCTATTTTGTTCTATGCTGTTTTCGTAGACATGTCAGACGAATTATGAATACACATGTTCCCTGTTTTTTGAACAGACTATTGTTATGTTACGAATAAAAAAGTTTGCTAAAAAGTTTTCTTTTTCAATGGAAATATTTTAAGTGTGGAAAAGTGTAGAAAAGCGTCTGCAAAGTGCCAATAAAGCGTTTATGAATAAGGCATAAATAATGGTAAATAGATAATTATTAATGGAAAGCTCAATTATATAGAGAAATGTTTGTGTGCCAGTAAAACGCTTACGAATAACTCATAAAACAGATTGAAACAAACTAGGTGTACTAAATGCTAAGCAGAGACTCTCCATTATCTTTTCCGCTTTCTCACTTTCTGTCTTTCTCTCTTATCTATCTTTCTCTCTCTCACACTCTCCTTTCCTCCGTCAATTAGTTACGTTCTGTATATTCCCTTCTTTCTCTCAATCTCTCTGTCCCTCTCTTTTTCTCTTATACTCCAAGCTCTACTCCTTGCTTTAAAAATTCCACTTCAACTTTTACTCGTCTACTTTTCAGCTTTCCCCATTGAAGTATAAACTTTTTAAAGTACTTATCAAGTTGTTTTTTTCTTGCCTTTCAATTTTCCACTTGCAGCTCGATTTTGAATTCCTTTATGTTTATTATTTAATGACTTAACTAGCTGTTAGTCAACACCTCTTCTAAGCTTGAAGAGTTCAAATAATGTACGCCTAAACTATTGAAAAGTTTTTCCATTGCAAGTTTTTCTTTTAGTATCTTTTTATACTCTGCACCCATTGAAAACGGGAGAAGAGAGAACAAAGGCTTCAAGAGCAAAAATTTAATTTGCTGCCTGCGTCCTCCTTTAATAAGTGAAGTAAAGAGAAGAACGTAACCGCAAAGCCAAATTGTTTAAATATATTTCTGTATGTAGAAGAATTTACTTGGGCTATATTAGTTAACAGTGTTAACTTAACACATGCACACACATACACTTGTGTTTCCATTATGTGAGCGTTAAAGCTCAGTCAGATTCCACAGATGGGCACACAGAATTCATAAAGCTTGGTTCATATCAGCCATCAGAGCCATTGTGGAACCTAAGTGGACCGCATTTCTAATACACTCTCTTACCTGCTGCTGCTGAGAGCGCATTTCCGAAACGCGGATTGGTCGCTTAATGAATGGCAAGTTGAGTGATCTAAGTTGTAATTGTATTAGTGCCGGTTTTACGTTGGCAGGAGAGATAGGGACGAACATTTGCCTGCTCGCTCCACTCAGTAGCTCTAGAACTTTCGCTTTAATCGCAGCCGACATGCAAATTACATACATACATGCAAATGTGAAAATAATAATATATTGTCAGTTAAGTGGAGTTGTGACAAATTAGTTGGAACACATTACGTTTTTTTCGCATTAAATAATTAAAAATATACATATACATACAATGCATACATATATGAATATTTAAAATGCATATTTATACATATATGAATTTATATGCATTTTTATAAACTTTACAAATATTAAAAATTGTAAAATGTAACTGTTAAGAGGTAAGTTGTTAAGTGAACAAATTCAACAGGGTATGCATAAGCATAAACGTAACACATGTACATATAGACATATGTATGTATGAATTGACTGAGTATTAATCCATCGCGTTCTCTTTTTGCCTCCTCATATTTTGTTCAATTTTTGAAGACATATACATGTGTATGTATGTATGTATGCGCTTGCATGTTCATATATGTATATGTTTGTATGTATTAACACGTAGCTTTGTGCCGTTTGAGTGCGTAATGACCCAACGCTAAGTCCCGTTGTCTTTTTGTCTGCTTTTTGCTTTGCTGAGCGCGTATCTTACTGGCTTTTTGTGATTGCTTTTATTGAACCGTTCGATGGTCAAATTGTGGGTGAAGGGATTAGTGTCAGTTGCTTCGTATATGAGTGAAAATGAAGCAAATGTAAAATGAAATTTTAAAAAAATTGATTAAAACATTAGGGAGTGTGCAATTCACATTGTTCTTTAAAGAAATAAAACTCAATTTAAATATTTGATCTATTTGTCCTATTTTTATAGCAAATAAGTTAAGAAAAAGACTAAAATGATAAAATTTCAGTTCATATTACTAGTGTAAATTAAATTGTCTTTCAAAATTAGCTTAAATTTTTTTGCTGTGTACCTCAGAGCTGAAAGCTGTGCATTGTGTAAAAAAGAGTAGTTGAACTATTTAAATGCACCCACATGCTGAACAGGACCTCGTTGCTCCTTAGAGTCCTTGGCAGCTACAGCGTCTTCCAGATGCAGCCAGCCAAGCAAAAGGCAGCCGTCGTCTCCGTTGTTTTTGTTTAGGGAACGACCTCCTTCTACTACGTACATCTGCCTACCCAATGTCTATGACTGCAGGTGTTTGTTAGCCTGCATTTTGCCTGATCCGCAGCCTACTTCGACTGCTGCTGCTGCTGCTGCTGCTGTTCGTCCTGGCCCTCATCCTTGTCGCGTCTAATTTCACTGCAGCCAAAGTTCTTGTTTGTTTCTTATGAAAATACACACACAGGGCCAAGTTAAACTTGTGAAAATAATTTGTGCGCCAAGTTGCAAAAGCGGCTCCGACTTCAGAGAACGCACAGTGGTTGACAGCTGCTTGAAAAATCGGCTTAAGATGAGCTTAAGAGAAAGAAAAAAGCGAGAGAGAAAGAGAAAATAATCAACTAGAAAATAATCGCTATGTTTTCTAATAATATATACTTTTTTTATATCTTGAAAGTAACTGAAAAATATAAAAAAGGATCAAGTTTATATTTTTAAATGATCTAGCTATTTTTTTTAAATATTATGAATTGTTTAATAAGGCATCCACTGTACACTTGGGAATTATTCAGACGAATATCCCAAGAACTTTGAAATGCTTACACTGCACACACACACACACACATCCAATTACATATACGGAGAGCACAAAGTTGTCGAAGTAGAGTTTCGATGAGAGAGACAGAGAGAGGGAGAGGAAGCAAAAGTAAACTCTGCTCATCGAACTGCGAGCGCTTTGTGCAATTTAAGACGCCCTCTAGGGAATAAATTGCACAAAGTAAAGCTGGGAAAACTTTAGTGGGGCCAAATTAAACAGATTGATGAGCGTGTGGAAAAGTAGAAAATACACAGAGAGAGAGAGAGAGAGAGATAGACAACCAAACTAATGCCCGCTTCTTTGCTCTATCCACAGCGCTTGATGGACTCGGCTGAGCAGGCGGCGCTCTCGGAGCTGGATGGTCAGGGCAGCTCAGAGGCTGCCCAATTGGGTCAGCAGCAGCATTACGATGCAAGACGCATCAATGAGTATAACGCCGATGGCAAATTGGCGGACGGAGCTCGTCACATGGATATAAGATTCATGCGTCGCTTCGAACGCCTGCCGGTGAATCTCAGTCTAAGCTCGATTCTGGTGCCGCACGGCGTCGATTTGGATGAGACGGACGTGAAGTCGGCATTGCAGTGGAGTGCCCATTTGGATCCACTCTTCCAGAATAACTTGGAGCGAGATCCGGCATTGTCCTGGCAATACTTTGGCTCATCATCAGGGTTCTTGCGACGTTTCCCGGGCACTGCCTGGCCACCGGAGGGCTCCAAGGGCAGCAAGCTAATCCACGATTTTCGCACACACAACTGGTTCGTGCAGGCAGCATCCTCGCCCAAGGATATTGTAAGTGATTTGCCTGAAACAAATGCTATACTTATGATTAACTAAATAATTTTCTCCCTTGCTTTGCAGATGATTCTGCTGGATGCCTCGTCAAGCATGTCGGAGAAGTCCTTTGATTTGGCTATGGCAACAGCTTTTAATATCCTGGACACACTCGGCGAGGATGACTATGTGAATCTAATAACCTTTTCAGAAGTGGTCAAGACACCTGTGCCTTGCTTCAAGGATCGCATGGTGCGCGCAACTCCCGATAATATACAGGAAATAAAGTCGGCAGTCAAAGCGGTGAAGCTACAGGATACGGCGAACTTTACGGCGGGTCTAGAATACGCCTTCAGTCAGCTGCATAAGGTGAGTAGATAGCAGAAATGGTAGACATACCTGTAAACTGACTAATCCCTGCCTATCCCCCAGTACAATCAATCTGGAGCGGGAAGCCAATGCAATCAGGCCATAATGTTGATTACGGAAAGCACGTCGGAGTCGCACAAGGAGATCATCAAGCAGTATAACTGGCCACATATGCCAGTCAGGATCTTTACGTATCTAATAGGCAGCGACTCGGGAAGTCGCAGCAATTTGCATGAGATGGCGTGCTCCAATAAAGGATTCTTTGTTCAGATCAATGACTATGAGGAGGCGCGACGCAAGGTGATTGACTATGCTCTGGTGATGGCGCGACCCATGATTATGTATCAGGCGGATCATCCGGTGCATTGGAGCCCCGTGTTTGTGGCTGGCAAATCTGGTGGATTGGGCAGGGATTCGGAATATCAGCGACGTTTGGTGACGACAGTTTCAACTCCGGTCTTCGATAGACGAAACCATTCGGTGCGCGTGGCAAATCTGTTGGGTGTGGTGGGCACCGATGTGCCCATCGAGGAGATACGAAAGATGATACCACAGCACAAGCTGGGACCGAATGGATATTCGTTTATCGTCGATAACAATGGGCGTGTGCTGTACCATCCCGATTTGCGGCCCCTAAGCGATGGCAATCAGTATATCGATCAGCTGCGACCCAAATATGCGTCCGTCGATATTACGGAGTTGGAACTGCCGGAAACGGAAATTGGCAACGATCACGAATTGGTCGAAATTAACAAGAATCTGCTCAATGAGGTGGGTCATACAACTAACAGATATATATATATATATATATATTATAGATCAGAAAATAATTCCTTTCCTTATTTGCTTTGCAGATGCGCGGTGACATGATTCGCCCCAAGGAGGGTGAAACAGAGTTCACTGTGCTCAATCATTACGATGAGTCGAAGCGCGTCTCAACGCGCACTCATCGCTATTTCTATGGACCCATCGAGGATACGCCCTTTACGCTAGCTATTGTACTGCCCGAAAAGTATGGCAGCCATGAGTTGGTCTCCCAACAGGAGATTAGGCACTCTCGTAACAATGGTATACATAAATATATCTACCTGTAGTTCACATTCACTAACCATTTGTATCTTTTACAGTTACCGAATACTTTAAGGGCGACAATTGGCGCGTACATCCCGATTGGGTTTATTGTGAATACAACAGCGTCAGCGATTTAGAGAAGGAACGCGAAAGCTCCGGCGAGTATACGTCGCGCGATCAAGAGCCCAGCTTTGGGTCGCCAGAGGAGCAGGTATTGCACTTTCTGGCACGCGCCGGACGCCCCGGTTGGAAGTGGATGTCGGTAAGATATCCCAACTGGAAACAGCTATATATTTTTGCCAGGCATTTAAAACTAATCTCTGGCCAATCCTCTGCCTTGTTCAGGTACGACCCAAGTCGCCGCAGCCACATCATAACCTGCACGGCACCTCGCCCAGTGCCGCCCACTTTGGGGCGCAGCATCTGAATGTGCAGGGTTCTCGCAAGGCGGAACCCTACTTCTGCGATCGAACCCTCATTCAGAGCTTGGTGCGCGATGCAATGGTCACCGACGGTCTAGACAGGAATACGACTTCACCTTCAAATGGCAAGGAAGATAAACAGTAAGTTTTGATTTTAATTATGCTTTCATTGTTTCTTTATTTTTTTTGTGTAGAAAGCACTTTTCTTATTTAATAAAATTATTAATTTAAAATTTAAATCAATTCGTTTTTAATTTTAATTTTTTATAAATGAAATTTACTTAAAAAAAAGAATTTACTTTCAATAATAAATCTATTCGTTTTCTTTAATTTTTACATATTTTTACAACTCATAAAATTTTATCTAAAATTTATGAAGTTAAATTATACATTTATTTATTGAAATATTATTTATTATATTTTAATATTTATTTTATTTTTGAAGTTAGTTTTAGTTATTGTTTATCATTTAATTTTATTTTCTTAAGTTTTCATTTTCTTCTCTAAAAATTCTCATCATTTAGTAATTTAATCTTATAAATATTTATTTAAAATATTAATTTTCAAACACTAAAGCACCAAAAAATTTTCTCTTGCATATATTTCCCTCACTCTATTCTCTGAAATGCAAATATTTTCCATTGCATCCACCAAACTTTTTTGTATAATCGAACTTAATTAAAAACAATATGATCTTTCCACAATGCATCAATAATTTTATAACTTTGATTTATAATGCAATTTATAACATAATTAAAATGCACATTTTACGAAAAACTTTTAGTCCAATCGCCACATTGATGGCAATTCTGAAGAGGTAAATGAAAAGTGTTTAATCGGTCGAGTAGTTTTTGATAAATGCAAACGCTTTGAGGAACCAGCACAAGAAAACGCTCGGAACCAGTTCCTTTATAAAATGATATGTAGCTCTGCAGCCGCTTGTTGTTGAAAGCTTGGAGCAGCTTTTTTAGCATTCTGGCTGATCGAACTGTCCATATTTGTTTACTAATATATTTGGTTATCTATTTGCATGCAGGCAAGGCTATCAGAAATTCGTGGTGGCTACGTCGTTTGTGGCTACACGATCGGGCCTATTGCGTTGGATCGATCATATAAAGAGACCCGAAGATACGCCAGAGCCGTAAGTGGATAAGAGTGGAAATTTAAACTGATTTTTTAACTACAATAATATATATAATTGATTCACAGTCACTTCAGCGAGGACAATGTGCGCGCCATGGACACCTCGTGGTATAAACGTGCCGTAGACCAGCACACCGTGGAGCCGGATAGTTTTGTCTACAGCGTGCCGTTTGGATCGGGCTATGCTATTAAATCGAATGCAACTCTGGTCACAGCCTCGCATGCCATATTTGTGGAGCATCGTGGACACAAGGCGCCGGCTGGCGTTGTGGGTCTACAGTTTCAACACGATTCGCTGGCCAAGCACTTTATTAACATTACATCAGCTGTAAGTCGGCTTGTGTGGCCTATTCAAAAAAAGTCCTTTAATATTTGCCTTCATTCACAGTGCACTGGCATGACGGGCTGTAAGCGGACTTGCGCCTCGGATAACCTCGATTGCTATGTGCTCGATAACAGTGGCTTTGTGATCATCTCTGAGGAAATGGAGCATACGGGCAAATTCTTTGGCCAAATCGATGGCACCATTATGGACTCACTTGTGCAGGATCGTATCTACAAACGTGTTACTGTGAATGATTATCAGGGAGTTTGCTCTGACTCGGATAATCCGTATACGGCAGCTGGTGGCATAATGAGGCCGCACCGCTTGGGTGGCTGGTTTATGCAGCATTTGGTGGCATTGAGCGCTACTTGGATATCCTTGATGCCTGCGTCGTTGCGCGCCTGGCCACAGGACGATTATGAGACATACGACAATGAGGATGTGGTCTTTGTGGAGAACAACTATTCGGATGAGTATGAGGAGAATTTCGACAATGAATACACCATGCCAGTGGATCAGGAAATGGATGAATTCTTTACGACTGCTGATGTGGTGGGTGTTTCAAATACCATTAATTAGTTATATATGCTAATGATGATCTATATTTAAACGCAGGAGTATACGACACCGCCACCAAAACAACACAGACCACACAGTGGACCTAGGTTCGCGCCCGATCCGCAGAATGCGCGTCGCTGCGATCTGCGCACTGATCTTTATATGCTGCAGCCGGAACGCTTGAATCAAGGCGGTCAAAATAATCCACTAAAGGTGAGTTTTATATCCAATTGGATTGCATTTTGGAGTTGGCATGAAAAGGCGGCAAGGTTGAATATAATATATAAAATATTATATATATACGGTATATATACTAGGATATACCATTGTGATAAATAACTGAATATTGCAATATTGTTATCTTTACTGTAATGTATCAAAAAATGTATTGGATTTGTGCGATGTGCGAACTCCAAACTTAAATAATATTAAATGTGAAACTATTATTCTATATATTTTATGGGTCGTTCACTACGTAATTTCGCTCCATGACAACAGCTGATCTTATTGAATTTTTTCGCAGCCAACTTCGCTCTTAACCGCTTTACCGCTTTAAATTTTAACAGATGATATAGTAAAGCCTTTTTGTAAAAAATTTTGTTGGATTTTGTGAAATAGTTTTCATTTGGTGCCCTGTCGAAGAGGGAAGATCAAAAAAAACATTTTTTACTATTAAAAGGGCAAAAATGCAGTTCAAGCAAGTCGAAAATTATGCGATGTGTACGGAGAAGATGTATTGACCGAACGCCAATGCCAAATTAGTTTGCAAAATTTTGTTCCGGCAATTTCAATCTTGAGGATCCACCACGTCCTGGAAGGCCTCTTGAAACCGATGTGGAATTTAAATAACTTTAAATACAATTAAATCATAAGTTGTCATTCTCCATTTACGAACCAACCATTATTATATTGCAATAAGTGTTGTTAGCTTAACTCTATTTCTAATTATGAAACGTTTCTCAACACTAATTTCACTCTTTCAGGGTAAACTCACCAATTGCCATGTTTCGGGCTGTGAACGTCCATTTAGTGTGCAGAAAATACCGCATAGTAATTTAATTTTACTCGTCGTGGACACTTTGTGTCCTTGCGGGTCCAAGCAGCTGGACATTGAGCCCATGGAGGAGTCGGGCATTGTGGGTGAGTAAAGCTTTCTAAGTATTTTGGTGCTTGGTATTTAAATATATGTATATGTATATATAAACAGGTGCCTGCAGCACGCGTCGCCAGAGTCAGGAGGCGGAGTCGCGTCGTCGTCCCAAGAAATGCATCAACTATCATCCGGAAGAGATTGAGATACAGCAATGTGGGCGTGGCAGCACCCTGCTACACATGTCGGCCTCCCTCATAGCGGCGCACCTGCTGATGGTCAGCGTGACCTTTGTATTGGCCAATGCGTGATACGAGCACTAAATGCAACTTAACGAAAACAGGACTTGGTAAATGGCAGAGCAGAAGGATGGAAAGGAAGCACAAGCAGCAGTACGATATGTTAAAGCTTTATTACGAGCAGGCGGAGGTGCAAGAAATTTCAAATGAATTCCAGATGACGTAAAGCAAAGCCAAAAATAAAAAAATACGAACAAAGAAAAACAATTAAAAAGATCACGCGTAATACTAAACAGTTAATAAAAATATCTATATGTTTGTAGACAATAATTTGCAAAGAAAGAAAAAGTAAAGAAAGAGCAAACTATATTTCCATTGACAATTAGACAAAAGTAATTATTAGCTAAATATTAGTTACGCAATTGTGTTTTTGCTTAAGAAAACGAAAACACAATTTAAATCAAATATTTGTAGAACAAGAAATGAAAACTTATTTCCTTACTATTTATTTCAAATTTTCCAAAATCAAAAACAAAAAATTAACTATACATTAGGAAAAGCGAAATTAATTAAAAACAAATTATAATAGTCAGTTTTATGTAAATAGCAAGTGAAAGTATTTAAAAGAACAAAATTCCTACCGAAATATTTAATTCAATAATTCAAACGAAAAAGAAAAACACAGAAACAAAAGCAAAAAATAAATTAAAATGTAAACAAAATTAATGATTTGCACTAACTGCGTACGCACAAATATCGAGTATTATATATTTTACAAAAATTAAAGGAAACAAAAAGAAAAAAAAACACAAGGAAAATGATTTCAACAAATTCACTGAACAAACAGAAGACTTGAAATACCAAAACAGCAAAAAACAAATGAAAATAAAGAAACCAACAACAGAAACCAGTTCATATCGAAAACATATGCATGGCAGCCAATTTTGAACAGCAATACAATAAATAAATAATAAATACATGCATGCATATATGTTAAATAAGTAATTCATTGATTATATTACATATATATATATATATATGCATGCGTGTACGAATTAGTTTTGCAGAAGAAAATGAACTTTATTTTATATACATTTTTATACAAACATCATTTTGACAAAGCGCATATATATTACATATATTATATATATATATATAAGCAAATGAATCTGCAGAGCCATAAAACAGAAAGCAAAAACAAATGAAAATGAAACAAAGAACAATTTTTAATTACATATTTACATTTTGTTTCGAACATATCCAACTAAATATTCAAAATGTGCGTAGCGTTTAATTTAATATCATTTTAACTATTTTTCTTTTCGAATATATAGAAATTCACATATCGTTGTTAATTTGGCAAAGACGTTAAGTTCCAGTTACTAAAGCAAATAACAAGAAACAAAAGTAAAAACTATTTAAACAACTTTTTGAACATACATACACACATATATACACATATATATATATAGTCTCACACACACACACATACACAACTCTACAATATATAAAGAAAAAATATTTTCTGTGTCTTAAACTTGTATAAAAAATGTCTTCCATTACAAATACTTAAAGCAAAAACAAAACAACAAAAATATTAAATTTATAACTTAATAACTACTAATTAACTTTAAAAAAACAAATATATATATATATATATCTACATAAATATATATTTAATAATTAACTTAAATGAAATTCCATTAACCATGCATAAAGAATTTAAATGTTTGGCTCATTTTGCTGCCAGCTAAAAGCTGACATAAAATAGCAAAGAAAAAGTATAATAATAATTAAACGAAAATCAAGTAAAGTAAACATTCGACAAATTCTTAAGAATATAGATCTAAATGCATAGTTAGAGACAAGATGGAATCGGTTCTTGAGGCAAGGTGCAGACAAAAACCAAATCGAACGAAGTTAAAGCAGCAACAAAAAGAAACCACAGCAAGTTTTGCATTAGACAAAATATTAACCCATATATATATATATACATATATGTATATATATTTATAATTGTAATATTAATAAACATAAACATAACGAACTAAATAGCATTTGTAAGTCGTAGCACTTAAGAGCTGTTTGTTAAACAATTTGTTTATATGTTGAAAGGAATTTGTACATCAGTGCGTATGCGTAATGAGAATTCAAACAGTTGACAGTGTGTGTGTGCTTGAGTGTGTGACTGAATGGACATTGACTGATGTTTGCAGCAGGAGAGTTGCAGCGCGTGTTGAGCTATAATTCTTAACTAGTTAATGTACGAGTATACCTGGTAGGCCAAATCGCGCATATATATATTGCATGCATACAATGATTCTTTTCTCCCCTTTGACAAGGCCATAAAAACCATAAGAAACATATACTTCAAACAACTCTTCTCCCCCTCTCTCTCTCTCTCTCGCTCTATCTATCTCTAATTCACTGTAAAACTGCATTTAATTCCTTCACATAAAAAGAAATTAAATAAGTTAATAACAAAAGTAAATACTTATATGGTACCTACATTTATGTATTTGTACTTAACAAAATTCCATATCAAAAACAAAAAGAATAAGAAAATAAAAATAATTTAAAAAACTTTTGCAAAATACATAAAAAGTTGTTCAGCAACATTTTCTATGTTTGTTTATTTTTATAAATGAAAAATAAAACACAAAAATTTAATAATGTTTGTATGTGTAGTCCATAATTTTCTAAAGCCATATATATAAATATGTATATATATGCATATATATATATATATATATATCAACTAATATGAATAATGCAAAAATTACACACATTATTGGTCTAAATGGAATGAAAACAAAATGAATTATATATATATGATAAAAAGGAACTACCATTATTAACTTACGAATTAAATCAAATTTTTGACAATGCGATTTTTGCTTTTTGGAAATCGTGCTTTTTGCTATATAAAAAAAAAAACCAAAATACCAAAAAAAATCAAGAGAAAACTTAAGAAATACGACACGGAACGCTATAATTATAATACCATACTTTTGCTCTCTATAAACCCTATATACAAGCAACTTTCTATATGGAAAACATTTATATCAAATATACTTATATCGTACATCCATATAAAACAAGAAAAAAACTACCCAATCCTTCAAACTCTCAAAAAAAAAAAATAACTATTTTGTTACTCACTTTTTTTTTTAAACATAAATCTCTTTTGCGAATCCTAAGTTAAAAGACCAAATAAATTGGAATTCGAACTACGCATACATACATATATGAAACGAAAATGAATAATTAGGAAACATAATGCGAAATTCTATAAAAATCCAGAAAGTTATTGAAAAATCAGTCGAAAATAATATATATATATAATATTATATATATTTATATAAAAGAAAGAAAAATAAAAAGCATAAATTCTGTTATTGTTGTCAAAGCATTGAAAACAACTTTTAATATGTGAGATAAATTGTTGTTTCATTAAATTTCTCACGAATTGATAACTAAAATCGAAATATTTAACCGTAAAACCATTTAAAATATATATATATAATATATATATATAACTGTATATTCCAAAGGACAAACAAATTAACTAAAACATTATTTGAGAAGCTTCGAAAAAAATAGTAATATTTGATTTCTTTCATACAAAAAAATAAAAGCTGTAATATTTATATGACACCCAACGAACACTCACACAAACACACACATACATATATATACGTCGCACACTCACACATACATACTCATCACACACACACCCAATACATTCACATAAAAATATATACAAAAAAAGCTTGTGTTATTTTGTATGAAAAGTCTACAAAGAATTTCACCTAATAGTTTAACAACTATAAAATAATAATAGCAAAACAGAAAATATCAGAATTGGAGAACTTAACTATTAAGATTAAAATGCATATTTAAATAATTAATTATAATTAATATAAAAATTGCTCATTACTCTAATTATAAACACAAAAATAAAAAAAAAAACAACAACAAAATACAAGTAAATGGTAATACTTAAATAATACAATTAAAACAACTTAAGATTAATACAAAAAAAAAATACAAAAACAGGTGGAATACTAAATAATATTATAAATACATAATATGTATAAAAAAAACAAAATTAAATAACATGAAAAGCGTGAAGTAAACGAAATTACAAGAAAACAAAAAATGACGAATGAGAATAAAATGAAAAGTATTACAAATAATACAAATGCGTTTCGATTCGAAATTTATTTGAATACTTTGTTTTTTATTGATAGCACAAAAATAGATTTTTTATTTTAAATTTATAAACTTTATGAAATATTTGTTACTTTATATTTTTATTTCGATTTTGTATGTCATATCGTAGATCTTATATCATGTTCCGTTGGTCATTTACCATATCATTTATATATTTATCACTTATGGCATAAATTCTAAATTTTTAAATACTTTTGGACATTTAACTAAATTTTATAATTCATTTTCAAATTCAAAAATTGTTGTTTTCACAATATTTAATTTAATTTTGAAAAATTTTTTAATTTATTTTTCTGAAAAATTAGATATAGTATTGTACTTCTCCGGGTAACTTCCAGCAATAATCTTATAACAATGGCAAAAACAAATCTTATTTTGGCAAAGTTTGAAAATACCTCAGAATAAATTTCAAAGGTATCTAATAACTGTGATAAATTTATGAAAGAAACCATTCCTTTGTATGGGTAAGTTTTTATTTATATTTATATTATAAATGAATATTTTTTATATTTCTATTTAAATTTACATATGTGTTTATTTATATACATATATGCAAGGTATACCCTTCACTTTAATCTTATCTTATCTTATACCATTTAAATATACTTTCACAAATCTTTTATTTCTGTATTTTGTAGTCCAAAATACTTCACGCTCTAAAACTAGATTATTAAATTTAACAAATATGACAAGTGGTACTTCACATTTCTTGACAGAGCTCGTAGCTCTCTGAAAGAAACGGTAAAATAGCAAAAAGGAGTGTGTCGATTGAGCACAAAATATTGCGACTTTATTTCTTCAAATTTTTCAGTAAATTTGGATTGATTCCGAAATCAAGCGATTTATACAACTTTTCTAAATCGATGTTGACATTCAAAAAGTCATCAGGAGGTGGTCTAAACGAATATATATTTCAAAACTCAATTCTCTAGCTGACAGACAGATGGACGGACAGCAGCTTAAAAGCAATAAATTGCGAAATGAGATTTTTGAGCGTAAATTCTCATGCACGAGTCGACTTATATTTCTCTTATAATTATAAAGAGAACGGTCTTTAAATACAGTCGTTTGGGTTTGAATCACGCTGCTATCAGGCAAAGAGGCATGCATGTAACACAGTCCAATGCCATGATTTTTATACCATAATAAAGCCAACTAAGGTTTATATCTAAGATCTGAGCCAAATGCGACTTGGCACAGTTTATCAGTAATAAAATCTTTGGCGGCATGTCCCGGAAAATTCCCCTGCAGGTGTAATCAAAGGCAGCGATAGGGTGATCGAGCTAAAGAGAGAGAGAGAGAGAGAGATAGAGAGAGGGGGTCCGAAATGTGAGTGAGATAGAGTATGAGGTGAACGTAAAATACGCAGCTGAAGCACGCAGTGCTTATCGCTTGAACATGAACTTGCGCTGCCTGCTGATAAGCAAGCACAAGCCAGGTGGAATTGAGGCCTCAGACAACAAATACACACACACACACACACGCCCGCATTTAGAGAAAAAGTGAAAGTGTCGGGGAGATGGAGGAGAGCAGGGGTTTCGGGTTGGCTTGTGGCTTAATAAATGCGACTATCTTTGTTTGTACTTGGTTTGTCTGCATTGAACCGGTTCAGGTTGAAGCGATTTGTTGATTAGTTTTGACCACTTGGCTACGTTTTAGCTAACATCTGGCATTTCGATTCTAATTTTATTATTTATACATGATACTCGTTCACAAAGTGAAAAGAGAGTGTATTGGCTTCTCGGCAAGACATCTGCCTAGAGACTACATCAATTTGGAATTTTGACTCGTGTGCATCAAAGTAAGAAAGCTTATTCAAAGGAAGCTCTAGTAAGAGCTAGGAAGATAGAAAGCGAAGCGGAAAAGTTATAAATGTAGATGCTGATCAAAAATATATACATATATACATATATGTATATTTATATTAAGTTTTATTTTGTGCGAAAAAAAGTGCATAAGCAAACATTTTTTTTTAAGTTTTATTTTGTTTGTATCAGAAATAAAAATTTTGGTCTAAGTTGCAAAAATTACTCAAGAATGAGGATTATCATTGAAGAATAGCGTAAGAAATTAGAAATTTATAAATCATAACGAAAATGCAAAGAAATGCAATATATTGGTGGTTACCATTTTTTCTAGATCAATTAAATTGTGTGTTATTTTTTGTTTAAAAAAAATAATGGCTCATTAGCAAGAAACCCAAAAATTTGACAAGAGATGAACTGTACGACCTTTTTAGATTGACCAAAATTAGATAAATTTCTTTCTTTTCTGGCCGTGAGAAATCGAAAATCATTAAAACCTATGTACTGCAAAGTTTTAAAGTTAAGATCTGCAAGTTTTTCACTGTTTACCTACATTACAGATCGAATATCGTAAATACCTATGGAATATCGTAAAATGCATTATTTTCATAAACTTTACTCTTCTTGGAATGCCAACAAGTCCTATGCAGTCGGCTATGCTCGACTGCAATGTTCTTTCTTTAGCCCAGGCTACACGTGCGTTCAATTTGGTTTAATTCAGCTTCACCTTTGTTTTCTAGATTTGTATATGGTATATGATTATTTAGTTTTTTTTTTTATAATTTATTATCATTATATTTGTTTTTAAGACTAGGCTACACGTGCATTCAATTTGCCGTTATGCTTCAGCATATAGTGCGTTGTTTTCCTTATATAAAGCATACGCATTTGTTTTGCTAACTTTGTTCTACACTTTATCATTGTTTTTTATAATTTGCTGTTGATAATCAGATTCTGGATCGTGAGTGCTGTGCCAATTTTTGAATCATTACGCCAATTTTTGTTGGTCGTATCTTGGACTTCAACTTTCTAGAAACTGATAATTTGACGGTAATTAGTCTTTGTATCAACATGAAGTGTGATTCATAATACCCTAGAATACGTGATCAGCCAAAGGGTATGCACAGCTGATGGTTAAAAAACATAACAAGCTAACTTTGTCGATTGTTAGAGATCATTTTAAACTCTTGAATAGAAATTTAGTGAAATAATATTTTTTTATAAATTTATAAGAGGTATGTTAAGATCGTACCTTCAAATGTCTTTGCTTGTTTTGAGCTAAGCGCATAGAACATAATAAAAAATGATAATCTATTAGGTAATTGCCAACCACACTTCAAAGGGCAATGAAAGAGCGTATAGTCCATTAATTTTGCTTATCATTAGGCATGAAAATTCATTTGACTTCAACTTTGGATGGGACTCTTATCACTTCGTTAGATGCCTCTGCACCACCCACCACTTATGTTGAAGTATCAAGTGACTCTTCCATTTCATATGAGAATCTCAAATTTAATAATATTACTTAAGGAAAAGAGATAAAGCCAAGTTACAGCAGAGTTAAAAATAGTTTTTGAGTCTTACAAAAGCTTCATAGTAAAAGTTTCATTGAATGCTTCCGCATATTTATTTAATCAGCTTCTAGCGACAGATTGAGCTATAAATTGTAAATGCTGCTAATGAGTATTGAAAAAAGAGTAAAGCATTAAATATAATACTGAAAATTATAGGTAAGTAATATAAGTATCCTAAAATATTCACTAATAAAACAGACCAGATAACTAGCTTGCTGAGTCCAAACCTGAAAGCAGAATAAACATGTCAAATTATTTAAATCGAAAAAGGTACAATATTTATAGTCTTGTTATATTCAAGGTCCTCTATCAAAATACAGTTTAGTATTCCTCTAAAGTCCTTTTTAAATTTCTATAAAATTTTTATTTGCTTTTACTGAACTGCTGATCTAACCCTACCCCCTTACTGCGTAGCATAGTGTTGGCAAGATTGTTGTATTGGCCCGGGCGGCACCTGTTAAGGAGCTGCAAAATGTCAAAATAAATAAAAAAGTGTGTAATAAAATAAATTATGTGACTGTTCTTGACGAAAAGATTTCTAGAATTGGGACGTTTTGTTTGCTCCTTTGTGCACTACATTTGTCCTACTTCTACTTTAGTATAGATATGTATAGTAATATAATGGAAATTGTCTTCTGCCCCGGCAGCCTAGATCCACGCTACGCCATTGCCCTCCCCTCCCCCCTCTCTCTCTCTAACAGACGCCTTTCTTTTGGCAATTCTCTTTCAACAGACAACATCTTGATGACACATACAATTTTTTTTAGAACATCTCGAAAAACTGATGACGTTATTGAATTTTTTTTACCTTTCGTGTTCGAATTTAGAGCGTCAAAAACCTGCTTAGTTAGTAAATCCAGAAATTAGTTAAGCAAATTATTTGGGATAGAGTGTTAAAGCAAAAATGTTTATAAAAACATAATTTTAGGTTACTTCTTAAGTTCTTAGTCCATGACCTAACTAATGACCCAGTTACTTGGGCAACTAAATGGCGAAGATCCCGATTAAATCTAGTATTTTTAGTTTAGTTCTAGTATGAATTTTGTCTTAGCAGAAAGCTGAATAAGAATCGACTTAAAAATAGTTAGTTATATATATTCTTTATTTATAATAACTGAAAGAAAATCTACTTTACATTATAATTTATATTTATATTTTATTGCTATGGTAATTAAAGTCTATCATGATGTTCAATCTAGAATGATTTTCTATATGCTTTGTTAATTGATTTCCTGGAAGTAAAACTCGTGGGAAAAAGAAGAAAAACAACAATCACCTGTGATAGGCCTAGTGACTCGCAAATATTTATAGTTTCAATTAGAACGAGTATGTATGTATTTATATTTTATATATGTATATTCACGAATGTGGTTTATCTGTGGCATGAAGAGGAGCCACACGATTCGCTGATATCGTTGATTGTGGTATATATACATACATATATCTGGCAATTAGCAGTCACATAATAATACGAAATTACGCACAGATTTCCTTGGCTAGAGATCTATTTATAGAGGTTTATTTTTGATTAAGAACTGACCACATCACCTCTAGATAAAGAGAGATAGAGAGAGAGAGAGGCTACGTCATCGAGCACATCTTTTGCATCATTGAGACCTCAATTATATGTTATAATCAACAAATACAAAAAATACAAAAAAGAGGTTGACAACATTGAGAAACTCGCAACACGAGCTGCACGCGTGCCCAGTGACAGAGGAGGAGGAGGAGGAAGAGGCAGAAAAGTGGATTCAATTGATTTGCAGTGCATTGAAATTGAAAATGAAAATTGAAAAATTGAGATTGAAACAAATTAAGCGCAAACGCATTTCACACACGATTTGTTCTACAATTCTGGTTTTTTGGGTTGCTATTGTCGGTTCACACGTCTGCCGCATGACTCGTAAATGGACTTTGGCGTTATGTAGACGAAAAAAAAAAACAGTTACACTTGGAAAAAGTTCATGATATTGATAGAAAATCATGCCTTCAAAAGAGTCTGAAGAGATCATGTTTAAGAGTTTACCTTATTCCTAACTTTCAGAACAAGCTCAATTGAATGGTTCATTTAAGTTAACTATTGAACTACTGATTATATATTTTTTATAATTTTTTATTGTTGATTTAATTTAATAAAAAAAAATGCAATAATAATAATAATAAAATTTAATAAATAAAAGTACATTTAAGTTTCTATATCAAGCTGGTCTCTGGTCGATCTCTCAGACAAATAAGCTTATAATTATAAGGTTTTCTTTTCCAAATTTATTTATTATTTCTAACAATTATGTACAGTTGTAAGTACATAATGGTTAGGTTAATTCTTAAATTACAAAGTGGATCGCATAACATGAAAATTTGCTTGAATAAAATAATGCAACAAATTGAACTAGAGTGTCCAACTCTATTTCTATATTCCATCTAATGAATCAGTTTTGAAGCAATTTCTAATCTTGCTTAAACATTTCGCTCAGTGTATATCGTAGTGTGTATATGCGCATTTCAATTAAAATATTAACAGAATGTGGTCGCCGGGCATGGCCGGTCGAGTGTCTCTGAAGCGTCTGCCAATGCATCAGCAGCCGTCAATTGGCTACAAAGTCCAAAAGTCACATATATATATATATGTATATATAACATATACTCAATATCGTTTGCTGCGTCACACACACACACACACACACACACAGACACACTCGGACTACTCTGGCTTTCAATATATCGTGGAAAATTTCTACGTTCGCTCTTTATGATTTATCATGCTGCATTCTTTTCGTTCAGCAAACCCCATTGTCTTAACTCTTGTATTTATTATTTTTAGCATATATACTACGTGTATTTATCTATTAAGCATGCAGGAATCACACGACTAGGTCACATGCACAGCTTCCGCCTACCTCGCCTCCCCCATCCACAGACACTTGCTAAATATATCGTTATATATATATATTTATATCAATTTTATTACCCACGGTAATGATTCAGCTTTTTTAGGCGCGTGTGTCATCTTAGATCTTGGCCATGATCCGTTTGATAGATCGCCACGAAATGTGTTAATTACTCATGAGCTATACTCTGCGATAAGTCGAGCATGTGGCTTACCTTAAACAGCTTAGCAATTACTAAGAGAGAAAAAGATGTATATGAGACGCTATTTAAAGAAAATTGCATGTTTATATATACTATTTGTACCATTTTCTATAAAATTCATAAATTTTGCTTAAATTATGAACATTTTTTTTACATTTTTCTAAATATATTCCTGATTCTATATTTTTAATAATTTATATAAAAAGAAATCGTATCACTTTGTTTATAAATATTTTTTAAAAATAATTCGACTGATCTTAGAGATTATATCCCTATCGCTATTAACTGTAAATTAATTAAAAATTTGTCAATATTTATTTAGTTCAACCTCATTCAATGTATTTTGGGTTTTTTTCTTTCAGTTTGTTTTGCCACTTGCTGATTTTAATTAGTTGATTCTTTTTTTAATTTTTGTTTTCTTGTTGTTAATTAATTCGAAAGTCGTGGGTGTTATCAATTGGTTATCAATGGTTCATTTGAAGTATGTCTGGGCACTTTCCGGTTGTCAACAAGGAATTCATCTATAGTCTCTCTCTTTCTCTCTCTCTCTTCAATATTTATATTTCGCATTATTTATTTTTCAAAAATAATAATTTTTGTTAAAAAAAAATATTTGTACTTGTTTACAAAATTTAATTTAAATACAATTTTGTTCCTTTGCAGATTGTCCAAAGTGGAAGACAAAAAAATTCAAATGTCGAAGTTCGAATACCCTTTATAACAAAGTTTTAAAATTTCGAATATAAAATTTTCAGCACGACAAACTTTATTTTGAATTGATAATACCTTTCGTTAGAGTAGATCGTAAAGGTTTATAGAATACTATTAAAAATGTTATTTGAAAAATGAAAAAAAAGCATGAGGCATTAGGAAACTACCCAAGAATATATATATTATGTTATAGATTTCAGAGGCGCGGCAGTGATAAGGTCGGTGACGTGTCGGGGTACACGCGCGTGTGCTCCCATATGAAATAACATATGATCTTGGAGGAGATTGACTTGGCTTTGAAAGTCTACTGGAAATAACAATATACTATAATTTTATCAGCTGATGTTTAAATTGAAGGCTGAAAATATCTCTCAGGCGACATCTACATATAATAATATAATCGCATATATAGTAGGCCTAAGAGCTCGTATCATGCATAGAGAGCGTGAAAAGTTGATCAATAAAATGCTAATCAATCATAAGTGCTAAACCGAAAATTATAGCAAAGCTACTGGATCGCATCGTAAATAATAATCGAAACACGCGTCGCAAGTAAATAAACACACTTGTATTATAATCAATATGCAACGGAAATGGAACACATACCGATTGGGAATTACAATATGCCATTCAAAGAATCCGCCGATAGGGGAGAGCGTTAGAAATTGACATCATTTAATAACGGTCAAGAATCAAACACTTGACGACGACGACGACGACGACGTCGCCAACGCCGATGACAAAGACGCCGAAGTTCGAACTTTGGACTTGCTCGAGACACAGATACAACCGATTTAAACAGTGTGACGACGATATCAGTGTTGCATCGCTGCGGGCAGGCGGACACACTCACGTTTTGTATGAGCTCGATTTGCAACAGTTTCATCGAACATGCTGGAGCGTCTGCTCAAACGCACATGTTGCAAACGGACCGCGAAGCAGATCGAATTCGTCGTTGGGGGAAAGCCAGCAACAACAACAAGAACAATCAAAGCATTTTCTTATCAGATCCGAATTTCTTCACTCTCTCTCTCTCTCTAATACATCCGCTCTCTCGTTAAAATTGCGCATCATTTAATATGCCCAGCTTTGATATCGCTCTTATCAAATGGCACCACAACAAAACGCACTCTCTCGCTCTCTCAAGCACTCTCACTCACCTTTTGAAGCTCGCACAAGTCCAGGCCAGAACAAACCGAACCACAGCAAGGCAGCCGGCAGCAGCAGCGCAGCAGCAGAGGCAGCAGGCAGCAGCAGTAGCCTTTGCGGTCGCTGGCTGCCCAGCATCGAATTATTCATACGCAGACGTTCTTACTGCATGGATCGATCCAGAGAAAAGGTTGCTCCATTAAACAATTTAAACAAAAAAAAAACAAGTGTTGAATATATAAAAACAATTAAACAGCAAAATAAAAGAGTTACAAATAATAATAAATAGAAAAAAAAATATATTATTACGCATAATATATAAAAAATAATAACAAATAAAAAACGGATTGTCATTGCCTTAGGGAAAGTGCAAAAGTTCAAATGGTGAAATACCTAATTAACAACAATGATTATTTTGTGAAAATGATTTGCACAATAAATAAATAGAAAATAAATAAAAACATTTACAAACAAAAACTTTAAGAATAACTAAATATTAGTTTAATAAATTTTACCAAAGGATTGCTGTTAAAGGTGAGTTACATAATGGGGAATACTTTTTTTTTTTTTTTTTTGCTTTTTAATAAACATTTAAGTTTGTTGGCTTAAATAAAAGACAAAGAAATAGTCAAGCATTGTTAATAAATAATATCAAATTGCTATCAAAGCTTAAGCGTTGACAGCTGACTGAATATTTCTATGCTAAATATAACAATTGCCCGCTAATCGCTTGGCGTGTGCTGGATCTTAAAAAAAACGATATATATATTTATAGTAATAATTAAATTGGGAAATGCGAAATATATGTAAGAAATTCCTTAACCAAATTTAATGCATATAACAATAACATTTTTACAAAATATATTAAATATATTTATAATATATTTATTATATTTGATATATACTTAAATGAATTTCGTTTTGGATATTATATATTATCAACCATAATATATTTATTCATTTTTTAAAATATAATAACTTTTACTTATTTCAATATAAGAGTCATTCAATAAGATGCTGATTCTATAATAGATAAGTTAGTATACGAACAGTTTATCAATTGATTGACTGATTGATGAATCTGCAATTTTGAGACAGGGCCGCCATTTTGAAAAAAAAATATCTACCATGATGTTCGCAACATAACCTCAAACAACCTTCAGCGTATTTGGGCAAACGTGTGCAAAAAAAAAATAGAGACAGAGCGAAAAAAATGTGAGGCTTATATAAGATTTATCGCTGGGATTTATTTAATTTTAAATAGCACAAAAATTCTTTAGAAAAAGTGTTTTAAACGTATTAAGTGGATTTTTTGCTGCCTATAACCCAGCAAATCGGAGCAATCTTCATCGTGTGCGATTCCAAAGTTCACACTGGGGCATGCTCCAATACGGTGATCGCAGCACAACGCGCATTCAGATAGAGAGCGACAGAGATAGACAGTGAGCGAGAGAGAGAGATAGGTAGAGGGATGCAGAGCGAGAAGATTATACCATGTCCAAAAACCAAAAATAAATCACACAAAAATTGTCAAGTAAAACGGAAAGATTTCTGCTGCAGTACATTCAACTGCAGTTCTGCATTGACAACAAACTTGGGTATCGCAATTAACGATACGCCCCATGCGCATGGAAAACCCCCAGAAGTTGGCGTTGCCAATCTTCATTTGTACTTTGCACCCAGCATGCAACTCTCTCGACGCAACTCGCGACACAACTCTTCTTCCAACTTCTGTTAATAGTCGCTCTCTTACTGGCTGCCGTTGTATATGTGTGCGTATGTGTGTGTTGCTTGACTGCATCACGCTTTGCTTGCGTGCTCAATGACGTAGCCAACTTGTTTGACTGCGTCGCTGCGCCCAGCGCTGCTCCATTTAATGGAAGTGTCGTCGGCTTGTAACCTTCTTCAGCGCTCAGCTTAAGCTGAAGCTTCGTTCGCACGCCTCTGATTGGCAGCTCGCTCGCAACTTGTTTGATTTGATCTGCTTGATACCCTTTCCGATCATTATCTTATTTAATGTTACGTCAAATAATGCATGGCGCACGTCACGTGTTTGCTATAGAATACATCGATGTTGTAATTGATAATGGAAAAACACTTAAAGATCATTAAGGTTTACGTAGATGCAAAATATGGACTGATAATATTTATGTTCTTTTTTACAGGGAAATCCCTAAGGGTTTCCTAGAAGATCATAAAGTATATAAATGAGAAGTACAGCATTTTAATTGGTTTACAAGGTTTTTCCTCATATCTCTTGCATACTTTTGGGAAGAACTAATAGTTTGATAAACTATTGATAAGTAGGCTACATGATATTGTAATCTAGCAATGAAAACAGACCCAAGATAAGATATGAATTTAAAGACGTGTTCTTTATTCATTCAAGACAAAGTGGAAACAGACTCATTTTAATAATCATAATTACAAATCTTTTGACCTCACTATTTAGAATACGTTCTTGAGCCCATTATCTGACCTCTCTCTCTCTCCCTCTCGCTCTTACCTTTAACTCTCTCTCTCTCTTTCTCGCATGCTGAGATAACATAAACGAAATCATTGCTAATTATTTTGCCAACTCTCACGTAGACATTTCTTAACTTGGCTGATGAAATTTATATCTGAAAAAAATCGACTCAAAATTCTCCTTCCTTCTTTTCTTATTGTAAATTGGCAACATATGCATATCGTATATTATATATATGTATGTATATATTAACATGTTAAGCTTAACAAGGTCAATTAATTCGAACTGGATCATTAGCTATGCGCCTGTTGCTGTTTCCGTTTCTTAATCGCAGCATAATCAGACCGATTAGCTTAGCTCGGTGCAAAGCGATTAAACATCAATCATATAACTAATTAAATACAGCTATATACATATGTATGCATATATAAATCATTAAAGTAGCGGTATTTTGTGATTTGAGCTTGAACATACAAACATACACTCATACATTCATACATTTGTGTGTATGTGACTTATTCCATGGCATCATAAAAATAATCTTTTTGAAGCGAATTGAGCAATTCGCCGCTTATCAGCAGCGTTAACTGATTGACACACAAAGTGATTGACAATCACTGATTGAATCACTGCGCTGCCCAAAATGAAATAATGGGCGGGGCAACAGGTGCAAAAACCAAAAATAATCAAATTAAACGGAACCAAATAAATAAACTTACAATTTATGCAGATTGAGTTTTTTTTGTTTTATGCACAGCAGCTGCGCCGACGTAGCCGCCAGCGGCGCAGTCGACGTGCTCTTAAGCTGATGCAATGAGACAGGGTATTTGCATATGAATTTGTCTTGTCTGCAGCGTACCACGAATATAGAGCGCAGGGGGCAGCCACTGTCTGAAGCCACTCGCCGAGGGGGGCGGGGCTGGCAAGCTGTGGGAAAAACGAGCGAAGCGCGTTCGTGTCCCACTCGTGTGCCGGCTCGACCGAGCTCGTGCCAAACGATTGGCCGACTGCGCTCTCTCTCTCCCTCTCTCACTTGCTTTTTCGCTGTTCGACAGCGATCAATCAATTGCAGCGCACACATAAATTGTTCTACTAATCAGACGGGCGGCTCATTCATTCACAACTCGTTTGCGCTGTCGCATGGCAAAAACTAACACACCAAATAATAATAAATATTAAGAAAATTCAGCAAATCTTGCGCTGACTTCTTCGTGTGCACTTTACCGTTTCGTATTTCGTATTTCGTGAGCTTCGTGTGGCTCGTGTGTGTCGTGTCCGGGTTCGCAGCTTGACCCCGGTTCTGCTGCCGCTGCTGATTTCACTATAAACTGACTCTTTGGCTACGTGACAAGTCAATCAAATTATAAATCAATGTGCTCTAACGGTACGTGTGGTCCCCTTTAGCAATTAATTAATTGCCTGGCCAATGCGTCGTATACGTGATACGTCCCATTAATTTCGCTTAATCGCCTTCGATGTGATCGACAGGCGCAATATATTAATTTTACTTTTATTATAATTTTGATATTTTCTCAATTTGCGCAGTTTCCGAGCTGCGGCGATAATGTCAATTAAATTTATATTTTTTTATATTGCATTTTAATTGCAACGTTTTGCTATTTGAAATATGGAATTCGAATCAAAATTCCCTGTACTTTGCCGCGTGTCCGATTGGAAAATGGGTTTTTTATGCCATGGAAAAGTCATGTAATTATCAATATAATTGAGCTTTAATTGGGCTTAGCTCGAGAATTATCTATGAGACAACTTGAAATTAGATCATAAAATTAACTTTATAATGTAATATTTTATTTATATTTTTTTTTAATTGTGAATTTTACTTGAATTATTGTCTAATAATTTGTTTTAACTTTTTCTACTTGCAGCTATTGAAAAATAATTTTCGTTTAAGTCTACAAACATGCAGCATAAAGTGAAATAATAAAAAAATTTAAAAAAAGGTGACAAATAGACATTAAATTAAGAAAAAGTGCAAGAACAAGTTAACAAAACGGCAACAATTAGTGAGCAAAGCTGCAAATCTATGAGTTTTGTAAGCCAAAGGACTACGAACATTGAATTTCAATTGCTGCCAAACAGATAACAATTAAGAAAAGTGCTTTAGCGCCATTAACAAGTTTCGATTAGAGTCAAGTTTCGTAAAACAACAAGTCGAAAAGATGGCCAAATATTATATGACCCTGGCCCTGCTGCTGTGCCTTGCCCTCGAGAACAACAACATCTACGCGCGCTCGCATCCCAGCGGCTCCGATGAGCCAGGCAGCCTGCCCCTAGTGCGAGCTCCTCCGCATTCTCGGCATCAGCCGCATCAGCATTCGCATCAGCTGCAGCATCAGCATATACAGCAGCTGCAACAGCATCATACACGCCAGCAGCGCGATCGCCAGCCAAAGCGCATTGTTCCAGATCCAAGCAGCGAGGAGGAGGAACTGCAGCAGCAGCAGCAGCATCTCAACTATGACCAGCGACTGAGGCGTCATCTGCGAAGGCAGCGCGAGCACCAGCTGGAGCAGGAGCGCAGCTATCATCGCGTCTCTTCTGCACAGCTCAAGACCAGTCCCAAGCTGTGGCAGCTACTCAGCCAGGGCTACCAATTCGACGGCCAGCAGGAGCAGCAGGATCAGGAGCACGAGATCTCTGAGGAATTTCCGCCCATGTTCAACGACGCGCCCGCTGATGAGCTGATGCTGAATGAGGATCCGCAGGACTACATCAGGAATGAGCTGCATCTGAGTCTGGCAGAGCCCGCACCACCAGCTGTTATCGAAGATCCAACTCCAGCCCACAACATGACCAGCCACACAAATGCCACCGCCTCGAGTGGCTGTCCCAAGTGCGAGAGCAGTCGCCAGGTGGAACACATCACCGAGGAGGAATTGCGTAATCTGCGCATCGAATTCGTCAAGCAGCAAATCCTCGAGAAACTGCGCCTCAAGGAGAGCCCCAATGTATCTGCCGTCGAGCTGCCCCGCCCCATTTTCGAGGGCGTAACGCTGCAGCACGCGGAAGAGTCCAATAAGAATAAGGACTACGATGATTATTATGCGCGCACCAATCAGAAGTTTATACTCCTGCAAAGAGGTAGGTCCTAGATAAAAGATTTTTTTTTTAATGTAGAACAGAGAATAGATAAGAGATAAGAGAGAAGAAAGACAAGAAAAGAAAGAAGAGAGAGGAGAGTAGAAAAAAGAGAGGAGAGAGAGTGAAGAGGGAAAAGAGAGATGAGAGAGGAGAGAGGAGAGAAGAGAAAAGAGAGAGTGAAGAGGGAAAAGAGAGGAAAGAAGAGAAAAGAGAGGGAGAAGAGAGGAAAGAGAAATGAGAGTGAAGATTGAAAAGAGAAAAGGAGAGAAAAGAGAAAAAATAAGAGAGAATAAAGAATAGAGAAGAGATAAAGACAGAAAAGAGAAGTGAGAAGTGCGATCAAAAAAGAAAGAATAGAGTGGAGCGGATACAGAATTGAGAATATAGAATAAATAATAGAGTTGAGAGTTAAGAATTGATAATACTGAAAAGGGAATTGAGAATTAGACAATAGTGAATTAGAGAAATTGAGCTAATAACTAGAGTTTAATAGCTTTAAATATATATATATACTTAAATATGTATCATTAAGCTAACCAGTTCCATTTTTTATCCTATAGAGGAAACCGAGTGCCGTCGTCTGGGCGCCCATCCCTCAATGTGCTTCAGTTTCAAGATCGATGACAAAGATGCGGATGGCTTCGATGTGAGCAGCGCAGTGCTCTGGCTCTACAAGAACAAGCAGAACTACACGAAGTCGAGCAACGAGAGCCAGCTGAGTGGGCAGCAGCAGAAGCAGCAGACGCTGGTCGTATCCGAGGTGGAGCAGCAGCTGGACTCAAACTATCTGCCGCTGGCCAAGACCATAGCCATACAGTCGGTGGATGTGCAAGGTGAGCGAGAGAGATCGATTTCGAAATCGAACACGAAATCTATATAATATGTGCACTAGAATAAAGCCGATAAGTGCTTGTCCATTGGCAACTGTTTGGTGAGCTGTTGGTTTAAAGATCATTGATAGCATATGGTGCTCGGGCCGCTGTCCGGGCTTTGTGGGGGTGAATAACTTTCGCTACGAAATCAAAATATTTATTTGTCAAGCCAGAAACTGAACTTTGGTCTCTCCAAATTTTAGCAGTTGCAGATAAGCTAAGGTGAGCCAGGCACAAATAAATATATATTTGTGCATAAATTCAATTAAGAACGCTGACTCAAGAGAAAAACAAGCTTTGATTAAAGCCAAGTTGCTAGGGATTCAATTTTAAGCTATTAACCTAGTGAGAAAATAGAGAACGAAAAGAGTTAGCAATGTTACAGAGAGAGAGTTTAAGGAGAGCTGTTAAGGAAGGGGCTGTTCAAAGGGACTGTTAAATTAGAGCTGTTAAATTAAAGCTGTTAAATGACTGTTAACAGAGGACTGTTGAAGTAGGTCTGTTAAGGGAGGAAAATTAGAGGACTGTTAAAGGAGTACTGTTAAAGGAGGACTGGTAAAGGAGGACTGTTAAATAAGGACAGTTAAAGAAGGAATTAAAAGGAGGACTGGTAAAGAAGGACTGTTAAAGGAGGAATGTTAAAGGAAGACTGTTAAAGGGGGACTGTTAAAGGAGGATTGTTAAAGGAGCACTGTTATTTTAGGACTGTTAGAGGAGGACTGTTCAAGGAGGGCAATTAAAGAAGGACTGTTAAAGGAGAGGACTGTTAAAGCATCACTGTTAATGGAGGACTGTTAAAGGAGGACTATTACAGCAGGACTGTCAAAGGAGGACTGCTAAAAGACTACTGTTAAAGGAGGACTGTTAAATGTGGACTGTTAAAGGAGGATTATTAAAGGACGACTGTTAGAGGAGGACTGTTAAATGAGAACTGTTCATTCATAGCTGTTAAACAAGAAATGTTAGAGGAGGGACGTAAAGAGAACGTCTGCTATAAGAAGGCTGTTATAATACTAGAATGTAAACATTTCAAGCACTAAACAATTCCACAGCGAAATTATTGTTTTTATTTTAAAAAAATTTTAAAACCTAATTTTATTAAGATATATAAGTCAATCCATAGATTGTTCATAAACTATTTTTACTCATTCCAAAAAAAAAAAAACATTTATAAAAATGTACAGCAATATTTTTTTAATATTTATTAATTTCATTTCTTTTCTTTCTTGTTCCAGATGAATGGATGAAAATCAACATTGAGTGGCCGATCAAGCGTTGGTTCGGCAATCATGAGCTCAGCCATCTCATACAGATCACATGCGAATCGTGCGACATTGAGAGCATGGAGGAGATAATCTCAGTGAACAAGAACTATAGACCCTTCATAATGATCGACACACAGAATCGTCGCAGCAAATCGCGACAGAAGCGGAATATCAATTGCTCGAGCGGCGTCACGGAATGCTGTCGCGAAAAGCTATATATATCGTTCGCGGACATCGGCTGGGACAACTGGATAATGCAGCCGAAAGGCTACGATGCGTATTTCTGTCGCGGCTCCTGCAGTTCCGTGGCGAGCGTCGCTCAAGCAGCCTCGCATCACAGCTCATTGCTGGTGAGTTTTAATTGAAATTTTGATTTGAATTGAATTTAGTTGATAGTCAACTTTTTGATTTGTAGAAAATCCTTTCAACAAATGGTACACGCAAGCCGTTGGATCTGATACCCTGCTGTACCGCCAAACAGTATTCCTCGTTGCAGTTGGTCGTCCTGGACTCTAACAACTCGGCGACAATCAAAACGTTGCCCAACATGGTCGTCGAGTCCTGCGGCTGCAGATAGTTCCCGAGCAAAGGCTACTCTCTAAATAGCAAATAAGTACCACACAGCATCGAGAAACAATCTCTCAAATGAACGGACAAATTAGAACTAGTTCACGAACACACACACACGCACACATCATAGCTAGCTGTAAAGATTTCAAATTTAATTTAAATCCATTTTTCAATTCATCGGCATTCGTCGTAATTTAAATAACTTAAACACGCTGCCATTAGTCGTAGTCGCAATCGCAATTAGTTAATTGAGTCGAAGCTGAAGCGAATGTACTTAAGCGCTCGAACTATCTTTAACTTAGTTATAGTATATTTAGTTAGCCAATAATTACATTCATTAATCAATCCAATCAATCAATCGCTCTCATCAAGTCTTCATCTAATTTTATTGTCAATTAGCTGTAATTCATTTTGTCTAATGTTTTTTTTCTCGTTTTTTCTCGTCAAGCATATTAAAAACATTTGAAAAGAAAATAAAAGAGCGCAGTCTTTGGATTGCTAAAGATTAAATAACCTTACAAAGACTTGCCCGATTTTTAATAAATACAAGAACTTAGATATCAGAGCTTAAAAGGTATTACAAAAATTTGTATGTCTATGTAAATTACATAGATATCGCTCATATATACATATATAAATACTTTAACTGAAAGTATTAAAGGCCCAGCGGTCGCAGCGTCTGCCCGCCCCGTGAGGCTATGCAACGACTTTTATACACTTCAATTTATTCTTTCACGAACCATTTTTTACACTTCAATTTTTTGTTGCATACTTTTAAGCTGCACAAGTAAAGCACTGAAAGTAAACAAAAATATCATATGGGAAAATAGCTTTAACTCGGCTATATCCTTGAACATGACGAAAGGACATAGTGCGTTTGGTTCGTGAGGTTCAGTGCTATCGCTTCCTATAAAATATTAAATATTTTATGGTCATCTAACGTTTTAAGACTTATGATATTTCAGTTCCAGGCCAGCTGCACCGGGCATGGAAATTGCTTACACAAAATACCCGATCTGAAACCACAACTATTTGGATGTCTATCGGCCTTGTTGCTGTTAATTCTAAATCAGAATTATTTGTCTGAAGCACATCCCAATAGTCCTTCAAATGGCAAAGTTATTGGCGATTTTAGGTAATGAAAATAGTTTAGATCAAATTGTTGGTGGAATCCTAGATATCCTTGAATGTCAATCGATAGTCATGGTAACCACAATTTCAGAATAATATGTACTTCCAAGATCTTTATAGATTTGGTTTCATTTTGTCTCAAATTTCGACACAGAAACCGCCCCGTAAGGATATGCAACGAAATTTTGTTTCCTTTTTAACAGGATTTTGTTTATTTTTCGTAAAACATTCATTAGATTTGCATATTTATGACATATATTAGCTTAAAACTAAAGCAATACCCAGAATACATGATGTTCAGTGTTTGTGTCTTAAGAAGAATTGTTGCTTTCTTAGGCCAATTTGCTGAGCATTAAACGAGTCCTGTAGATTCTTAAATGTCAATCGATAAATGTATTTCCTCTGAAATGTTTTTCGTTCAGATCAGTTTGAGCAACCTCACGGTAATAGATTAGTTGATAATGAAAAAAATATATATATATGTATATGGGTTTTCTACCGCTCTAAGAAATAATTGCCAAATCCACACGATGAAAAAAGAATGATATAAAACAATATTTGACTTAAATTCCTTTTTACACCTGTTTAATTTAAAAAGAGAATTAGTGTAAAACTATTTGATTGTTATTACTCACCTTTTTATATTGAACATTTTTATATTTATATTGCTCTTGAATCAAAATATGACATATTGCTTTCGTAAAGTTTGAATTTAAATATTCTAATAAATAAATTGTTAAATACATGAAATATATTAAAATAACTAGTAAAAGAGAACTAAATAAGTAAGAACGTGCAACCGACTACATGATACTCTGGTCCTTTAAACTATCACGCCCTTAAGTGGCGGCAATCTAAGAAGAAGCGCGACGGTAACTTATTTCAAAAGTTTGTTAGCTCTAGCTATAAAACTGTGGATAGTTTTTACTGATTTTCTAAATGGCGCCATCTATGGCAGAGTAGCGTAAGCTACTTCTTATGATGACAGTTGTGTAGTTCAGCTGATGTGCTTAAGATGTCGCCACTTGCCATTGCGCATACGCCATGTGCGACAATTGGCATTGCAATAAAAAATATAATTTCAAATGAGAAATAGTCGCTGACAGAATAAAACCGTTATATTGCAAGCCAGAGGAAAGTTTGACGTAATCTGTAGTTCTATCTCTGTCAGCAGCGCTCAGTCGCTCTCGCTCTTTTGACTAACTTTTCGGCTCGGCTGGGAACAAAAGTCGAGCGACAATTCGACAATTTCGCCGGCGCTTGGTGGGCGTAGAGCAGGAAATGGTCGATTTGTGTGCCATTTATAAAGCGCACCGAGCAGAGATCGTTGTTGATCGCTGTTGTGAATGCGAATGAGAATACATATGTACATAAATAAGCTACATATATGCATGCTAGCTATGAAAAAAAAACCGTTGCATAAGTCAGGCAAATGCAACAACTACTTTTATACTTTTTTATAGCTATTTTAAGCAATCAATTACTATCAATGACATTAGCTGCAATTCGACTTGTACACTTAGCAAAAAATATTATACTAAACACGAGTTTGATCGAATTACCAGGATTTAATACATAATTGTCATTAGATTAAACATTAAGCTCTCAATTTAGGGTATATCTATTTTTTCCCTTAATTTTTACTCTAATTTGCAGTTTGTTTCTCTGAGTGTACTTTAAGTAGCATGTACATCCTTTCATAAAGCTCGATTCAATCAATGAGAGAGCGTGGGTAAAGCGCAATTTCAATTCCCATTGCACTTTTCTAATGCCTTATTATTGTCATTTGTCACAAATAGCTTTTGTTCCACTAGAGAAGCGCTTGGGGAAACTCTGTGTGAAATGAAATATAGCTAGACAACAAGCTGATGGACGGAGGAATCAAGCTTGAGAAATTACAACTCAGCAAAGATTTTACTAGTTAAATCAGGGCAATTGTTGTTAGTTACTGGATTTATATTCAACTTTGCTGAAGAGTCAAAATTAGCTAAGGATATTTTAATTTATTTAAATGCAAATGTTTTAATATTTTGTTCTTGACTCTGTTGCAGAAATAACTTAGCTTAGCAGTTCACCTTATCCTGAAATTCGAAATTAGGGATCATTATTTTTCTTTTCTTCCTAGAAGCTGCTATAAGTACTGTAATATTCATTGGCTATCTTTTAATTACTCAGTTTGCTACCTCAAAGAGCTCTTCTTTATAGACAGATATATTTTCTATAAAGAACCGAAAATTCGATTATAAACAGAAATGGCCTTAACTATATTTTATTTTATAAAGTAAGTACTTTAATATTTGATTTCGTTCCCGAAACAACTTAACCTATTTGAAATAAATTCACATTTTTAGGAACAAATTAAAACGACGCTGAATTAAAAAATTTCTTCAAGTTTGAATGACTTTTTCTAGATCAAATCACATCCGATCTTTAAAAGGTATAATTTTAGGAACTCGTATGAATCTCTATTTTCGATGAGTTGCTTGATTCCTAAAATGAAAGGTATTCGTGCTCTAATAGGGGTTATCTCGGCGCTCTCGTTAGGATGCATTCAAAAAGATTAAGTCCCAAAAAAATAAAAATGTTTATATATTTCTTTCTCTAGCTTTAATAACGCCCAAAATATACTGGCAATTATAGTGTAAAATATAATATACATATAACATATAGTAAATACATGTATAATATATAACTTTCGATTTGCATAAACTCTTCCTAAAACGAGGGTAGATACTTCTAACCCTGTTCTATTTCGAGACTGTAGCAACAGCCAAATGGTTTGTGTTCATATGGACAGACGGCAAGACGAACATTGCACAAGACCGTGAAACGATTAAATGAGTTCAAGATTTCTAAATAGTTTAGTCAATTTGAAAATTGATTATAAAATATATTGCTAAGAAGAGTTCAGCTAAATAACTGAAGGAAATGGGTTTATATAAGGGTTTGCTTTACACACTATGCAGGCCATGCAAATAGCATAAGTTCGGATACTTGCTATATTTGTATGATACATATAATAATTCACATATGTATATATATATATGCTATATGTATATATCCATCTTCAGTTGATAATTTAATACCAAAGCACAGCAAATAAATATAACAAACATCGATGCCAAAAGCGCTGTCAACAGAAACTTTTCTCGCAAATGAAATATTAAACAGGAATTTATGAAATACAAACAAACATATCAATATATATATATATATATATAAATATATATATATGTACATATCATATATATATGATGCGTAAGTAAATCGATTTCAAGGCCAGAATAGGAGCAGGCCCAGGCGCCAGGCAAACAAATATACATTATTTATTACTGTTATTACTATTACTGTTCATGATATTGATTATTTTTTGCCTATACCGATATCTGTATGTATCTATATATATATATATATATATATAAACAAAAGACAATGGAATATTTAACTGAAATTCTAAACGCTGTAATTAGGCAAAGAAATGAGATACTCGAGTTAGCCGAAGCTTCGGCTGTTGTTCACTCGCAGGCGGCTCAATTGAAAGCTGAGACCTTTAGAAGAGGCAAGCACACACACACGCAAACACACTTACACATACTACTTACACTTAATAAACATATTTATGCGAGGCAGACAGCAGAGCAAATGGAAACTAAGCAATGAAAAAATTTGACAAATCAAAATAATAGTAATAAAAAAAAAACAAAATATGATAATAATAGTAATAGTAGTAATAGCAACAAATTGAGCTTAGCTATAGCTGAAGGCAGCCTCAGTCTCGCTGCATTGTAAAGTGCGCTCAGTGTCAAAGGAAATCATATTTCATCTGGCAATTAGGCCCGATAAGCCGTGAATCTCTTTCCATTTTAATTGCGCGACTTTTGATTATAGTTTCTCATGGAAGTTTAGATAAACTATATACATATGTATGTATATATACATGTGTGTGTAAATACACTGAGCATAATCACTGTCTTCAAATTCAATTAAGCAAAATTGTGTCACGCGCGTGTCTTCACGTCTCATTGCCTGGCGGGGGCATTATTCCTATACTATATACCATATATATTGGCAGACTAATGGGGTATATTATAATGAGTGTCTGAGTCTCTTGCATATTATTGCTGTTTAACTAACTCACTTGCACATATACCCTGTACAGCAGTAGAAAATGAGGGCATATTAATTCCGCAAATCTATTTATTTATAGTGCAAGCTACTTTTTATACTCGTTCACATGCTGGAAAGGGTATATTGGTTTTTAGCAAAGTCGCTATTAAAGTTAAAAAAAGGTTGTTAAGTTTTATAGAATATTACATTATTCCTAGGCACGGGATAAAGATAGAGATAGTTTACGTTACTTAGAGATACTTTAACTTTTCTGCCACTGTTAAGAATAATTCTCTGTATCTAAAAGCGTTTTACTTTTATACCCTTGCTAGGAATTTCAGCAGAGCATTCCTAAGTTTTACTCGCAGACAGTTTTAGCCAATGAAATAAATACTCTGTCTTAGTCTTAGTCTTAAATAATTGACATTGAACTTAACTATTTAAATACTTTTATTTTTACCATAGCTAGGAAAAAAGTGAATTTAATTATTTTACTTTTTATTTTTTTGTGTAAATATTTATTTTCTGCTCAGTCAATTAGATTTTCAAAGATTGTTAGACAAATTAAGAAATCCAAGTCAAAAAATGGATTTAATTGCTTTAATTTGGGCGAGACGTAATTGCACTTAAATTAAGTTAATTTTGTTATTTAAAGTTCTTGAGCTCTTTATAAGCAGAAGTGTGTATATATAGACTGCTTATATGAAATATGATATTCTACGGAAGGTTTACTCTAGTACCCCATTTACTACGTTGAGTTATAATGGAGAATATTATTAAGGAATTTTAAGGGAATTTTAAGCAAGATTTAAATTAAAAAGATAAAAAATAAGGCAAACAAAATAACTAAGATATTTTTTAAATATTATAATATGAAAATCGGAGTTATTATAATTTTTATATATGCATATACTATATAATATTTTTAATTCCAAGTTTCCAATTCCATTCCATTCCATTCTCATTTAACTAAAAATATTTATAGTTCCTAACTTCTAATAGTTGGAAATTAGGAACTAGAAATATTTTTAGTTTAACAGGAGTATGAAAACTGTACTATAAATTCTTCCTAATTTTATATATAATAATTTTTTTTTAGATATTTTCTTTTGTTTATAATAATATACTTTTTTATATGTGAAAATTGATAACAATTTGGTATTAGAAATATTTCCGATTGAACATGAACATGAAAACTGTATTAGAAAATTTCTTATTTTCTTTTGCTTATAGTAAGCGTAATCTTGTATATATATTGTTATATTTACTGTTATATACAAATATATACGTTTATATATATACATATATATATATTATATAACCAAAATTGTGAATGATCTATATGCACATGTAAATCTAAATGTATCTTGATTAAGACCGACACTTGTTGCTCTCGTTGTTCTTGTTCAACACGTCGCACAATTTTGCATATGAGAAGTTGGCAGCGACGCCGACGTCGACCGCACGAATGCGTTGCGACGCCGACTGCAGCAGAAGAAAATCTGTCTGCCGCACTGCTGGGGGGCAGTTTGTCGAAGCGAGAGAAAAGAATATACTTTATTCAATGTGTAACACGATGATTGTGCTTCAGCTGATCATGATCATGGCAATGGTGATGATGATGATGGCGATGGCGATGATGATCAACGCCTGCGACTTGAAACGCAGGCGTCGACGACGCAGCTCTGCGAGCTCCGCGTTTTTGGTTTGGATTGGATTATGGCACGAGCTGTCGACTCAGTTGAGTTCAATTTCTGGAACGGGAAGTGTCGATCAGTCGCCGTGCGAACGCGTGCCCGAGCAGAGAAGAGCCCAAGGAATATAGGATATACATAGCAAAAACACAAAGATACATATATCTACTATATATTATCGATAAGGATATTCCGTCGTGGCAAAGCGTAGGAACATGCCAACAATAACCGAGGACTGCATCGATGGCTTTCAACAGTATTATTCGCGTCCGCCGGAGATGCCCAAAAAGAAGTCGATCAAGCAGATGATCTACGACCCCGAGGATAATTCATATTTCGGCAGGACTATCGAGAGCTGGGGTAAGTGGAGCCCAGAGCCTAGAGCCTAGAGCCTATCTGGCTTTTTGCAGTTACGTAAAGCGCACAGCGTAAATCTTAATAAATTTCAAGCTGTGCCAGTTTGGATTTAATCAAAATCTTTTGTCGCCGCATTAGCGCAGCACACACACACACAGACACAGATACAGATATAGATATATGTATATATGTATGTATATATAGTCTAGTTATGAGTATCCAAGCTGAGCTGCTGCTCGTTTTTATTGCTTTGGATGCTTTTCGCGTCTCCGTGTGTGCGCTGTGTTTGTTCTCTTTGACCTTTGGCGGACACACACATACATATACATACAGATGTGTATGCATATTTGTATATGTGAGTACCATAGGGTACTCGACCAATATGCCGGTCAATTATGTCATTATGCAATCAAAGCATGCACCACGGAATTGCCCCAACAACAACAACAACAATAAATCATAGATGATGCAGATGAAAAATCACATTTGCTGACATTGACTACAAATTCAACATCCAATTTTTGACATAATCCAATTTTTTGAGGCAATTTTTTAATGAGATTTAACATAAAAGCTGATACTTCCCTACTGATATTTAAAAAATTAAAAGTCCTAAAAAAATACATAACTTTAAAAAAAAAATGTATATTACAGTTTTAAAATAATTAAAAAAATTAGAAATTAAAATAAAATATATTTTTTAAATTGTTTAATATTTATGAAAAATTTTAAATTTTAAATATATATTTATGCAAACATGAAGCTATAATTTTATTCCATATATCAGAGCTAACCCTAGCAATTTCATAGTTTTTTATAAAAAAAAATTGCCTACAGCACATTATTTATAACTTTTAAACCAGCCTGGATTAAGGATTTAACTTCAGAGAACAGAAAATATATTTTATGATATAAATAAAGTAGCTTTTTAGGCTTTTAAAAATAAGGAGCATTCGAGGAAACGAATTTGAATTACTATCCAAATAAAACTAGTTTCACATATAAGTTGGATATATCCTACAGATGACAGTCTCTATAAATTATAATCCTAAAAGCCTAACAACTAAAACTTTTATTAAAATATCATAAATTTGTAACTTTGTTTGAGATTAAATAACTATTTTCCAAAATTACAATTGGTTCGTAGCGAACTTTCTATTTTTCATACATTTGCTAAGTTTAGCACTCTTGATGTCACGTATTAGGTAATTATATTTTTAATCAACAATAGTATATATTTTTTACGATATTTGAATTAGAGATAAGCGTCGGGATAGGGATTTTCGGGACCCGAAATCTTCCCGAAACAATTTTCGGGCTTGTTGGGAAAGATTCTAAAAAATTCCACGTCGACCGGATAAGTGCTTCATCCCTACATCAAGGTGGCATGGTAAAATATTCTAGAGATATGCTTATGAGCAGAGGTGGGCGTCGGGATTTCGGGTCCTGAACGGGACCTGTAATGCCGCCATCTCAGAGCATATCTCTGGAATTTTTTACGTATCCGATCGTCCCGGACTTTTTTAAATTCTTTCCCAAACCGGACAGATACCGAAAATCGTTTCGGAACAATTTCGGGTCCCGAAAATCTCCATCCCGACGCCCCTCTCTAATTTGAACTGAACTAAATTTCTTGAATACAGGCCTAGTTTCATTTTGATTAGTAGATTTTAATGTACAAATTTGACTTAGTTCCACAAATTAAAGGATCAAAAAGCTGTACAGAAGACATTAAGATATTTGCTTAGCTTCAAAGTAATATGAAAATTCTACATTAAAATTTGTATAAAATTCCCAACCAATACGTAAAAAAAACTATCAAAAATGCAACCACAAAAATCGAATCGAATTTCAAATTCCCGTAGAAATATTGCAGTTATAGCATAAAACTTTTATTTTCCCCAAACATGCATATTATAATACTAGAATGCTATACTTTATACATATTTCTTATCAACTTTCCAAGTTATTATTATTTTTAAAAGAAAATGATCAACACAGTTATTTTAAATGTTAATTCTAAATATAAGTCAAACAACTACTTCGATGATTGAAATATGATGTGCACAAAGTTCCTTTCGCATTATGAGATTGTGAAATGGAATCGCATTGTTTGTGTCTCCGATTTCAGATGGACAGCTCACACATTCTCGAGTCAGGCTGCAACAATGCCAACGCTGTTGCCCATTGAAGAGTAGCGTTTAACGTTTTAGCCATGAGCTATGAGCCATGAGCCATAGGCCACTTGCATGTCACTCATGGAAACGCTATCCATTATGCCAAATGGATGGCTGTCAGTCAGAGCCAACAGCGAATCCCTATTCAATACAGCGAACAATAGTCTGTACACCTACCCCCTCTCTCTCTTTCTCAGTCTACCAGTCGCTCAGCTATGTGTCCTTGCTAAATAGAGCCGGTATGTACTTGGTGTTGAGGTTGGAGTACTTGCTAATTGGAACACGTCATTCTACTCTAGCCTCTGCCCACAGCTCGACACGAGCTCTTAAATATTTTATAAAAATAGAGAAAAAAACACAAGAACAATTTTTAATATGTATGGGAATATTCAAATCTGGAGCTTGTCACACATTCCACATGCGCACACACACGACCGCACGACCGCACGCACTCACACACACACACACACACACTCGCACGCACTCAACCTCAATTTGGTCTTCCTGCCAAAACCTCACTCATATTCCATACGCAAATATTTGCCGCCTTTGCAAAATAAAAAACAAAATACGAAAAAAAGGGAGTCAGTGCGTAGTAAAAGCCGCATTTTACGAGCAAAACAACCCTTAGCGAAATGCGAGCAACCCCCAGTGGCAAGTGGTAAGCGGCAAGCGGCAGGCAGCACTGGAAAGCAACAGACTTGAATGGAGTTTTAGACAAACTGGTTAATGCGGTCACTCGCTCGCTCTCTCTATCCCTCTCTCCTCTCTCCCAGCTGCTCAGAAAGTGGCTCAAAGATACACAAAGCAATTGCTAGTATAAGTAAAAGTATAAGTATAAATATAAGTGTGAATGGCAGCCGTTACTTTCCAGCGATCCCAATGATCCTGCACTGTTAACGGTTATTAGCCAACAACATCAAGCGTGAGAGAGCGCGAGTGCGAGTAGAAGAGTGCGCAGCGTATAAGACCTTTAAGCCACTCAATTGAGAGTTGCCCTGATTTGAGTGCATTTTCAAGGGACTCGCAATTGTCATCATGGCCACAAGGCATGCAACAACTGGTGCTGTTGCCTCTGCTGCTGCTGCAACAACAAGCGCAACAATTACAAATAATGCGACTACTGCAGGCTGTAGTTAACTGTGCATTTGCATTTGACAAATGCATTTGAAACATGGACACGAAACGGCAGCCTTTAAGTGCATAATATATGCATACACTGCAAGAAATTAAGGAGTACATGTTGAAATGTAAATAATTTAAGCTGAATAACTTATATAGCGTATATTTAAAACAGTTTTGTTTCAGTTTATTATACTCTTATACTTATATCATATATGTATACTAACTGATATCTTATACAATTCTTTATATAGAAAATAAGCCAACTATTTGCTTACACTAAAAATATTTAATAATTATAAACATCCAAATAACGCAGCTTCACTACACTGGAAGCTTTTGTTTCAATGAAATATGAGCCCGTAGCTAATAAATAATTTAGAATTTCTAATCTACAGCTGTTGCAACTGGTGAATCATGGATTGAGCTCTCTTTCTCTCAATGAATCATTAGTAAGTAGCTCAATTAGCTGCAGAAATTAGAAGTACTTTATAGAAGCAACTCATCTATTTCGCTCAGTGGAGCACTCACTACCGCCGGACAATGTACAACAGCAAGTGCAGCGGCAACAACCGTCATTTGCGTTCCATGCGCCTAATTAAAACAAGTGCAGCAACAACAACAACAACAACAACAACAACAACAACAACAACAACAACAACAACAACAACAACGGCCATGCAACATCAATTACAGGGCAGGGCTCAGGCCCAAACCCAAACCCAAAAACAAAAATGAACACACTCACAAATGTAAATGCCGCCAAAAGCGATTTGCACTCAAAACAAACTCAACGAAAGCGCAAACCCGACTCAAACAGACAGCGAGCGCGACAGAGAGAGCGAGAGAGAGAGCGCGGCTGTTGCGTTCCAGCCGCAATGAACTTAACTCAACTCAAGCGAACGGAACGGAACTCAGGCCAAGCCAAGTCTGTGCGCTGTGCTGAGCTGTTGGTTGGCGGGCTGCTCTATGGCCAGACTTCAGTTTCGGTTTTCAGTCTGGAATTTGTTTTGAGCGTCGACGAAACGTTGCGTTAGCGGGCAGCGGTCGAAAGCCAAGCGGGGCAACTAAACTTATAAAAAAAAAATAAAAATATACATAAAAAAAGGAAATAATCTCTTCTGTGTGCTGTGTAAAAGAAGGAGAAAAGGAGTCAAAGATTTGCATTGAGCTGCATTCTGGCCTGGTTGTGTGAGTGTGTGTGTGTGCTTAAAACGTGTACGCTGTTTGTGTTGTGTTCTGCAACTGCCTGGAAAGAAGGTGTTGTACAAGTGTGAGTGTGTTTGAAGTTTGTTATTGTTGTGTTTTGCTCGTTTTCTTACTCCAATTGTTGCTCCATAAGTTAAAGATATTTTTAAAGAATATGTTTCATTCAGCTATAGCTCATTTTCTCACACCCGAAATTTCACACACACACACACACATAGACAGCGACACGCATTTAACGCAGTTATTAAAGTAGCTGCTACAATAAGGTGTGGTTGTATCGGCGGCTTTAAGAGCGAAACCACTCAAAGGCAAAGTCGAAGCAGCAGCTAAGAGATACAACACGAAATACAACCACATGCTCAAAAAATGCGAGTGCGTGTGTGTAAGTGTGCGTGTGTGAGTAACCGCATTTTGTTTAGAGTCAAAAACAATTATGCATAGGTAAAAACATAAACAAAAAGGTGTGCAAAAATAAACAGAGGGCAGTAGATACAAGATACAAATGTATCTGAGGGTCAAAGCCAATGCGGCATTGGAAAGCAAAAGAGATACAAAATACGCGACAGTCAGGGCTGCCTTTGTTTTCGTTTAGGCCCTCTCCCTACTTTATCTGTTGCACTCTGTTAAGGCCAAGATACAAGCTACTTGGCATTGTATCTGACAGATACGCGTCAGCAGTAGCCGACAGTCGCTGCGGTCTTTGAACTCGCATTGGAAATTGTGCTAAGGGCTGACACGAATATTCAGGGGTAGATATTACGGCCAGGACAAAAAGGCGCCAAAGCTCGTTTACTATTGTTGTTGTTGAAAGTTTTCGGGCACGAGTGTACAGAACTTAATGGGGAGCAAAACAAAACAGAGAGCGAGAGAGAGTGTGTGGAAAAATGCGAATAGGTGTAGAAAAGTTGTAAAGTATGTGAAAATGAGCGAAAAAAAAACAGTTATGAGTAAATCATAAAAATGTGTGTGTACAAACAGTGGAGAACAAATAGAAAAATGTGTGCGAAAAATATTATAAAAAAAAACAAAAAAATGTATAAATATATTGAATCACTTTCTAATATATTAATAATTAATTAAAATATAAATAAAATGTGTTTTTATAATAAAAAATATTCTATCTATAGGTTCTTGATAATTTCTAGTTTCTGAAACAAATCGAACGAGTGAACTAAACTTTATACACATAGTATATATTATATTATTTATTAAAAAACAACTTCATTTTTGAAGTATTTACAAATTTAAAGTTTAACAAATATAAATAAATAAAACCACCCACCAAAATGTCGAAACCCGTTCCAATGCCACATTCGGAAACGTTCGATGATATGCAAAATCTACGTAAACCCGAACCGTTCCATTTCGGTCAATTTCTTTATAATTCCGAAAAGGGCACGGTCATGGGAAGAGATCGCGCCTCATGGGGTAAGTTATTGGGAGCGTAAAGAATTAAAAATGTAGAAAAAAGTCAGACTTAAGATTTAAAGCCCTAAACTTAAGTTGAACTTAACAAAAAATTCCATTTGGTATTTAATAATTAAAAATCTTAAAATATGTCTAAGTTTTGATTTATATATGTAGTACTTTCAATAATACCTATCAACTATAATAAATCTCTAGTTCCAAAAGAAAAACGTGACTTTCCAGTTAGTAATAATTCGTTTAAGCTTAGTTAAAATAAGTATGCCTCATGAATAAATCACTCAACTAGTTAATGACCCAAAAAAAAGAGTGCTTAATATTTATTTTGTAGTTGCAAAATATTTTTAATATATGTAATTTTGTTTGCACCTGCCCTGTGAGCGTTGCCACCTGGCGCCAGCTCTTAATCACAGGGCTGACATACTTGCAATTTGCTAAATGTACCACAGATGTGTTACCTGTTGTAAAGCAGGTGCTAAAGTTACAAGATTATGACTAGCTGTCTGAGAAATCCGGCTAAGCTAACCATCAAACATAATTTATTGGGAAATAACAAAATTAGCGACTTCATTTGTCAAATTTGTGAAAAGATTGCGAAAAATGTATGAAAAAGGATATAAAAAAGCATGCTATTTATGTTTATCCATATCTTGGAAATAATAGGAATAGTATGTTTAAAAAATAGAAGAAAAGAATGTGCCAAGCCCTATAGATCTGAGAGATAATATTAGATAATACTATAATTTATTTATCATAAATCTTTAAGATAATATTTTATATATATATATATATATATATATTTTATTAAAAATACACATAAATTTTCTTTTTATATTCATTTTTAATTTTTTTTTTAAGCTTCAGAATTATTAATTTTTTGTATACTAGCTTATCTTTTATTTATGAACACTTTTTCTACCAAAAACAAACTCAAGCGTCTCTTCCCACAAACAATTTACCTCTTTTGCTCTTTTACGCACTCACTCAAAGTCAATCTCAATCTTTAGACGCTCTCGGTCTCACGCCTACTCCACTTCCACTCTCTCCTCTCTCACTCTTTCAAGTCGATTGCCAAAGATGTTGGCCAAGTTGAGGTTATGTGCACAGCACCAACAAAGTGTGTCAATGTGTGTGTGAGCGCACGATCGCTGAAGACTAAGAGAGAGAGAGAGAGGACATAGCACACTTGCATTTTGTATGCGTACTCTTGAGCGCAAATCTTCGCTTACGTGTCGCTGAGCAAGCAACAATAAAGTCTTATACTTGGTATTCTTATACTTTGTTATGATTCATACTGCTGCGAGCAGCAGTTTGTTCTTATACTTAACATTTGTTTACCGAGTTTCTCAGTTAAAGAGTTGGCGCTCAGCGCTCAGACTCCGCGCTTTATCAATTAAGAGCTTAACCCATTGCCGCCTTTTCAAGTGCTTAATTTAATCAGCTCAATTGAAGGGGCGACATTTCTCGCTGCTTTATGAATCTTTAATAGTTCTTAGTTGACTCTAATTCGATTTGCTTTGGCATGGTAATCTAATTAATCATCTCACTCTTTTTGCTCTCTTTTTTAGCTAAGATCGGCATCTTCTATATAATTTTCTATGGCGTGCTCGCCGCATTGGTGGCCATATGCATGTGGGCCTTCTTTCTAACTCTGGATCCACGCATACCCAAATGGAAATTGGAATCCTCGATCATTGGCACAAATCCAGGTAAGCTATATATATAAAGTAGAGATATTCAATATTTACTTGATTTTCATATTTTCTTTAATTAGGTCTTGGCTTTCGTCCACTGCCGCCCGTTGACATGGTAGAGAGCACTTTGATCTGGTACAAGGGCACTCAGCATGAGAACTACAAGCATTGGACGGATTCTCTTGATGAGTTCCTGGCGGGTAAGTCTCTATATAGAGCCGAATAAAATTGTTAAGTGGGTCTCGCATGTTTCTAGTTTATGTTACAAATAACCCTGAACTGCTTTCTTACAGCTGTTGCCAGGGCATTCATTTATTCTGAATGGGGTGCTTGACGACACGCAACCTGTTTAGCATTTATTTTAATTAAAATAAAATATCGACTTTTTAGTTATGCTCAGTTTTGCTTTTGCTTGTCTAGAGAAATTGGGGTCGTAACTAGGCTAAGCGCATATATGTATTTATTCGCATATCGAATAAATAAATTTATATTAGCGACAGGTCAGGGCCAGAGAAGAAATTACTAGCAAAATAAAAATAGAATGACAGTAAGCAGGGTCAGTTAGCAAAGGGAGATCCAAAGTTTAAAGATAAAGATAGGGAATGCACCGAAAGATTAAAGATTTAAAATTAAAGATAAGGATTGCACATTTTGAATTATATATGAATTTCATCTTAAGGTTATTGACAAAGTTTGAAAATATCGTGGAAATTCTTCTCAGATATCAAGAAGCATAAAAAGATATAGAATTCTTCGTATAAGAAAGAACAGATATTCTAGTATTTTTGACATACATATTTACTTTCCAGATTTCTGCTTAAGTTACATATATATAGAGTAGTGTCTAGGTATACTGAATACTCTATATTGTTAACATCTTAACTCTAAGTACTCTAGATAGTAAATAAAAGGTGGTTCAAAAGTCACTTTGTGAAGGCAAGTAGCAAACGTACATTTACCAATTCTTCCTATAGGCATACATTTGATTTGAGCTAATAAACAGAGTTTTTGAGCAAATTTCTTAACGTTGATATAGTGAACAACCTCAGAGTACTGTTAACAGGCCTTGCAATAATGAGACACAATATCCAGACACTACTGTATATACTCACATATATATAATATAATACTTATATACCGATATTTAAATGCAGTCGAATCCCGACATTCAAAATGACAAGGGGATCACATTTTTTTACGAATTACACAGAAATTCGATTTATCGAACAGGAATTCGAACATAATTTTTTTCAAAGGGACAGCAATTTTTACGAATTAGTGACGTTTTCGATTTAGCAGAATTCGACAGTATCTTGAATATATAGTATGATATTTGACAGTTGAACAAGTAAAATCCCAAGCTCACCTGAACTTTTCAACTTATTTAGTGTACAAGGTGCCCGGCTTGACACCTGGACGTGGTCAAAATATCTACAACTGCGACTACAACCAGCCCCCACCGAGGGGTCAGGTGTGCGATGTGGACATCAAGTCCTGGGCGCCCTGCACCAAGGAGAACAATTACAGTTATCACAAGAGTTCGCCATGCATTTTCCTCAAGCTGAACAAGATCTACGACTGGAGGCCAGAGTTCTACAATAGCTCGCAGAATTTGCCCAAGGAGATGCCCGGCAATCTGAAGACCCATATATCCGAGATAGAGAAGAACGATCCGATCAAGGTGAGAGTGTGAATAAGATAAATAGAAATATAATTATAATAATACATATTTTATATTTTCTATAAAAATCCAGCTAAACACGATTTGGGTATCCTGCGAGGGCGAGAATCCCGCCGATCAGGAAAATATTGGCGTCGTCAAATACTACCCGATCCGCGGCTTTCCCGGCTACTTCTATCCCTATCAGAACTCCGAGGGCTATCTGAGTCCCCTCGTTGCAGTTCACTTCGAACGCCCCAAGAGTGAGTTCACACATACATATATCTCGCTATAACTATATATATGATTCGATTCTTATCAGGCGGCATTATCATCAATGTGGAGTGCAAAGCCTGGGCACGCAACATCAAACATGATCGCAAGGACAGACTTGGATCGGTGCACTACGAGCTCTTGATTGATTAATTGGCTCGATAAACAAATATATATATATAAATATATATATATAAATATATATATATATATAGCAAGTAATAGACGCTCCTTTGTCTAATGTTGAAGGAAGGACAAAAAAAAACACCAAAACACAGTTTTTTCCTAAGAAATAATATAAAATAACAAACAATCTTATATTATAGACAACAAACAAAAGAAATACACCGAAAAGAAAAAGAATATGGGAATGACTAAATTTAAACACAGTTAAAAGACAACAACAACAACAAACAAACAAACAAACAAACAAACATTTTTGGATACAAAACAATTTTTAAATATAGCTTCTTCTTATACAAAACATAAACTATAAATAAATATAAAAAAAAACAAACCTTATAGCAACAATGTAGTTCTACCGCCTAAGAGGATTTTCTTTAAATTACGAGCGATTTTTGCATTATATACATATACATATAATATAATACTAAATATATAAAACAAACCTAAAAGCTAATTATAATAATAAAAGAAAAAGTAATTGAAATTATAACTTTTTTAAATTAATTATAATGCTGAATGCTGAATGCTAAATGCCGTTTTTGTCAAATGAAAACTCGAAAGAAAATGGAAAACCTAAATTTTTTAAATGCTAGCCAAGTACGAATCTCATTTAGCGCTGTTCCAAAAACAAAAACAAAAAACGAGACAAATTTACATGTTATTATTGCTAATTTTAAATTACAATTTAAACTGCCATCAAAAAATATATATTTAAAGCAAAAAATACAAAAACAAATAAAAAATTTAAAGAGCCAGCGACATTTTTTAGTAGCCCCAAAAGTGGAAAACACATTAGTTATACAAAATATATATATACAATACAAACTTTTGACCAAAAGCAACAAATATATATAAAAAACTGAAAGAGAGGAACTAAAAGCTGCAGCTGACCAAATTTTTGGAGCCAAATACAAAGTTTTTGATTAACAATTTTTCCAATAAATCAAAGATTTTTCCAATTTAATAAAAAAACTCAACAACAATCTTATATACAACAAATTTAAATAAAGAACAATCTTTTATACACCTGGCATACTATATATAACATTTTTGCATACTTTTACATATTTACAATCGATATATATACACACACACACACGTGTGTAGTCCACACTCACAAGTCGGTCAAAATGAAATTTATAACAATCAAAATGTAGAAGAACAAAACAAAGAGGAACAAGAAACTTGCAGCGTTTAGTTTTTAAGTTAATGTTAAATAAAACCAATAAGAACAACAACAACAAAAACATCCGATATGGCTATATAAAAATTCATTTTCAAACTGTTCTCAATAAAAATGGGCGATACAAAAAAAAATATAAAAACCAAAAGTTATTTTAATTTATTTAATCTCAGAAATGAAGTATTCGAGAAAATAAATAGAGTATTTCAATCTCATAACAGCTTTTTGAGTTCAAGGTTCCTAAACAAATCCTTATAGTAAGTGAAGCTAAAAAAGATCTAAGAAATATTTCTAAAGATAGATTTTATATTTAAGAGATATTTTGAATTTGTAAAATAGCTCACGGAAGGTTTTGTGGAAGGTCCGTCATGCTTGAACTGACCCTAAAATACATGAGCTATATAGCTATAGCTATAGCTAGCCCATTGTATCTGCTAACTGTATCTTTAACAGTTTTAAAGTAACAGTCCTACAATATGAAAATTCGCATAAACTTGAAATTTTCTGAAGATCGACCAACATTTTATATAGTAATTAGATTAAAGCCTTTTTTTAACTTGGGCACTTACAGAGCGATATATATATTGTACCTAAAATTTGAAATATATATGCCTATAGATCAAATATCAGACAAAATATAAATTTTATTCAGTTCTTTAATTTTTGAACGACAATCGACGGGAGACATCCCAAAGATCTCAAAAAGGTGTAGCTTTAGTAGTAGTTTAGAATCAAGCCAAAATTTTCAAACATTGTGTTGCAACTCATTCAAAGTTTATAATTCATAGAAAAAGTAAAAAAAAAATCCATAAAAGTCCTAAAAAATATACCTTTTAAAGACAGAACATGATTTGACCAAGCTTAAGTCGCTCTAGTTTCAAGAAATTACTGTTTTAGAAGTTGCTCCGATTTTTAATTCTTATCAAACATTATAAACTGGATTTTCGATCATATGTATTTGGGTATTTTCTTTTAAGAAATCTTTACACAAATGTAGAATTGCACTGTTGTTAAGCAACTCTTCAACTCGGCGGGTCTCTAAAAGTATTTAACTAAATCTTCCATGCGGCAGATATCTCTCATGATAATGAATTGGAATAGGGTACTCATGATTTTTGTCATATGCCGTTATTTGAGTTATATAAACCCTAATTGCTGTCGCACTGTTGCGTAGTCACATTCTGTTCAGATAAGATAGGGAATACGACAATAGCACTCGTAACCTAGATAGTAATCAGAAATCTGTTCAGTCTTTTGCCGTTTGGTCAGCAGTGTGGACAAAGTAAGATCGATATGAGCTGGCATATATACATATACACGTATATATATGTATATTTCATATAGATATGTTATCGGACACTTTGGTCAATTGCGTCACTGCAACTCATTAATAGAAATCCCGCAGCTTACTTTTGATATATTTATGTACTTTTAAATGACTGTTTAACGGGGTTAGCAATTTTTGAGATTAGGGAAGTTTAGAACTTTAGAGAACTCCCTAAGATTTTTATAAAATTTCTTAACAGACTATAGATACGTTATTATTCTATATACAATTTCTACATTTTAAACGTATTTCAATATATTTTCTTTACATTTATATGAAATAGTAGTATATCTATAAGTCGACCGCTCCCTATCTTAACCTTCCCTACATTTTCGCACAACTGTGGGTCAACGCTTTTAAAAAATATTCTAAATTGATCAAATCCTCTGCTCTGCTTCATTTAATACTATGATTCTTGACATAGTCAATATTTAGGTGTTAAAATTGAAGCAGGTGAGTTAAATTGTGGGTCTATCTAAGCACTTGAAATATACCACTGCTGGTAACAGGTTATTTCTGGAATCAAGGCAAACACCGATTGTTGTCCGATAATGGTGTTAATTAAAGTATTTTATAAAACTAATATTGCTGCAAATATCGTTATCAAAAGTGGGCACAACTCTTTCGCTTGGTGCATTAAAGAAGGTAATAAACTATACAAAATATTTAATAAATACTTATAAAGAGTAATATTCATATTTTCAAATATTTGATGTAATATGATATATTTTTAGCAAAGCTTAAAGATTCTGGAACCTAGAACCAACACATTTGACATACAGATTGTGATATACATATATGTTTGCGATTGTAAACCACATTTTACTTTTTTTGTACTCCAAACATTTTAAATGAAAATAGGCATATCTTTGTTTTAATTTAGTAACTTAAAACATAATCAAAAGGATTTCAAATCATAACAAAAATAATTCCTAAATCAAATTGGTTTTTTGAAATTTAATATTAGATATCTTAAAGACATCTAGCGTATGACCTCTTCGCAAATGTTTTAAAATAGGTCCATACTGCCGAAACTTTACGCTTTCCTTTTTGTGCAAAAAGCGAAAACTTTTTCATTTCTTGGTAAGAAAAGGAAAAAACATTGTTGCGAAAAAACGTTGTTAGTTTGCGTAATTTTAAGCTATCGAAAACATCTTCGATGGTTTTTGCACCTCTATCTCTATGTCAACTTTCAATCGCCCCCTGCTTCCAAACCAATAATGAAAGAAACCTAATAAGATGCAAGTCCCCTTTAAGGGACGCATAATTAGGTCCCCAAATTTTGTCAGACTTTTGTAAATATTATTTTGTTAATACTTAACACTTTAATATGCAGTCCTCTTTATTGTTTAATAACAATAATACAATAATCTTTAAAAATTAAAATTCTTAACTTTGTCGCAGTGGGCGATTGAAAACAGACTTAAGGGTGTTCTATTTAAGTGGCGAGCAGTGTATATAAAATGATATATTTTCAGTATACTCAACTCGGTTTGTAGTTAATAACTTAAACTTAATATAAATATTAAGATAAATTTACTTATATACAAATTATGCGTATATTTGATTTATTATAATTGTTGTATATAGTACTTACTATTTTTATATATAGATAACTAGACTTGACTGTACTAATTGACAGCTAATTAGCTAAAATACAACCGGCTGACTGCAAATCAACAAAGTATACAACGCACGAATTGCAAAAAAAAAATCTTTTGTACACAGGAAAAATCAAAAAACTTCGCTTTAATGAGGAAGCATCCCATCGATAGAAATGCCTCTGCTACTGGAAAAATCACAACAGTTTCAGTTCGAACAAGATAAACTGGTTTTATGTTTGTTAGATTTCACAAATCTCTCGCAACGATTCCGGAGTATTCCGACAAACCCTGTGCCTTTGTATTTCTTTTCTGATTTACTTAAGCCGAAGTCGAGTTCAAGTTGAAGTTGAGCCTCAACAAGGGAATTCTTTTATGACAGATTATGAATTGAAGGCCCGTAGGTAGTGAACACAAGCCGGTTTAAACTGACTTTAACTTTACTTGATCTGAGTTGAAAGTGAGATGATTTTGAAGACTTCTCTAAGCTTGGCTTCCAGTAAAGATTAGTATTACGAGAGCATACAAATCTGCTCTCTTTTCATCATTTTTCCGCATTCTTAATCATTTTGCTACTCATCTAAGCAATTCTTTTTATCTAATCAGCAGACTATTAGAATACCAACGGTTGCTACTAGTATAACACACAAACTCCTTATAAAAGTGAACAGTACGTCTTTTATAGCTACACCCAATGAATTGCTAAGCGCCTCTAATGAGATACTCGGGTGGGAACAAAGCGTTGTCAAGTATAATTTAATAAATTTATGATGATTACAACAATGAACCGCAAAGATTGAAAGACTGCATCGTCTGTAGTATGTATGTGGGTCCACCCACAAAAGGCAATCAGATTGTAAGACTTCTCTAGGAAGGCGTGCCACAAGGGCAACAGCCAAAGGCGGGGAGGGGTTGGAGTCTTTTACTACTTATTTGCAATGGCAACGGTCGAGAGTTGAACTCGAGTTACTCTCGGAAATGCTCGTTTATGCGAATTAATAATTCAAAATTGCTTTGACACTTGGCAACGGCTTTTCACATGACCCGATGACTAATACAAAAGCCCTTGATGCACAGAAAAACACAACAACAACAACAATAACATTCTTATGTGTGTTCGCACATAAAGAAAGTTTCCCATTTTCGCATTTATATTCTTTATGTACACCGAAGCATAACAAAGCAAACAAAAAGCTTACACACACACACGCACACATGTTTACGATAAACAAAAATGCTCCCAAAAAAAGTGTTTTGATGCACAAACATAAAAACAAACAACAAAACATAATGTTGGCGCTCCCAGAAAAGAAAAAAAAACCAAACACATACACACATACACACGGACTAAAACAAAGATAGAAATCAAGCAACGCGAGAGTTGGAGCGCCTAGCTAAACACAAAAAGGCAATGTACTCTCCGCATATGCCTGTGTATTAGTGCCCATTGAAGAGTGGGAGAGTGCAAAAAGAGAGCAGACTGAGCTTAATTTATGTGCGTTGCCCCTGCCTGCTTCGTGCTTTATTTTAATACTTATATATTTAAAAAGCAACAGTTATGCATTAGAAAAAGCCAGGGGCGTAGCTAATAAAATGAGGTTTGGGCCGCTACCGAAAATTTTTGAGAAATTATATAAGAAAAATATATTTGCTATAATTTATATATAAACTGCATAACTCATTTAACAATGACAACTTAACAAATTTAGTTCGTGTCATTAAAAAAATATATATGCTTAGTTTATAACTATATCCTTAACTTACAAAAGCCTAACACAAAATAAATATATATACATATATAATAATTCTTAATATCAAATTAACATTAACAAACTGTTTTCGCACACCCGCTGCAGCGCTCTTGTAATTCACCCTCAATAGCAGCTGTCTGGCCGCTGTCTGCAGACATTCTGTTCGCGTAGTCAGTCACACTGCATGGGACAGGAAGAGAGAGGGAGGAGAGGCGCTCGCAGCGCTACCAACAGCAACAACAACTGCCACAACAACACCAATTTCGAATGACGCCCGTAAATCGCCCACCCACTGGCCGCCCAATACGAAGAAGCTTTCTGTTTTGGCCTTTATTGTTTTTGTTGTTTTTCTTGTTGCCGTCAAAAGCGTTCAACAGCTGTCTGTGCGCGAATAGTCGTTTCTTGTGTAGCTTTCGATGCATTTGTGTGCGTGTTGACAGAGAGCCAGGCGCTGCAAGTGTGAGTGTTGAGCAGCGCAGTAACTGAAGACCGCGCTGTCGACGCTGCTGTCGGTTTGGCCACCACATTTTGTGGTTCAGTTGGTGATCTTTCGCCGAGAGCGCAACACGCAGCACGCAACGAAGTCGAGTAACAGTTAGCTGTGTTTCATTTGTTTCTGTGTGTGTGCGTTGGTATTACAACGTATTCTCGTTACGGCAAATATTAGAATAACAAATTATCTAAAAACTTAAAAATAAACTTTAAATACGTGTTGATTTTTGAAACGAATTACCAAGAAAATATATACTCAAATAGTGTTTAACAGCATTATTGAAAATTGTTCAAATTCTTACGTACCCCGTCCACCGTCCACGTGAGCAGCAAATAGCAAACGCAATCAAAATACGTGCATAAGTACACATTTATGCACATATAAATATATACGTATACACATAAATAATTTTATAAATAAAATTCACAGCGTGCACTCACGATTTGTAATAACTGTTTGAATACGTAAAACAAAAAACACAGCAAAAAACAAACGAAAAGAAAAGAGCGCCAAAATGTCGAAGAACAACGGAAAAAATGATAAAATGTACGAAAACCAATTCCCCCAACCGGCAAAGAAGCAAACCTTCTCGGAGATGATCTACGATCCAAGCGATGGCACCATTTTGGGACGCACTACCAAAAGTTGGGGTAAGTAACACAATAAATAGTAAGCAAAAACTAAAAAAATACGCCAAGTTCAATTACAGTGCAGCGCCCTCTCTCGTCACACGCACTTTACTAACTTTTAAAGCTGAGCTTTGCGTGCCGTTCTTGCAAAGGACCGAGCTCATGCGCTCTCCTATTCTCTCTTACTCTCTTTTTGACGAAATCGTCAAAATCTAAGCTTAACGCGCCTAGCTAATCGAAGGGCAAGCCTTTACCCACTCTCTTGTCAATTCGCACTCTCTTCTTTATTATGGGATTACGTAGATTGGGCCTGCGATAATCCGAATGCCAAGTCACAAAGAAGAAAAGGCGAAAGAACAAAATGAGTAAAATGTTTATATTTACATATGCTGTACGCACATACATACATATATGTAAGTGTAAGTGTGTAAATGCAATTCGGTCATTCGAAAATGAGTACAAATAACATACATATACATATGTAGAAAGAGCTTATCAGCTACTTCTGTTTGCTCTCTCTCCCTGCCTCTCTCCATTTGAGAGTATGATGTGCAAAACAAGCTTTAGATGTCATTGCCATATGTGAAATCTTTTACGAGCAGATATAAGTCGAAACTAGATAAAAATATATATGTATATTGTATGTGCCGGGCAAATTAATTAGAATTAACATCTTAATGTATATTATATTGTATATGTATACACACTTATATATGCATATGTATTAAGATTTCATAATGTGCTATTTTTTTTTCTGTACGTAAATCTTGCGGTTTTTCTTATAAAGCTGTTCATCAGTTGCTAACGACGTAATTGTACTTGAAGCGTTTAAAATATTTTAACTATTTAGCTAGGAAAATTGATTGATTGAATATACATTTTCAATTTGTGTAATGTTTGTAATGCAATTGTAAATTGTCATGAACAAATAGAAAAATTTGTTATATATATTAAAAAATTATTTAAAATATACATAAATACTTAGATTTTCTGTAAGCAAATAAAAACTTTAATCTAAAAAATCATAAGACAAGATTCATTACAAAATTCCAAGTATAAATTTCTGCAACTAAAAACATAATTTTTAATTTTTAATAGAAAAACCATTTTTTTAAAAAAACTCAAATTCCATTTGTTGGATGGATTACTCATGCAACAAAATTATTTACTGCCTCTGAGCATGATTCATTTTTGATAACAAATAATAATATTTATCCAGAACGAAACGCACTTAAAAAATTAATAGAGAATAGAACTATAAATGCTAAAATATGAAACTAAACTATATAAATACATTTATATTTCATTTATCATTCAATTCAAAGTTCAAAGACTTAAAAAAAATCAAATTTCCATATGTAAAACTTGATGAAACTGAACAACAAAGAAACAGAATCTACTTTTGCAAAGGTTTTGAAGGCTTGAATAGCTGCCCAAGCCCCACGCTTTCTCTCCAACTAACTTTTGTACCTGAAAGAGACCACACTCTTAGAATAACTCGAAAACTTCAAGTGATAGATCTCTTCTGGTTTCAGATTTAGATTCAGCACTTTGAAACCTTCGGAAAAGTTTAATCTGATTCTTGATTACTAAACCCTGTTGACCTGTGTAATATTCGCTTGCTTTCATTGCCTTCAAAGTTCAAAGACTACAAAAATCAAGTTTCCATATGGATTCATGTACATCTACCATGACGTATAAGTATGAAAATACTTTTAAAATTATAAATCGACTATTTTTATAGCTTTCTATACAAAAATACTCATTAAAATATATATGATACACAAATTTATATATGCATATACAAATTTTTGCTATTCGCGCTCACGAAGCCAAAACATAATTATGTTTTTTCGAGCCAAAAAAGATAAAAATTGTATTGCCAACAAAACACGGACGCACGTAGCTATCTATAGCTAGGGAGAGAACAAAAATAAAAGAGAGATAGAGAGAGAGCGATAAAAAATATGATATAGAGCGCATAAGAATCGGCTCCTCAATATCTATTTAATGCTGTACTTGAATATGGCATCAAATTTTGTTTTGTAATAAGTTCTGCAAACAAATTCAAGGTTTCTCTCTCGCTCTCTTATGCTCCCTCTTGCTCTCTACATATATAAATATAACTATCTCTATTTCTCTCTTTATTTTGTAAATTTCACGCCCAACGAATTTTCAAGCAAAAAGAAATTGTAAATATCATATAGATATAATATATATGTACAATATGCATAAAATATATAAATAAATATAGATATTATATGCCAAAAGTTTATTTCCGCTAATATTTAAATTATTTGGCCTGTCAGCGATCATTTATTTATTTTAGTTTAGTTCTTAATACTCGTAATACTCGCAAAGTTCTTAACTTAAATTTGCATTGTTTGTGCTTGAAATAAAAACCTCAATTTGTTTGCTTTATTTTTCCAATCATAAACCAATTAAGCTCAACAAATTTGGCATTAAAACAGTTAACGCTAGTGGTATTTAATGATCCTCGTTATTGAGGCTTTACTGTGTGTAATTTTGACAGACCAAATTGGCCCAATGAAGGAACAGCTATTACCCCAGTCCTTGCAACCCTTTTGCCCAGACACACCTGCTATACACATACTTTTATATCTATATATCTATATATATATATAGTATTGCCAGCACATTATCCATTATCATTTCCCTCACTTAGTTTTTGTGTAGATGTCCTTCGCCTTTCCTCTATCATTAAATCTATTTCGTGGCTTTTTTGCCAGCTACAAAAATAATAATTATTAACATGTGCAGTCCATTCAATTATTGACATTTTCTTTCAAGGCTGGGCCAGAATATTTAAAGCCCTAATTGAATTTGAGCCAGAAATCGATGCAGTTACTGCCAAGTTTTTAGATGAATGTATATGATATATAGAAAAAGTTCTATAGTATGAAAATACATAATAAAAATTATATATATTATTAGAAATTTAGGAGTAGGGAATTAAGCTATATAAATTTAGAATAATATTTAGAATTAAAAAAAATTATAGTCTATAATAAATGTACACAAAAAGAGAAAACTAAAATTTAAAAAAAAAATTGTTTAATGCATTTAAAACATTAAAAAGAATAAATAAAAAGCAAATATTTTAAAATATTTAACTAATCCGTTTTAAATTTTATATTTAACGAATGTTATGTTGCAAAATAAAAGTTTTCACTCATTTTCCAGCACATAAATTGAATTAAAAACTTTGATTGTTTGTAGCTAATTCGTATTACATAACGATCGGATGAGAAACAATAACAACAACATAAAGCGGGAGATTCATCAATCTATAGAAATCAAACAAACTAACTATTCCAACACTATTATCTATGCCCTGATTAAAACAATAATATGTCATGGAAAAAATTGAATCGGCTTTGGTTTAATTAAATTAAAAATTAAAAACAAAATAAGTTAACAAATGCTACAATTTTTTGTTCTTTTCGTTTTGTTTAGTTTTTTAAACCTTGTGATAGATGATATCAAACCGGTTCAACGGCTTTTTTAAGTTGCTGGAAATGCTTTCATTACAAATGCTGTTGCCAGCATTTATTTCGTATACTCGTTCATGATGGTTTGAGGGGTATATTGGTTTTGTTTTGTTATATTTTGAATATTGTTGCTGCAATTTTGTTAAAACTGCGTCTTGTACAGCTGGAGAGCGACTTACAGGGCTTTATAAATTTATTTACAGATCAAGCTAATAATTATATATTTATGAAAACATCTTTATGTTCTTCAGTCTTAGGGCTAGAATTATAAAATTTCTTACAGCTATGTTCTCTACAGAGAGTGCTAGAAGATGTTCAAATATACCTTTCACAGTTTAACAATTCGGTTTTCAAGAATTTTCTAGACTATAGATCGATCCAACAAATTATAAAATATATAAAATTGCCAAAAAATGTAAATTATTACTGCGAACGAGTATTACGTAGTCGACTGCATCCAACTGGAACGTTCTTAATTATATATACATATATCATTTATTTTTTTGTGTTTGCACTTTGAGAAGTTGGTTTGTGCTGCGTTTTTTTTTTCGTTTTTATTTTGTTGATTTCTCTTTTTTGTTTTTTTTTTTTTAATTTTGGTTTCGTTTTCATTTTGTTGCATTTGCAACGGCGACAGAAACAACAATAACAACAGGAGCAGTTGGCAACACCTGTATGTCAATTCAAGTTCTGGCTAAAACCAGTTTTATCAGCTAATTGCTGCATCGCGTCTAGAGGGTCATTCCATTTTGCCCTTCGCTCCCCTTAATTTGATTTTAAGCCCCAACCACCCCAACCACCTCTGCCACATTACGCCGCTTACACCTGGTTAGTCGACAGCTCATTTAGATATTGTGAGATGCAACAAATTGCGGCATTCAACATTGCATGCACCACAATCTATGTTCGTGTGTGTGTGTTCGTGTTCCCGACCCGGTTAATACCCGATTTACAGCTTTGATTGTTTCCTGTCTAATTATTCCACAGGAAATAGCGCTAATTGTGCTCAAAGTTTTTGTTTTTGTTACTTTTCATAGAGTTCAGATCTTTTTTACTGTATATATAAAACAGGGCTGTAAATTGTTTGAATTTGATTTAACAGTTTATTATTAAATCTACTGTAAATAAAATAAAATATATATTAATAAATAAATAAATATTTTAAAATATGTGTACAAAACATATTTTTATCTATATACTCACTCAATGGAAATTCTTAAAAACAATATTAAAGAACTGTTCTATTGCGCACAGTACAAAAAAAAAGGTTTTAAAATTATAAGCGAAGAAATTTTTAATTAAATTTAAATTTAAATCTAAGAAAATTCAATGAAATGATAATGATAATATAATGATAATGAAAAGTTCTTCAATTGCCATAAAAATGTTGAAAAATAATTCCCCCAATAAACCCTACTTCGGATAAAATTTTTAACTCTTTCTTTTCACCAAATAATAATACTAATCAGAATCCTTTGAAGTTCATATGCTTCACTTACCTCCAACAAACCCAAATAAAATTCAAAATCAAAACTTTTGAATGAATCGTTTAATAAACTGTAAAACTTTTCCCAACAAATTCAATGATACAAAAATGTAAAACTTTGTCAAAATCGTAAACAAAAGCAAAAAAGTTGGCCAATTGTTGCGAAACGTTTAGCCAATCAACCGAAAAGCTGTTCCAATCAGACGCTTGGAGAAGAGGAAAGAAGGCAAGAGGGATAATATGTGAAATTAATTCACTTAAGTATGCTATAGGCATATATAGGGGAAGAGAGTGGGGAGTGGGGGAGGGGCGAGCCAGCAAGTACTTACAAATGGCAACACTCGCGGATGACGCATGGGCAAAGGGTGTGTCTTGGCTAAACACACGAAGGATTTGGCCAGGCAACGAATGAGGCGATTTGTAGGTGGGTGGGAAATTGCGGGTGTGGATACCATAGCAAAATAGGCGCCAATGCGACGCGCGCTATTTGGAGCGCCTTGAGGGTGGCCCAAAAACCTCGCTTCCCAACTCCCCCCCCACCAGTATTGGCGCATAAATGTTTGTCTTATCGGAAAGAGAAAGGGAGACGGAGAGAAAGAGAGGGAAAGAGGTGGCGGCTCTAATGAGTATAATGATGACATACGCGCAGGAGTGAGGGGAATAACTGTTGCTTGCCTTCTCTTCTCTCCACTGCGCTCTCCTCTTCTCGCTTCTGCTTGACTTAAGAGTCATCGTGCCTGAGGCACATAAATCAAGAAAATTGAAGTGAGGTTAAGGCAGGAGGGGAAAAGTATGCCTCTCTACACATGCAAATGAAAGCCAATTGAAGAATAGCAAAAGGCTCACTTATTGAAAGTAAGCTGGCTTAATAAACAAACGCTAACTGTAGCACAATTAGAACGGGTTTTGCTTTCAAGAGCAGTTCAAGTTCTAGGCTGCTAGGAATTTCCTAATGAGACAGCGCACAAATTGACTCTATAAGAACTTCTGAATAAAATAGCGAGTGTAGAAACAAGACAAATTTTTATAGAACTCGCACATAAATATATGATTGAAGTATTTGAACTAATTGCTTTTCCATAAAGAATAAAATCAACATAAACCTTTTAAAGATTCTAAAAATACTTTTCAAATACTTCCATATATTATTTCTATATATATTATATAAAATATATATATTCAACATAAAATCTATATATATTCAACATTCTCAATTCTAACCGAATCCTTGTTATATATAATAATTATAACATTATAAATACAAAAGAAAAATGTCAATGTCTCAATAGATCAATAATAATTCGTTAATTGAATTGAAACTGTCAAGGAAAATATTCTTAAATAGACTTTAACTTTTCAAGCATTCATCTTGAGCTTAAGTAAATTATCGTACTTTCAGGTATTCTACAGAATTATGAGTCTTAATTGACTGTCTCAATAAAAAACTAAGATATCTTAAATAAGAAAAACTAAACTTTTTAAAGATTCTAAAAATACTTTTCCAATATTTCCATATATACTATATTAAATATTCAACATAAAATCTGTAAGCTTCATCAAGTGCTTTACTATCTGGCAAATCTAAGTCGAATCCTTGTTAAAAATATAATTATATATACATACATATATAGCACCTACCATTAAGTAAATGGTTTCGTACCGTAAACAAAGTTCCCACATTTATCTAGTCGATGGGTCTAAACAACTGGGAGTCCCACGACGACAAATGGTGTGAAATCGCACAGCTAGTCGAAGGTATCAAATAAACCAGCAACAAAGTAAGCCAAGTACAGTAAAAACGTGAGCTAACGAACAGCTGTCTAGGACAGAGATCAAGTTAAGCTAAAGTTAGTTTTTAGTTAGTTTTTAAAATATATTTATATATTATAAATAATTTATATCTATATATCACTTTCATAACTGTTCGCTTTGTAGAGTATTCACTGTGTTTAGCTTTTGTGCCATATGTGCGTTCAGTGGTCAGCTAAATTATTAACTTTATTTGGCCTTCGTTGAACAGCTCGGATGACGAGGAACGGGACATGCAAACCTGTCAGAGCAGCTCGTTGAGGGCGAAGCCGAGGCAGAGGGGTTGGGGTGTTTGTGGGTGCACAACTGTTATATATAGGTCACGGGCTCTTTAAGTTTGTTTACCGCATCGTCAGGCCAGCGCAGCTTGAGTGTTATTATTAAAACTTGGCCATTGAATCGGGCGTCTGGTTGCACATAACGCAACCCCTAGACCACCCTAGAACACCCCCTCTCCCCACTCCTTTGTGCAGTTGGTCAATGCAATTGAGCCATAAACAAGGTTTCAGATGAATCGTGTTTACTGTTACGAGCACAACTGTACTTGCTCAAGTCTTATGTAAATGCTAAGTAAGTTCCTCCATAGAGCGAGGGAGGGTTCAAGCCCCACATGTGCCCCACGCACACCTACATTTTATGTGAGTTATGCTGATGCCAACTGAATTCAACTGGTTAAGTTTACTTTTCGTTCGGCTGGAGAAAAACACTTTTCATTGCTTTTCCAGTTGCCCCAAAACTAAGAAAACTAATTTCAAAATAAAAATCAATTATAATTTGTTTATTTTAGCAGAGAGGGAGGGCATTCGATATATTTAAAGTATAATGATGTGCTCCAAATACATTTATATTTTGTATATGTTTATCTGAACTCTGTGTGTTTTTAAGATTGTACATATCTTTGCCATTTGATGGCATTTAGAACAAAAGTATTCAAATGAAACTTTCTTAAAAATTGAGTTTTCTGAATAATATTATCCTTAGGTATCCAAAAGTTAGCTAATCAAGCACATATAATATAGTAATCTAAAGTCGAGAGCAGCTAATGTCTGTTTTATTTCGATTTTTGGCTCTAGTTTTATATCCCATAATAATTATGTTTGCTTTTGCTTTTCATTTTATATTCGCATACGTCAAATATCGTATATATAATTGCTTTTGGCCCGATTCTATAATGCCACTCATCGGTCGGTTCGCACATTTGGCAGCTTGCCTTGAAATATATTTCATTCGACGGATCTCTCTCTCAAGTACGAAAATAGATAAACATAAACTCAACAAGAAGAAGAACTAGCTAAAAAGTCTTGAAATTATTATTATGAGCAGCAAAGAGTTCAGCTACCCTAATTTCTATTTAGATTTGGGGTACAAAAGAAATATTATAAGAAATTTATAATAATTTAAATTAAAGAGTAATTTATATATATATATCCAAGCATAAGCTCCTCTATATTATATGCTTACTCACATAAGATTTTCTTATCTAAAATCAAATATATATGTTATGCATATTATATAGAGAATTTTACTAAATTATTCAATCACAATCTTAAGCTTTTCCACCAGTTCATTATCCATAGGGCGCTAATACCAATATTCCAGCAAACTAATCGAGTTCTTACTTAGTCCTCAATCTGAAGAATAATTTATGTAAATGTCAGTAGAAAATGGAGAAAATTCTGGAAAAGTACTAAATTGGAAGTCATTTCCAATTTGAACATTTGATTTGACCACCAAGAGAGTTGACCCAAGAGAGTTGTCCATGCCAGAAAATCTAAATCACATCTAGATAGAGGTACAATGTCATTTACTACAGAATATATATCGTATGTATAGCTGTCTATCCATCATATTGAGCTAAGTAATTGTCCGAGTCATATGCAAGTTGCTTGAAGTAAATTTATCGATTACAGTCGAAGACAAGGGAAAAAGTATTTATATCTTACAGAGAGCATATATATATATATATATATATATATGTGTGTGTGTGTGTAAGTGCGTGTGTAGGCGTATGTATGCGTGCATGTAATTTCACATTGGTGAAGACATAAGAATGTTAGCTGGCTTGTAATCGCAGTACATACGCCTTGATATTGGTAACACACGCGCTGCAGGCGCCCACCTCGACTCGTTCTGCACAGAGAGGGACAGGGAGACCGATAGACAGACTGGCTGACTGGCTGGCGTCATAGCCCAGCGGCGTTGGCGTCTGGGCCAAAACGGCTTGGGGGCCGTAACTGTAGCCAACCCCGTGTGGTCATTGCCAAACTTATTTCCTTGTACTTGAAAGCAATTCATTTTTCTTTTTGGCCGCTTGGCAACAGCAACCGGTCGCTGTTTCCAACAACAAGCGTGCTGTCATCGGGGCTGATAGACTTACAAATACCCTACCTTATTACCCACATGCACGCCTTCAGTTAGAGTCTTTAACTACTATAAACTACGATATATAAGTAATTCTATCGATATTTATCGATCTAAAAAATTAAAAATATACAGCTGGGTTCACAAAAATAGCAACGGAGTAGATGCTAAAAAATTTTTCAATATTTTTTGCATATTCCTTCATACAGATTCAATTCTTGGACTTTGCTTTTGTAAAATGGAATATATACATCAGAAAAACGAAAAAGTCCCGTTAGTTTTGCTTCGTTTTGGCCCGTTTTTCATACTTTTATGCTTATGTACACGAATTTCGCGGTTCACAAAAATAGCAGTCTTTGGTTTAATTAGATTTTCCCCAAAAATAAATCTAGAAAAAATTCTATTTATCGATTTAAAATATATCGAAAAGTTCAAATTAATATTTTTTTATATTCAGATAGACATGAAAATATCTCGCATGTATACTCAACATGAAGAGAAATAAGTACCTATTGATCTGAAAATTCGATATAAATCGATTTCCAAACAACCTTATAATTTATCGATAATTTAAAATGATGTCTAAAGTGCATACACCCATAAAATAAATAGATTTATTGGCATTTATTGCTAATCTAGAATATATATAAATATTAATAGAATCGCACTTTGCACTCTGTCAAAGCGCTGGGTATACAAATTTAATGAACCAGGCCAGGCTGGGCCACAACAACTTAGCTATGGAGTATGGAAAGTCGTTTGTCGACATTGATTACTTATTGATAGATGTTTTTCGATTTTTCACTCAACGCTTTTGTTTTTATTCTTTTTAGTTTTTGTTGCCTGCTGTACTCGACATTGTATTCGATATTCATTCATACGATTAATTTGTTTTGGGAATTCGAAACGCGAGACTCGCTTTAAAGCGCTTTTTGGGTTTGTCGACGTTGCGTTATTTATGCAATTGGCCCAAGGGTTGCGGCAGGGGTTTGGGGCAGGGTTTGGGGCTGGGGCTGGGCATCCATTGAACGCGATTGTGGCAAACGGGCAAAAACTGGATACGAGCTGACTCGTCAATGCTATTGACATTGAAATAATCGTAAACACAATCGAATAGTACCTATATACAAATACCTATATACCAACATATACATCGATCTATATATATCTGTATGTGAGTATATATGTTTATGCACACGCCTTTTCAGTGGTCAATAGTTGGCTCAATTTGTTGTTCTTCTTCCTTTCCGTTTGTTGTTTTTATTGTAATTACTGCATTTGCTGCGGTTTCTGTCCGGCTTTCAATTGCCATGCCACAACAGGAACGTAACCCCCTTGCATAAAAAAACTACAACAAAAATAGTGGAAACTACGCAATGTTCAGGCTATGTCCATTAATAAGCAATTATTGTTATTTTTCAACTTCTTAGAAAATGTTTGCTTTAGAAATCGATTTTCATAATGAAAATATGAGCAGGAAACAGGCATGTCTTAGAAATTGGCATTGTTCATCATCATTCAAATTTTTAAAAAAATAAAAATAAATTATATATATATCTTCAAATTATATAGATGTCTCTCTTTTTTCTCTTTTTTTCTATTATGACATCAATCAAATTTTTTTAAAAATATATACATCTTTATCTATTTTTTAGTAGAATTTCAAGCAGATTTTAACTATTTTTCCCCCTTTTTTCTAACTTTATTTCAGGTCAACTTTTTTTATTCTATCTGATCTTTTATATCATCCTTGCCATACTCTTTACCATATGCATGCAGGGTCTGTTGTCCTCTATAGATAATCATCAGCCCAAATGGCAACTGGAGCAGTCTCTCATTGGAACCAATCCTGGCCTAGGCTTTCGACCACTCAGCGAACAAACCGAACGTGGTTCGGTCATTGAATACGATAGAAAGAAGACTGCTGAGAGCGAATATTGGATTGGCTTGGTAGATGATTTCTTAAAGGGTGGGTAAAACTCTTTTAATCTAGGATATATGGATATTTATATATATGAATCTCTATATCTTATATAGATTATGCTCACACTGAGGGTCGTCAGATGAAGCATTGCGATTTCAAGCAAACCCACAATCCGAACGATGTTTGCGTCGTGAATACGGATAGCTTTGGACCCTGCACATCGGCGAATGGCTATGGCTATAAGACGGCGGAACCCTGCATCTTTCTAAAGCTGAACAAGATTTTTGGCTGGGTACCAGATTACTATGATGAGCCCATTAATAGCATGCCCTCCGATCTGGTAAACCTCATCAATAATACGATTGCTGAAGACGTAAGGATCTACCTATATATAAAGATACATAAATCTATATACTATTGTTTGTGCTGACTGATTGATTAACTGATTGATGGACATACTAATTGAATAAGTAATTGATAGACTGATTGACCGACTGATTAGCTGACTGATTGACCAACAGAGTGACAAACTAATTGTTTAAGTGAATGATGACTGACTGACTAGCTGACTGGTTGACTGAAAGATTGGCAGACTGATTGACAGACAAACTGAACAATTGATAAGCCAATTGAATAAGTAAATGATGACTGACTGATTTACTGACTGATTGACTGAAAGATTGACAGACTGATTGACTGACTGATTGATTGACAGACTAATTGACAGACTGATTGAATAAGTGAATAATAACCAGACTGACTTATTGATTGACAGACCGACTGACTGAATAATTAACAGACTGATTGACAGTATGATTTACAGACTGATTGAATAAATTAATGATAGACTGACTGACTTACAGATTTTCTGACTGATTAGCTGAATTATTGACTGAAAAATTGACAGACTGATTGACTGACTGATTGATTGACAGACTGAATGAATAAGTGAATAATAACCAGACTGACTTATTGATTGACAGACTGACTGACTGAATGATTAACAGACTGGTTGACAGTATGATTGATTGAATAAATTAATGATAGACTGACTGACTTACTGATTGACTGAAAGATTGACAAACTGATTGACTGACTGATTGATTGACTTACTGATTGACAGACTGATTGACTGACTGCCTCATTGTTCCGATAATGGGGGTCAGATGTACAAAATTATTGCCTTAAATTGAGGTCTAGTTAAGTCAAAGCATAAAGCCAATTAAAGACTGAGTGACCGCACAATTCCGGGTAACACCACTGAGTGTTTGTTAAAAAGACACTTTAATTTAAAAAGTTATTCACTTTCTTTAAATTGGGTTTAGCTTGGGTAAATGTTAAATCAACTGCTCTAAACTAACTACTGTAGATAGTTATTTATATATATATATTACTATATACATTCTACCATTTTTTTACAGCGTCAACAAATCTGGGTTTCGTGCAACGGGCACTTTGGCAAGGATAAGGAGAATTTCCAAAATATCACCTATTATCCCAGACAGGGCTTTCCCACCTATTACTACCCCTATCTAAATCAGCCCGGCTATTTGAGTCCCATTGTTGCTGTGCAACTCAAGGCTCCGCCAAAAGGCACAATGATGGATGTGGAATGTCGGGCATGGGCTAAGAATATTATCTACAGCGGCAGCTTACGTGATCGCATGGGTTCAGTTACCTTCCAGGTGTTGATCGACTAAATGATTAAACACAAAAAAATAAAGGGAAGAAGAACTTGTGTGATTGCTAACAAAGTAAGCGAGACTTAGTGGGAAATTAGAGACCAACTACAACAAGTTAATTTTTTAGAGCTTAAGCGCCTTCAAATTTTAAATGTATTGTATATATTTATATGAAGAGAAAGGAAATAATATCGACGAGCGTCAATAACAAAAACAAATCTGCCTCCCCCAAGCAAAAAGTAAAAAACAATATAATATAAAATATTAAACAAAAAAATCAAATCCAATATTCACAAAAGTTCTAATCGTACACACGCAATTGTTGTTAAACATAGCTTCCGACTTTTCAATTTTCTTTAAGTTAATGATTAAATTAATATTTTATTTATAATTTTGTAAATTCATGTAAAACATATTATTAATTTGTCAGTTATATTAAGTTTGTATTTTATTATATGTTATTATTGGCTTCTTTTTTAGTCTTTCATCTTAATTTTCTTTGGAAATCGTTCTAAAATTTAAAAAAAAAAACTATAAAAGAAAACAAAAAATGTTTTGTCACATTAAATTTTCCCAAAAGTACGTAAACTAAATTAGTTGTTATTAAACAATGTCCACGCATCCGTTTAGATGTGTAAAAGTATTGAAAATGTATACATACAAACATATATATCCTTTAGTGCAATTTTAGTAATAGCAGCGCAACAATAACAAAAGCAAATTCCAGGCAAATATTTTTGTTTTCAATTTCTAAGCTTTTTTTGAGATTTATATCAACGGAAATTTTTTTAGTAAATTCTTTTTTGTTGCATTAATGAATAAATATAATAAAAAAAAAGGAATGTGTATTTTTTGTGGGAGCAAAAATCAAAATGTTTTGGATTCGCAATTGTGTACAACTTCGGCATGGTCAAATTTTTGAATTGGCGCCAAAGTCAAATATTTTCACCGCTGCAGCAACCCAAAAAATGCTGTTGCAGCCTATGTGGCAACGCTGCTGTTTCGCCTTTAAATTACAAATTGCAGCGCTGCCAACTTGTCTACTACAGAGCAATGTGCACAACACAAGTCTGCCGACATCAAAATAAACACTGTAGTAATTTTTTTCTTTAGTTTTTAAATAATAAATTGCGGCGCTGTAAACTTGTCTGCCACAAAGTTGATTCGGCTGACGGTTTGTCAATATGTCCAGCCAAAACAAATTCATCGGTATATCTTTCAGCTTTTAAATAACGAATCGCGACGCTGCCAACTTGTTTGCCAAACAGCTGTGCGCACATCACAATTGTGCTGACAGCTTGTCGATATATCGAGCAAAAAATTCATCGGAATTTCTTATTCAGCTTTTAGCTGTTTAGGCTAAAAAAATTGGAATAAAATTGATAAATTCTTATTGAAAACAGCTACAAAACGGCGTGCAAATTGCATTGATTGCTCTTTCGACATATAGATATTAGCATGGCACAAACGATAGATGTGGCCTGCGTCAAGGAGGAGCAGTGCGAGGCAATTTGCAATATGTTCAAAACTCAGGATTGGCATTTGACGATGCGACACAGAGATTTGGGCCTGGTCAAGATCGAGCAGGACATGAGCTTTGTGTGGCAAAGCAGCAGCAGTGCCAACATGGACAGCAAGCAACGGCAACCTACAGAGAAGCAGACACTAAAAAAGTGGGTCAACCAAGCTGCGAAGTATTCTTGTTCTCAATTGAATTTCTATGCTTTGCACAGATTTCAGAATGGCAGCGAGAAGCCCTTCAAATGCGCCCACTGTCCAAAGGATTTTGCGACCAGCAGCAATCTTAAGGTCCATCTCACTCGCACACACTCCGGAGATCGCGAGCGACCTTTCCTCTGTCCCACTTGTCCAAAGTCCTTTGCGACGAACGACAACCTGCAGAAGCACATACGTAGGCATTCAAGCGAAAGGACACTCAACTGTCCACACTGCCCCAAGGCGTTCGCCACCAAGGATAATCTGCAAAAGCATATACGCAGGCACTCCAGCGAAAGGACGCTCAATTGCCCGCATTGTCCGAAGGCTTTTGCCACCAATGATAATCTGCAGAAGCATATACGCAGGCACTCCAGCGAAAGGACACTCAATTGTCCACACTGCCCGAAGGCCTTTGCAACGAACGATAATCTACAACGACACATACGCGGTCACACGGGCGAAAGACCCTTCAAGTGTCCCTACTGCCCGAAGCCTTTTGCCCAGAATCGAGATCTCAAGGCGCACATCCTGGAGCACACGGGCGAGAAGCCCTACAAATGTCCACACTGCCCAAAGGCGTGTGTGCGAAGCGAGGGCTTGAAGAAGCACATCCTGCGACTGCACAAGGACATCGAGCCGGAGCCACAAGCGACAGTCAAACAGTGTGTAGATCCTAAAAAACATTATCCAATATATATCAAATTGAATCTCTTGATGTCCTTACAGTTGGCAACCGGACAAATCTTTTGTGGCGGACTCGAATGGACGCGTCTTTATGTACAAATACGATCTGACTAAACAAACGCGAATGCCCACCGGCGAGGCGTAAAAGCTTTATCTGGCCAAAGCAAATCTTGCCCAGCAACCGGAGCTCCAACTACAAACCGAGGACTTTTGCCAGGAGCAAAATATTCGAAGCGGAAAACCTTCCCAGTGCCAGCCTAGAAAAGACAAAAACAAAAGGGAAGAGCAGAGAAAACACTTGGCAAAATGGCTAAAATAATATAAAAACTAAACATTTATTATGTAGCTTTTATAGCCAGCGAGATCTAAGACGAAGTTCAAATCAAATGATATTTTGATATACTTTGAACTCACTTGTTGTATATATTCAAATGTATAAACATATATACGTGTATATATATATATATATATATATATACAACTGGGCTCATGCAATAGTTTTTTTTTTTATTTTGCAAAAATAAAATGCATTTATATGCTAACCATAAAAGAGGAAATTATTTGTAATATTATTATTATTATAGAGCACAATTCACAATCTGATTTAAAATATTTTCAAAATCAAATTTTCAAATTACCAAAGAAAAGTTTTTTGAAACTTTAGATAATTAGAATAAATTCAGAGCTCATTTTAATAATTATTTTCATAAGTTTTAAACTACAAATTTGTATTTTCCAAAGAATCCTACTCGACATGATTAATTCCCAAATTTATGTAATTCCCAAGCGAACCACGTTTCAATATTCATTCATTCTTCACTTCGGGCCAAGCCGACTGCAGAATACTCGTTTACGGCCCTAAAACAGGTCAACTGGGAAGAAAATCTAAATTAATTCTTTGTGGTGATAAGAAGATAAGAAAGTTAGGACTCCATCTTAAGTAGAAGCCACCTATTGTTTTAAAATATTGGTGACTTTTGAAGATATCAAGCTTTCTGCTAGCTTAAAGATCGTAGCACTGAATAATCTGAACTATAACTTATAATCTTATCTTAACTTTTTTACATTTAGAAACACTCATTTAAAGCAATTTCGAAATTACAAATTCCAGAAGTTTTGTGTAACTATTGTTTTTAAAAAGAAAAAGAAGAAAACAAGGCATAACGAAACACCAAGCTATTATTAACGGTTACGAAGTTTACAAATATAACTTCGATGCAATTGACATGGCAAGTAATTTAACCCTCTGTTTATCCACAGCTCGACGCAACAACAGCCTTGATACCAATCAGAAGGCATTCGATCTCTTGGTCTATTGTCTTTCCAAATCGGTAAGTTTACGGGATGCCCAGTTCCAAGCCAGACAAATTTGTGACGTGTTCCTAAATCTGTTGCTGACGTCCAGTAGCCCCCACGAATATTATATTTACTAATATACCGGTTAACAGCATACCATTCATCCAAATTGTCAAATGTTATCAAATCAGCATTCATACGGCGACAGGCCTGGAAGGCCTCGAAGAAGTTTGCAGTTCTATCTCTCTGAAAGATATAGTGAGCTCCATAGAATTCAGAGTCTGCAATATGTAGTAAATCGTGAAATACCCCTGGTAAGGTTCCTGATTTAAAAGCTAACCGTTACTGATACTATCTGCTGTATTGAAAAGTACTGCCACGAATATACAGATCAGAGGCATTGTATACCCGAACATTTTTCCAAATACTGAGTATCAATCCACTTTTTATGGACCACTTTATATTGAACAACACAAGGAAGTACTACGAATATTTTAAGAAATAATTGCAAACATGTGTCTAATTTATATAGAGTTTTTTTCCGCTTATGAAATTCATTCTTCGTATATAGTATTTGTCGTCTTCATAATCAGAACAAATTGTCATAAGTTTTGCAATTATACTTGGTAAAGTGAAAAATGTAAGCTACATATCTCAGTCGCATTATCTGAAGTTTTCCATTAATGGAAAAGAATTAATCGCTGGCTCCAGCATTCCAGCTCTCTCGATCTTTCACTCTGGAAGTGAGAGAGAGACTTCCTTTCTTATGTATTTCTTTCTCAATCTGTATATCTCTGTCTCTATCTTTCTTCCTTAATCTGTATTAGAGATAGGATCGGGAAAGAAATTCGCTCCCGACCCATCCCGTCCCGAAATAATTCTTTCATTTTTCCCGCGGGTCCCAACATTTCCCGAACATTTTTTTTCTTAACATTTAGAACTCTTATGATAGATAAACTTTTTTATTTAAAAATAATGTTTTCTCAAAGTTTCTTCTCTAAGAAGTGTTTTCCTTTCTTCCAAATTTTATTATAAGTAGAATACACCCTCTCACTCGTTGACGAAGATTTTGGAACATCAAGTACTTTCCTAGCAAGCATTTAAAACAATGACAATTCATTGCATTGTTCTCAAAATAATAAAATATTTGAACTTTTCCTAAATCAAACATGATTTATATAAGAATTCATTTCCTCGTTAATATCATTCTTCTGTTCTTTGGTTAATACAAGTAATTTTATTGATAATTTATTTTCTTATCGGGACCCGTGGGAATTTCAAGATCAAGCTCTTATCCCGACCTTCCCGGACTTTTTCTGAATCTTTCCCATCCCGCCCGATCCTTAAAATTTTTTGGGACTCCCGAAAATCCCGACCCCGACGCCCATCTCTAATCTGTATCTATATCTTTATCTCTCCCTGGCCCTCTCAATTCATCTATTTTTCATTCTTTCTGCCTCTAAATACATTATACAACACATTAGTCGCGCTCAACAAGGAAGAACTAAAATTATTTCTAGAACTAATCAAATCTGATTTTAGTCTATATAAGTAGTTTTTTGCATACTATCGATCTTCATAATGAAAACAAGTTTAACAATGTTCAGAACAAAGGGTCGATCAAAAGAAAAGCAACAAAAATGTTGCAATCGGACGGCATCTACATCTTAACCTACCGATCAAGGTTCAAAATCAACGAAAATTAAAAATAAAAACAGACAAGTCGACAATATTCATAAAAAATATTAATATGTAATTAAATCAATTTATAGTGTGACAACAATAGACAATAGGTTATATTTTGTGGAAATAATGTTTGAAAAACAAGATGTTAAAAACAAAGATGAAGCTAATAGCTTGGACGTAGCTTACAAATATAGAGTAGAGCTATATTACGGGTAAGGTCTTCCAAATATCAACTAACAATTCTTAATACATTTCAGATTATCTGTTTCAGTCTCTATCCAAAGTTATGGAAACACCAGCTGAACACCATGCAATTTTCAGCTAAATCTGAGCCTGACGTCCAGTAACTCGCAAGAAGTTATATTATTTTTAAGATTCTGATTAACAGCATTCCATTCCTAAATTGTGTCAAATGGATCTAAATCGGCTTCCATACGATGACAACTCTCAAGGGCACTAAGCCAGCTTTTTTCTGCAGCTGCCTCAATATAATAACTATTTATAAGAAATATGTTATATAAGCTGAGCATTACCGCTAGGATGTGCTGTTATAATAGCTATTACAGCGAATATGGAGAATACAGCTATTAAATACCCGAACATTTTTGATATACTGAATATCTATAGCAAACAATTCTTTTATTTAGTAAGACAACTGTGAAGACTTGTTGATCCTGGCTACAAAACTGTAGAATATATAGTTTTACCAATCAGACAATCACTATAAACTAAGGAAAACATAGTTTTTACGATCTGCCACACCCGAAGACGTAGCGGCTTTATAAAACTGATATTTATGATGCGGATATACCCAAATATATATTAAAAATTGAAAGATGGTAGCTCTCATAGGTGAGCCACAAGAAATCATAGTTTTTTATTGTAATTTCCGATTTGCAACTTGCGAAAAAATCGTATTACTATATAAGGCGAGGGTACACACGAGTATATATTCTAAATTAACCCAACCAATATATTTTGTTTACTTAAATTATTTTAAAAAAAAAATATTGAAATATTTGTTAGTAACTCTGACAAATCTCGTAATTAACGTTTCTTTAAAGTAGTTCGATTAGTACAAATTAGTTAAATTATTAAACTTTATTAGTAGGTTTTATTAAATGTGAGTTATTGTACCTATATTACAGATATTACAGAATATTTCTTGAGTTCATTATTTTTTTGTCTTTTGTGAATTTGGATCATTATATTATTTGTTTTTTTATCTCATTTCCAAAACTTAGTTTTTTTTTCCTTTTGATATAGTATAAAGTAATCACAAAATATTATTATCACAATTTACGGATATAAATATTGTATTCTTTTCATATTAGCTAATATTTTATTATTATTATTATTATTATTATACGAGTATATGTTATTTGTTCAATTTTAAATAGTCAACAATGCGAGTAAAAATTTTAACTACATCAAGATTAGTTTTAAGTTTTAGTTAATTCAGAAATGTAAATTTAGCTGAGACGAAATTTGAAACGTTTTTAGTTTTTTAGTCAAAAATAAGTGCTGGTAGGGTATTAAACAAGTTGGGATTTCGTTTGGGTAAGACACACTTAAGTTTGTTGAGCGCCCCACAGTTCCGTCTCATGATACATTCGGTAAATATTATCCCTGATTAGCTTGGCTTTGTCTGTAATATCGTTATATGAATATTAGTTGCGATTGGGATTCTACTTAAATCTCTCTAAAATAATAAATAAAGTAAGGTAATATCTCTATTGCACTTACCCTTGGATAGATTGAGCGCCACAACATGTTTCTTCAAAAAGTCGAGGCACACGTCTTGGCTAGTGCCCAGGGAGTGCATGTTGCACGTGAAGGCACTGAAAGAGAAAAAGCATAGAGCTCTTAGTAACTCTATTCAAATATATATTTTTATCAGCGAGTCTCACCTCAACTGCCGAAATGCAATATCCTCCTGCTCCTTGGCGGATTGCGGCTGACCCAAACTGCATTTGCTGGACTTGCGTTTGACTACAGCCGCTGTCACCGCCGCCTGATGTGAGGAGCTGGAGGAGGAATCTGCGCCATGTTTGCGAACGGGCTTAGGAGCAGTTGCTACAGCATCCACAGCAGCTATTGCTGTTCCTGTTCCTGACGCTAAACGCTGTTGTTGCTTTTCCTGTCTGCGCTGCTGGCGGCGCAGCTGTGAGCTGAGACGGTGCTCACGTTCGGCCTGCATGGAGTCGTGGAAGATGGCGTTCCAGAAGCGCGGCTGCTGCCACAGCGGCTGCTGTCGCAGCGAGACGAACAGGTACTCGCGATAAGGATCGCAGCCAGGAACTTCAACTGCATCGAGTTAAGAGAGTGAGCTTAGACAATTGCTTAAAAGAGATGTTTTAAAGAGCTTTTCACCTTCATGATAGAACAGGAAACAGAGATTCATGAGCACCGCTGCTGGCGCATAATCCTCGCATTCGCCGCATTCAAACAAAGCCAGAGCAAAGTATTGAGCAAGATTATTGAATGTCAACGTTTGCATGCGTTTTGATTTGTTGCGCTGCTCACTGAGAAACCGGGTGAACCACAGTCGGCCAATCTCTAGCCGCAGCAGAACACCAAACTCTGATTTCAGTTCAAGGTTAACAGCTGCTGAGTTGTTGAAGAGCAGCTGAGTGAAATGCTTCATGAATTCCTTCACGGGCTCCTCGCCGGCGCGACAATCCAAACTTATAGAGGAAGCCCATGATGGCACCGAATTCTGCGATTCGGATCGTATGAAATTGCGCCAGTCACTCGACTCCATGCTCGGGCTGGCCTGCAGCTGATCGGGTTCGTCTCGCAGGCTGGTCAAGGTGCTGCTGTTCGAGGTGCGACTGCGTGTGGGCAAACGAATGGAGCTCACCTCGCCCCAGGGCTGGCGCGTGATTAAGCCTGCGCCCGCAATTGTGCCTCCGTCTGTAGGCGGCTGCACATCGATTTGTGGAGGCGTGGCCGTGGTAGTAGCCTCTAGCAACTCACTAATGCGCTGCATATCCTTTTGCATATCCAGCTCACTGCGTCGAGCACCCGCAATGGGTCGATGTCGTTCATAGCCGCCCGAGTGCCGTGACTCAAACTCCAGGGAGTTCGAATGCGTCGTGCTGCTCACCTCATGCGAACGTGCCGCAGTTTGCTCCGGCAGCGAAACGGAGCTGCTGTCATCGCTGCTGCTGCCGCTGCTGGAAGAAGAAGGCGAACTGGAGCGTTGTTTGTTGTTGGAATGACGTGAGCGTGTGTACTCCAAGCGGGGACCTGAAATATAAATATATATACATATACTTTGTATCTTAAACAATACTTTCACATTTGGTTGTGCTTACGTGGCGCCAAATTTGGCTGTCTGTAGCGGCTCGAAATGATTTCCTCGTGCGCACGACGTGCTTTGACGCGACGTCCCTCGAAATCGATCTTAGTATAATCAATTGTCTCATCAACTATGGAATTGAGTGAAGAACTTGAGGCTAATATATTTTCAATATTTACTAAACTTACACTTGGGCAAATCTTCGTCATCGTCATCACAATAATCCGAATCGCTGCTGCTGCTGCTCAAAGTTAACTGTAAATGGAAAAAATGGCTGCGATTAGCAACTGATGCTGCCACCTTTTGGGCAAGGCTGCCACTTGACAGACTTAAAAAGACTTAACAACAATAAAAACAATTATAAATACATATATAATGAAAATTCTAATAAAATAAAATTATATAAAACAATAAAAATAAATAAAAGAGCAAAATGTTTGTACAGAATTTTTTTTATACTTTCAATAACTGCCCCTTGGTGGCAAGCCTTTTGTGATATTAAGCAATAAAAGGAATTTGCTGAAGTGTGCAGAACATACTTAAGACTGAGCAAATAAAAGAAGCGATCAATCAGCATTAGACAGCGTTTTAAGCAAAAGGAAATTGTATTCAGTAAACTCCTTGGCTGATGACCATGGATAAGCGAATGCAGTTGGCAAGTTTCAAGGAAGTCAACTAAATTGATTGCTTTTGGCACTTGCACCAGCAATTCCTTTGTGGTGCAAAAGAGATAGAGATAGAGCGAACAAGCGAAACATAATCCGTAATTAACAGCTCGGCAAACAAAGTGAGATGGCTGCTATTGTGAAATTTACCGTTAGTGACTCGCTTATGCTGAAGCTTCGAGCACTCATTTAATTAATTTCATGAGACAGAGCAACCAGTGCTGTGCAGCGCTGTCAGCATAGAGTCAAGTGTACAATGGAGAACAGCTGAGCCCAACACCCCCAAATTGCTGCTGCAGCTGCAGCAGCGCAGCTACCCCAACAATAATATCCGGGCCAAGTGAAGGTCAAACGAATGCAGCAGCAAAAACAAAAACTATCAAAATGTCTGTTGTTTTTATTATTTTGTATAGCTGCCACCCACCCATACAGCCTGCAGCTCTTTCATTATCAAGGTCTTACCTTATTCGATATGCCATTGAGCAGCTCGTTGCTGTTGCCCAACACTGTCAAAAATTTGGACTTCAGTGCCCCGATGCTTGGCGTTCGTTCCATAAATAATTTAATTTTCGATCTTTCGCCGGCAAATGCTGCCGGCGGGGTGCCTGGTGTGGGCGTGCGAGTGGGCGGTGGCTTAGCATCGACCATTGTTGTCACGTTTAGCTATTTGCTTTCTCTAATAGTTGTTGTTGTGGCTATTTTTAGCCATCATTTAATAAGCGTTTGCGTTTTGTTTGACGCTGACCGTTGACGTCGACGCTGCTGCCGTCAGCGACTGCGACTGCGACTGCGGCTTCAAGTATCGATTTTTCATATATGGCACAAAGCAATCCGTCTCGACGTCGCCCTAAGCAGCTGCTTTATGCATCCTCTTTTGCTTCTTTTTCTGCTTTGCTATGTTTTATCAAGTTTTATTTTTTAATCTTGCTGAGACAGGAATTACTTTGTAGTTGGTTTTAGTTACATGCAGCAGTTGGCATTTAAAGGATTTTCCAAATTAAACAAAACTGTTTTCCTTTCTTTTGATGAGTTTTGGAATTTTCTTCTGAATAAGAATTTAAATATTATTTATATTTGTATTTGTATTTTGTATTTTTCATATACTTTATTTTTATATTTATTTTGGATTTTTTTTTAAAACATTTAAAATATTTGTGTGTTTATTCAAAAAATGTCTTTTTACTTGTTTCCCGATTTAGTAACTTTATTATTATTTTTAAAGATTTCCAAGTGAAACTTTAATGTTTTATATAATTTGTAATTTAAAGCTTTTATGTTTTATTTATTTATTTTTTTTTATTTTACCACTGTTATATATGCATTGAATAAAATATTTAAATAAAATATTTTAAATATTTTCTTTCAAATTTTCTACTTACAATTTTTGTAACTCAATTTTAATTCTTACATATGGCTTACATATTTTATACGACTTTAAAAATATTTTAATAAATTTTTTACTTTTCTCTTTAAAAAATTGTACTTATGAATTTATTTTGTAAGAAAATATTTAGTTTAAGTATTAGTTATTTATTATTATTTTTATAATAATTATGTTATTGTAAGGGTAATTATTTTAATTATTATTAGGCATTTCCGTTTTCTATTGCATTTACATTTATGTTTAACATTTTACTCCATGGAAACGCACTTAGTATATTAAATTGAAGTGTGCTTTGAATTTTTTATTGTCTACGAGCATTACGCAAATGAAATTATGCTAATGGGACACGATTAAAGCCACAATGCCAATTACAACACTTATATACAGATATACATATACATATATATATATACATGCATTTATGTATTTATTTAAATATATGCATATATATGCAGACACACAACTGATTTAAAATTGCACTAAAGCGCACATTTAACTTGCTTTTCCTTTTTTTTTCTATTTCCTCAGTGGAAGGGGGCGGTCCTAGGGTGCCGTGAAAATCGTTGAGTTTTCTACACGCGTTTCACTTGCTTTTCCTGCAACGCGCGCTGCGCAAATGCAGCCGAAAAATTGGTTTTTCGCTTTAAGAATATCCGCGTGTGCCAACGAAATTTCTCGCATGCGTTAAATAAATGTAGAAAGCTTTCATTAAGCTTTTGCCGTGGCAGCTGCAATAACAACACTAACAACAGCCGGCATTTTGTTTGTTTACGAACAGCTGCGACAAGCCGAACGAAGCACACACGATTGGGCAGCCGAGCCTGCCAAACAGCTGTAAAACGTTGCGCCGAGCATCGATTTAAGACGCAGTCAGCGTCGACGCATGTCGACATCAGCAGCGGACAAGGTCGAGTCCGAGTCAATGCGATGATAGTGGTGGTCGTGGTTGCTGCCAGCAGAGACAGACGGTAAACTCTGACGCGGTGCCATGTGAAGGAGTGAAGAGTGCAGACTTATCAAGAAATGCGTGCTTGCAATTATTGGGCTTCGTCTTTGTCTGCTTCTTCGCCTTCGACTTGAGCCCTGTGGCAAAATCCGTTTTGCATGTCAATTACTGTTAGCTCAATTTGCACTTATTGCCGCACACACACACACATATATATATATACTATATACCTTAATATGTGTGAATGTGACATTACTCATACCACATGTTGCGCCCACACAATTGCCGTTATCGTGCCTCAAATTGCGAGCCTGCCCCGAGCCGCTAAAAAAATAATAATAATAATAATGAACATAATTCGCAGTAGCAATTGCTATTCGTAATTTATAAATAAATATTATTTTAACTTATTTATACACACAAACATCGCTTAATTGTTTTTTTCTTTTTTGATTTGTGCTCACACAGACGGCAGGTGGCGCTTTAGAAGCGTGCTAGTAGATTATTTATAGCAAATAATTTTCCAAAACTTTTCAACTTGTTGCACACTCCCATCGATTTCCATATAAAATAAACTACAAATATACAAAAAAAAACAAATGTACATAATATGAAAGCAAAATAGGATAAATTAAATTAGCAAAAGCGAAGTCAAGGTCGGCTAGGGGGTGTTAAAATTGCTATATTTTTTATTTGTTTATCAATTAACCTAAGTTATAATTCATATTTAAATGAATGTTTTTAATTAGCATGATGAAATATTTACTAGGGAGAAGATGTTACAATAAATAAATCAAAGAAAATTCATGATTTTCATTATATGATTAAGTTGGTTTTCCGAGTATTATTTTTCTAGTTTTAATTGAAAGTTTGAAACAATAATTAACTTTTTTTTTATCTTTTTAGTACTTAGCAAAAATTTAATTTTATTTTTTAAATATTACGAGATTATTGGAAATTTTTTTAATCTTAAAATTCTTGAAATTTTTTTGACCAAATGTGGTAAAGGTGTTTAAAATAAAGGAATATCTACTAACTGAAATCTTATAGAGTTATGAAGAGTAAAGTAAACAAATGAAGTAGAATTTTTAAATTACAGGGTATAACGAGCCAAAAATATTAATATGGGCAAAATATTTGAAGCAGGCTGCAGATGAAAACAATTTTAATCCATAAATTAAATGGATCATACAAAAAAGAAATTGCAAGCAAAATGTTTAACAACAAAATGAAAAATGCAAACGAAAATGAAAAAAAAAACTATTTCCCACAGTTTTTACACACACGCGCGAAAAACTAGTCGTAGATGTATGCTACGTAGTATTTATAAAAATAAAGAGAGAGAACAAAAAAAAGAACAGAGGATGGAAGAGATGGAGACAAAAATTGAGAAAAAATAGAAAGAAAATTATTGCGGCGACAACGTCCCCAAAAACTGGGGGCAAAATGTTGTTTAGATAGCGAATAGACAAATCAGTTTGTTGGGAGACGATCGCCGAACGAGACCGTAGCAAAAATATATATATTTCATGTCGAGCGGCTGCACACACATCTATATATATATCTATATATATATAACAGGCTAACAGCTGGCAGAAGCAGCAAATTTTTGAGTGCGGCGCGACGTGGCAAGTAAATTCGTATTATGTAAGCGTGATCTTTAGAGAGCGAGAGACTCAGCCAAAAACAAATGAAGCCAAAAGTTCAATAACAATAATATCGCTAATATTCAAAGATTGAAAAAAAACCAAAGATCTATATAAATATATCTCAAGAAAAGAATAAAAATGTGCGTGCTAAAAATAAACACAACTAAATTTAAACTCAAAAGCAAAAAAGTAGAAGAAACAACTGCTTAGCTAAAAGTTCAAGGCATTTCACAATTTTCAATAAATAATATCATTTTATGCATAAAATCAATTTCCTTTTTGTTTTCTCGGTGCACAAAAAAAAAGTTTTATTCAAATTGTGCAAAAATAAACGCAAAAAAAATGTTGGGCAAAGAAATGAAGTGTTTAAAAATAGTTTGTGCGCACGTTCAAAAGTCTGTGTCTGTGTGTGCTCCCAGGGCAGCTGCCAATGGAGGAGGAGCATGAGGAGGAGGAGGAGGAGGAGGAGGTGGAAATGCGTTGGTCAAGAAACAAAGATATATAAAAGACGCAAATGCATTGATCTTAAATTTAAATTCAAAAAATTAAAAAATTTAAATTAAAATAATTATAGCTTAGCAATATATATAGAATATCTAACAAAAGTCAAAATAATATTAGAAAAAAGAAAATCTTCAAAAAAACTAAAATAGTCATAAATCTTAAAATGTTTTTACAAAGTTAAAAATAAAACAGCTCAAGCCTTTAGAGCTAGAAAAAAGAGTTGAAGAATGCTGCAACGTAATCCTTAGAGTGTATCTAACGCACATAAAAGTTTGGAAAATACGTGAAAATTTGGATTTTCAAAAATGGGTGACTTTTGAAAGACTCTTTATAGTTCTAATGCAGATTTATAAATTCACTTGAAAAGTTAAAAAAATCTATTAAGTTTTTTATTGAATAATTATAAATATACCATTTTCTATTAAAAAGGGTGGATCATGTGATTACTATTATTATTCTAATATTTTCTGACCTTTATTATGATTAAAATCTATTATAATTTTATTTTGATCAACTTTCCAAGTAGAATTTCTAAACCGATTTCGGAAAAAAATGTTAAATATTTGTCAAGTTTGTATTTGATTTACGTCTTTCAGTGAGATAGTAAAAAGTTATAGTGAAATATAAAACACTATTATAAACCATATAACTTCTCACATAAAAATCTTTTGAAGGATATATATATTATAACATTCATATTCTAAATATGCAAGTCTCGTATTTGATCCCACTCAAATTATTACTTATCTTATATATTCTTAAAATATCTCATAATACTTGCCCATATCTATCGTGTATTTATCGTATATGCAGACTGCATATAAGCAAAATCGTTTCAAAACATCGTGTGCAGTATATTTCCTAATTCTAAACTTTCTCAATATCTATATCTGTCATGCAACAAGCGTCAATGAATTTTTTTTTTGTCTATTGCGCTGTCTATAATCTCTCTCTGAATTCTCTCTTTGGCTATTTCAATTCTTTTATCTTGATCGATTGTAATGTCTCTTAAATTTACTACAAATTTCTCTTTACTTTTTCAAAATATATTTTTCTACTCTTTCTGTAGCTCTCCCTAGTTTCTCTTAAAATCTCTTTGTATCTTTCTCTTTCTCTCTTCGACTCTCTATCAAATTCTTTCCACTTAGGCTAGCTGTCAGCTTGATAATTGAGTCACACGAATTATTTCCTTTTTCTTGGTTCGCATCGTTTCATAAACAAAAATAAAAATTAGCAAAAATATATAGCTACGCTTAAAAATACCCTGTAAATTTTGAATTAAACGATTAGTGTTAGAATAGTTATTAAATATATTTCTAAATTTTCGACTTAACTCTTGAGTCCTTAAAAAAAGCATTGCCTACTTCTTGGCGCGTATGAAGTTTACTTCAGATATAGCTGCTAATCTTAGGGTATTCATAGGTATTTCCTATTAAATTTAAATATAAAGAAATCTTTTACAAATACGTTTAGAGAAATATCGTCATATTTCAACAATTTTTGGAAGTTCTAGTTAACTAGTTATCTATATAGAGAGTATATTTCAGCCGGGTTTCGTCTTTCATTAACGACTTGTTTTTGAATGCAACAAAATGTTGGCCTATATTAGATATATACAGTTTATTCGTGGAGCAACTCTGGCGGCGTTTGGGCGTTTTGCATTTCGCATTGCATTCATAAAACTTGCCTCAACTTTTCGGTGAGCAGGCTAAAAATATTCGAGAAATACGTGAACATATGTATAAAAAAAAATTGCTTTGCCACTTCTGTGTAATTGAATATGAAGTCTTTTGAAGTGCTTATAGGCATGGGTTATATATAGAAATAAAGACATATTTGAATATTTATATATGCTTATATATATTGGCTTAGAAAATATAGAAAAACTAATAAATTTATATGGTAATATTTTCTTCATAGCATATATGTATATCCTACATTCGCAACAAGAAAGTAAAACCGACATTTTTTATGCACCCATAAACGAGTTGATAAACAGCTCTTTTATATAGCTTCTATATATGCTTTTCTTTACATAATGCCCCAAAAATATGTCATACCACAGCAGATCAAAATAGAAATAAGAAGAAGAAGGAAGACAACTGCCCCAGACTCAGGCGAAAACAAAGCTAACGACAACTATAAAGATGACGTCACATCAATTGCTAAACAGAAACATACGCACAATGCCCGCCTGGGTGGTGAGTATTACCGAAAAAAACTTCTCTTCTTTATAGAGCGTTACGAACTTATGTCTAATATAATTCGAACTTGGCATTTAGAATGAAGCGAATGATCGTATTGGACCCAAGCCGCCACCAGCGCCAATGAATGGCAATTCGGCAATGAATGGAGCTCAGCTCAAGGTGCCGACACTGCCTCCCAAAACGAAGAGCACACCCGAACCCGACTACGAAGTCATCGAGTTCTCCAATCAGCAACAGTACTCAAATGAACCCATGAAAACTACACAGATCCGTACCAAAACGCCAGGCAAGTGGTTCGATATAATACATATATTATGATTAGGAACTACGAAATTTGTAAAAAATATTCCAGATGCAAACTGTAGCACTTTAAGCATATTTTAAAATTTATATATTCCGAATTTACTAAGAATTTCATTCAGAAATGTACTCTGCAATTTTCTCTGATTTTTACTCCGAATTTTACTACGAAAACTATTTGAAAACTACTTAAAATTTCACTTCTAAAGTTACTCCGAATTTTACTCCGAATTCACGACGAATTTTACTCCGAATTTTAGTCCGAATTTATTAAAACCTTTATCTTTATGCAGACAACAAATTGAAATGCACACTATGTGGATCCCAGAATCCCTGGGTAACCTGTGCCGAGTGCGCAGGCCAAATCTTTTGCGCCTCGTGCGACGACATGTTTCACAAGCATCCCAAGCGCAAGCAGCATATACGCAAGGTAAGTTCCAAATGACTTCTATGGCGAATATTATGATAATTATCAAGAGACTATGTTGATAGGCTGTGGAGCAGGGCACACCGCCTATACCACCCAAGGCGGGCTCTGGAGGACCTGCACCGCCGGTTGCACCACCGCGACGCAGCAAACGTGGCCTGCTGACACCGTTTCTGGGCCGCAAGGAACAGGTACGACACTGCACGATTTCATAAACCAAAAACAATAAAGAAAATAAAATTATAAAAAAACAAACAAACTCCGTACTAGACCAAGTGCAAAAGTACTACCAAGCTTTGGGCGTACATCAGCGTAGTTAGAGCTATCTATTTAGTACCAGTTTGTAAACAATTTTGAATGCTTCAATAAAACAAGAACAACAACCAACTCAGAAAAAAACCTTTATGCTGCCTGCCCAACAACAAGAACAACAGCAAAGAAAACCAAAAACGAAAAACGAAAACTCTTTTGCAGATGTTGCCACCGCCCTCGCCGACGCCCTCGCACAAGTCGTCCAGTAGCTGGCGAGGTCCAGCAGCTGCTCCACAAATGAACAATCGCCCGCTGCCGGAACCGCCACGCCCAGCGCCCAGTGAGGGCGGCGGCTCCTCTCGCTCGGGCACGCCCAAATCAGTATTCGACACAATCAGCCGTCCGCCCTCGGTGCAGCTGGAGAGGATTAAGACCAAGGCCAATGCCACCTTGGATCGCATGGCACAGCTGCAGCAACGATATCGCCAGCAGAAGGCACAACACGAGGCGGGCAACTCCGAACAGGTAAGTTCCACTTCTGTGCCACATCCACCCACCATCAACTACCCCTCATTGATATATCGTCTCGTCTCGTCTTGCGTATGTGTGTGTGTGTGTGTCGATGTCTCTGGTCCTTGTCTCGCCCAACACACATACACTCTCTCTCTCTCTCTCTCTCTATCTCTTTCTCGTTATTTGTGCATCTTAAACTAAAAGCAGCTGAACTTCGAGCATTGGTCAAACATTTCACCATCGCCCTCGCATTTTCGTTCCGGCAGCATGTCATCCGGTTTGAATTCATCGCATTTTGATCTATCCGATGATTCACACAATTTTCACAATTCCCTGCTGTTCCAACAACAACAACGACGACAGGCAGCGGGCGCTCAGCGTCGACAAATGAGCACATCCGTCTTCAATTTGAATAGCATGAATCCACGTCGACCGCTAGCAGAAAACCAGCACAGTGGCTCAGCATGGGTGGCCAATCAGCGAATTCAACAGGTGAGTCTTTGCCTAAGGACTGATAGCTCGTTTTACGACTTCACCCCTTAATCCTTTAGACAGCTCCTATCTTATATGAATTGAACTCCTGTCACTTTTTCCTTAAAGAGTGGTCACTCCTTCTGGTTGATCTACTCTCTCGATACTTGATCCTTAAACACTAATCTTTCCCCTCGTGACTTTTACTGTTTCCCTACTTTCCCTTAAATACTGATTCCTCCCTTCCTTCCATTACGTTTTCCTTGAAAAGTGATCACTTCTTCTGGTTGTTCTACTCTTTCGATACTTGATATTTAAAGACTTATCCTTCCCAAAGTAACTTGTCCTGTTTCTGTAATTTTCCTTATAGACTGATTCCCTACTATGATTCTTTTCCTTGAAAAGTGGGAACACCACATAAGTTACTAAGGAGGGATCAGACTTTAAGGGAAACTACTAAGAAAGTAGAAGTCATATAAGGAAGTCATTAACGAAGGGTTAAGTATATTTTTTTAAGAACAGACTCTTCCTTATATGAGTTCTACTTTCTTAGTAGTTTCCCTTAAAGTCCCTTCTTAGTAACTTATGACCCTCTCATTACTTTTTATTAGATCCTCTCCTATATGACTTCTATTTTCTTAGAAGTTTTCCATTAAAATGTAATCCCACCTCATGTAACTCATATCCCTCTCATTACTTTTTCTTAAGGACAGTTACATCCGCTTATAACTTCTACTTCCTCTGCTCTTTCCATAAACATTAATCGCTCTTCAAGTAACTTCCACAGATCCACCGTGATCCCTAAGGACTGATCCATCCTCTTGTGATTTGTACTCCCTTTTTTATGACTTTTAATCCCTCAGCACTTTTCCCTAAAAGTTTGATCCCTCTTTAATTGTTCTCTACCCCTTCGCAGGCTCAGTCCATGGCGCAGCTTAACTGCGCTGGCTGTCAGAGCCAACAGCCCAACTGGTCTGCACATCCTCATCAACACGATGAGTGGTCACAGTTTGGTTCACAGCAGCAGTTCAATCACTCGAATCTATCGCTTAACATAGGCGCCGGCTACTTGCCACAGCATCAGCAGCAGTTGCAACAACATCCGCAGTATCCACCGCCGGTTTTCATGACACAGCGTGGCATCATGCCTAATATGTATCCGGGCGTACCAGGCTATCCGATGATGCATCCAGGTGAGCAGAGAGTAAAGGAAACTAAACTGTAAATATTAAAATTGAGTTCCATCTCCTTCCTCTCAGGTGTAATGGGCATGCCACCGACAGCTGCGTCGCGGGCCGCTTCACGGACTCGTTACGCTGCCTCACCCACACCCAGTCGCAAGTCCATGTCAGTCCGTCGCAAGCGCAGCAGCTATGTCGACGATGAGCTGACGGATGATGAGGATTCTGATCAGGATGATCGTCGCTCCTTGGTCTCGAATAGATCCGGCATGACCAGCGCCTCGCGGGCTCACCAGCATCATCAGCGTCAGCGACGTATGTCCAGCGCCTCGCAGCTCATCAGCAATGGTAATGGAGGCAACGAGGAGCTGGATGGTGAGCAGCGACTTGCTACCAGGCAGCACAAGATGCGTGATCGTCGTGGATCTATAGCAAAGAGCGTGCAGAGCGAATGGCTGCCGGAGCGAAGGGACTCGAATGCAAGTGGAGGCGCAGGAGGGGCAGGCACCTTGAAGAGAAATCACCAGCAGGATGCGCCCAAAACAAGTCGTATTTATTCTGATCTGGAGTCGGAAGGTTCAGGAGCACGCGCCTTAGTCCAAGCCAAAATACAACAAAAGCTCCAAGAGGCGGATCAACAAAAGGTCAAGAGAAACGAGTCTAAACGAAAGCCTGAAATGAAGGATGAGAATACGCAGGCTGCGGCGGTGGTGCAAAAGGTGGCTGAAGCGCCAGCCAAGCCAGCAGAGCACAGCGAATCTGAGTATGAGGAAGTGGTGGAGGAGGTGACAGCATCAGAAAGCGAAGGGGAGCAACCACCGGCAGTAGTTGAAGAAGAAGCAGGGGATGATGATTTGGGACCTCCACCCTCGACTCCGGATCACGAATGGGAATGCGAGTTTTGCACATTTGTAAACGAGCCAAATATCAAGATCTGTGCCATTTGCTGCAAGACGCCTTGCAAGCCGCCTCCAAAGCCTAAAGAAAAAGCAAAGCCAACCACTAAACCAGCTGAAGTTGAGCCTAAGACAAAAAATGCTCAGTCGGAAGTTAAGCTTGTGCGCAAAAGCTCCATGAAGACCACCACGAAGCCAACAGTAGAACAGGCCGTTCAGCCAGCAAGCCCAAGCACAGTCAAGGCTCAGGCCACAGCCAAGCCCAAGCAGGCAACAACAGCCACAAGCACCACCAGCACCACCGCTAGCAGCAACATCAAGAAACCAACAACTGTTATCAAGTCCAAGCTGAAGAGCACAGCGGAAAATCAAACAGATAGTTCACTCGGAAAGGGTTTTATACACAAAGGTAGGATTCTCAAGAAAATCTCATTTTTCGAGGGTACCAAGAGCTGAACCTACCTCATTTAACAAACAAACAAAAAACACAAAGACTAAAGCACTGTATACCCTGTAATAACCAACTGTAACTGTTTAAAATTACAATTAACGCATTTAAAAAAACATTATACGAAATACAAAGTCAAGTCCCAAACTAAAACATACCCGAGTTTTGTTTTGTGTGCCTTACTAAAGCTCTCATCCATACACTTCCAGAATCCGTTGAGAATATTTGGAATACACTGGATGAGAGCATACAGGCACAGGCGGAACAGGTCCTAAAGCAGGCAAAGAAAGTCTCCACTGGCTGTGGGGGTACACCCCCTCGGGAGATACCTCCGAAAATGGATGCACGAGAAATGGGCACTTCACCACCACCGCAAAGCATATCGACACAAGTAAACATAACTCGTAACATAACCAGCTATTAGTCTGGATTCAATAATAACTCTTGCAGACCTACGATGCCTTGCCCTTTGGTGGACAACCAGAGGAACCGGCTGTGGTGCAGGAACGTTTCCGAACTCCCGAACCAATTAAGATGGAACGAAAACCCTATTACCGCAGCAGCTCACAGCTGACGCAGGAGAACGAACGCTATCGTAGCTCCAACGACTTGAGAAATAATACTACGGAAATTGTTTCTAATCCCTATAATAACGGACAGCTGACGAGACGACCGAATTTTATAAATGATCTGAAGATGCTGCAGCATGTAAGTCAAAGTCCAAGTCCTTCTAGTCCCTATCTTATATTTCGCTTATTACACTTCAATAGCAAACGTCTTCACCATTTGATCTGCCACACGAATCGGTGGGCTACAAACACGAACCCGCTAGAGATCCCGAAATCGAAATGCATATCATACTCAAAGAATTGGAGCTCTATAAGTTTACGGTCGAAGAACTGGAAGCAGCTCTCAAATATTGTGGACCCGATATACATCCCATACAATGGCTCCGCGAGAACTGGCATAAGCTAGTCCAGACCGTGCAGAGTCTGTCGACAAAGTACGGCCAGGAGCGGGCGGAGAATACAATTGGCACAATCTCACAGAACGAGGCACGGGAAGCACTCAGAAGTTCGGGTGGAAATGTTTGGCAGGCAGTTGCCGATTGCATACAGCAGCGCCAGCAAAAGTATCGCAAACTTGCGTCGAGGGGCAACTTTTTGAGTGAGGATATTGTGAATGCGTTGACAGCGCATCAAGGTAATGTGGAACAGGCAATGGTTGAGCTGAATCGCACACAACTTAAACCATTTCTAATGCGCATCTGGGGCTCGCCGAATGGCGTGGAGAATGAGAGTGCGGCCATTGATAACCAGTCGGGTTAGTTTGTAGCTCAAATCCCATTTGCTCTTCACTCTTCACACAATTCTATTTCACACACACTTCTCTCTTCATCTCTCCGTGTAGATATCCATGAGTTTCTCAACACACACGCTTTGGACTGCCTGCAAATTCAAAACAGTGAGAGTCCTGTCTTAGGTAATCCATTCGATGACAATCCCAGTCCAGCAAAGTCCACATATGCCACGCCTAGTCCTTACCAATTAGAAGATGGTACATTAAAGAATCTAGAAATTCTCATCGGCAATATGGAGCAGAATCAGGCAAAACAGAATCAGGAAGTTCTGCGCTCGATTGAAACGATGCTGGAGACGTTTAAGGGCAAACCCGATCAGGAGTACGAAACGGATCCGGAAGTCATGCGAATTCTTACCAAAAGTCCAATTAGCTTACTGAAATCCCCATCGGCTCTGCCAGACAAGTCCAACGATGATGTCAAGAACTTTGTCTGGCAACACATTCAGGATATTGTCCCGAATTTGGTGCAACAGGTAGAACAAGAGCTAATGGAACCTGTAGAAGTAGTTCAGCCCCCAGTCACAGTGGTGCCCACAGAGATAATCGCCCAAAAGGAAACCACACCACCGCCTGACCCGGGGGTTTATATCATGGAAGAGTTCATCAAACCAAATTTAAGAGAGAGTACTATGCGTGAGGAGCTGCCTCCAAATTTCATTTATGCTACGGAAATAGCAAACTTCAAATTAGAATTCGATCGGGGCATGGAGAGATTGCATGAATTGGAGTGGAAGCTGGATGACATGGAAGATGCAGAACATATCATCTACAAAAGCTATTTGGCACCCCAAGTGGAGGTTGTCAAGGAAGAAGTATTGCCAGAGATTGCTGTAAATCAAGAGAAGAATCACAATTCACAAGACCTGGAAAGTAATACGAATGCAGTTGAAGCGATTGCCATGCAGGCTATTCAAAACTTGGAGGCAATATCAATTGTTCCGCAAATAAAACAAGAGACGGTGATAGTTAAGTCACCTGTGGAAGTAACCGTAAAGAAGTCTACTGAGACAGTTAGCTCTCTACCTTCTTCTAAAGAAGAACTGATTGTCGTGGCACCCGCTCCAATTGAGCCCAAGCCCAGGGAAACATCCGAATCACAAGCTGAACTTGATGAAAAGCCCAGCACAAGCCGAGATGCCAATAAAAGAAATAAAAGATCCCAGCTACCTAAAAAGGGTAGAGCACGCTATCAAAGTCAAAAGCCAGCTAACAGAACTAGATTGCCCAATAATGCTGCGGTAAAGGAACAAAAAGAGCAGTCACAGCCTGCCTCAATACAAAATATAAATGAAGTAGTTTCAGAGTCTACACCAGCAGTAGTTGAAGTAGAAAGAGAAGCTAAATCAGTACAAGCTGAAGCAGGAGAAGTCAAAGTGGAACCACAAGCCGAAGCGGAGGTTGAAACAGAAGTCTTAAAACAAGACCAAGAAGAAGTCAAAAAACTAGTACAAGCTAAAGACGTCAGAGAAACTGTAGCAGAGCAACAAGCTGAAGAACCAGAAGTCAAAGCGGAACCACAAACTGACGTGCTTATACCAGCCGAAGATCAAGTAGAAGCTAAGACCTTAGTGCAAGCTGAAGATGTCACAGAAACTGTAGCTGCTTCAACAATTGTAACTGAAATACTTGAGACTAGACCAAAACTAGAGCATACTGAGCCAGCAGAGGTATTGCCTGCTAGTTCAGATATTGAAGCGGCTACACAAAGCGCTGAGGCTAATTCAGAGTCTACTCAAATTTCAGAGTTTGAAAACGAGACAGCTGCAGATGATGAGGTCATTGCTAATCTGGAAACAGAAGAGCCACAAGAAATTGAATCTTCAGTAAAGATCAATGAAGAGCCTACTGAACCTGCAGTTGAGCCAATTCAAACAGAGCCGACCACAGCCAGCACCGTTGAGTTGATTCCAACAATCGCTGTGACAACAAATCAAAAACGCAGTCCGAAACGCTTTTCTAAAATACCCGTAAGAACTCTCAACACAAATAGTCTACGCAGCGACAGCAGGAATAGTACACCAATGGAGGTTGAAATGACGAGCGATACGAACTCCGAGACGCAAATCAATGTTGAGGAAGTCATGCCAAAAGCGCAAGAGCCGCCAGTCGAGACAGCTGTAGTAGCTGAAGCAGTTACACCTAATGAAGAGGTATCAGAGGAGGTCTTCGTAGATGCTCCCGAGTTCAGCAGTGAGGAGCAACGACTACACGATGAATCACCCTCCGATACAGAGCTCTATAGTCTGGATAGTGATGAGCATCCTCCTAAATCGCCAGATAGTGCTGAAGTCTTGATCGTTCTTAACACAGAGGAGCCGATCGAGAACTTGAATCTAGTGCAATCTCCCAGCAATACCACAATTAGCTCTCATTCAGATGAAGAGGTAGAGCCAGTGGTCTTCAAGGAGTTTATACCATCTGGAGATCCTGCTAAGCAGAATCTAAGTGAACTTGTAGAAGATACCCAACGTTTGATCAAGCAAATGCGCGATGAGATAAGCATGGATGAATTCGAGTCCACAGATGAAGAGGACTACTCCGAGGACTATTCCGATGAGTACGATGAGGGCGAAGAGGAAGACTGGTATGACAGTGAAGGTGAAGAAGAAGAGGGCACCTACAATGAACAAGGATCATTTATTGAGGAGGCTTCAAGTGGTGCTGCTGGCGATGAAGAAGCCACCGAAATTGAAGACATTATGGAAGAGGATGAATTCGAAGAGGAAGATGAAGAGGTGGCAGTTGTAGAGCAAATAGCTGACACGCAACAAACAGTCACGAGCACCTCATCAGTCACGCCCACAAATCATGAAAATGAATCTCTTAACGAGGCTGAAACTGAGACTGAGACTGTTTCTTTCACAGGCAAGACAGTTGAGGCTGCAATGAAAACTGAGCCAACAGAAGTGACTGCTCCGATAGTTTCTATAGAGGAAGTGAGCCAAGTTGTTGAGAATACATCTCCAGAGCCTCCTCTCATACCTTTGACTGAAAATCGACCAGCCGAGCTGCCTGCAGAAATTGTATTAGAATCGGAGCCAGCTGTGGCACAAGCTATACAATTAGAGGAGCCAATTGCTTTACCCATTATACCCGATCCACCCATTATCGATTCCGAAACCCGTCCATTGGAACTGCCAAGCGAAACAGTATTGGAAGAGCCCAAAAAGGTAAACCCCATCAAAAAGACAACCAAAACAGAGACACCAAACACGGCCAAGGCCGTCAGTACACCCAAAGCCAGTAAAATACCCAAGCTAACAAATGACAGCAACACAACATCAACAACAACAACAACAACAAACAACACAACAACAAACATCAAGAAATTGCCATTGCGTTCCAAGTCCTTTTCCGCACCCATGGGCATCTCCTCTGTGAAGCGCATACAGCAGGAGTTTCTGCAAAAGCAAACGATATCAAATACAACGACAAATAGTCGTGTTCCCCTCAAGAGCAGTCCAAGCAATAAGAAATCCTTGAATGAGGCCATCAATAAATTCAATACGAAAACCTCCTCCCTCGACGGACCTAGCACAAGTGCTGCGGTAAATGCCCTACTCAAGCCCCGTAGTCAACCACGTATACCCAAAAAGAAGTATCATGAGACATGCTTTTCGGATGATGATTACGAGACCTCGGCCACGGAGGACGACGAGGAGCTGGCTGCACCACTTAAAGCAGAGCTGCTCAAGCGCAAGCTCAGCATGCCCGTCTTCCGCGCCTATCCCAGCGTGCAGGAGCCAGTTATTGAGGAGCCAGCGGTGTGTAGACCCTAAGCAGTAGCTCAGTATACAATTGGTTTTACTCTCTACTAATTGCAGGTGCTGGCACGCAAGTATGTGGAACAGCAGCTGGTGACCAACATTGCGGAAGCACAAATTGCCGCCACACTGGTTAATATGAAGTTCCAGGAGGATGTGGCCTTGTGGGCTGCCAGGGAGTGCTCCGATCTGGATCAAGCTATATCCATGTTGCAGCAGGAGTGTGAGCTTTGCATGAACAACTATCCAATGAATCAGATTGTCTCCATGCTGAAGTGCACTCACAAATGTTGCAAGCAGTGCGCCAAAAGCTATTTCACTGTACAGGTGGGTTGCTTATGATTAACTGCGAGTATACTCTATAGTTGGCATTTTTAAGAATTTGATCATATTTGCCTGATATTCTACTAAATTGATTCCCCTGAAGTGTTTCTTTGTATTCGTTCATGCTGATCGATCCTTATGGAGTCGTTCTTTTTCTTAAGGACATATTTTGCTTTTATCTTAAACTCCTGCCGATTGATCCTACGGAAGTCTTTCAAGTCTTTATATACCACTTTCGGCTGATCGATCCGTCGGAAGTCTTTTCTGCCTTATCTTCCACCCGGCAAATCGTTTTTTGGGAAATCTTTTAATTTTGCATTCCATTTTCTGACTTTCGATCCCTCGGAAGTCTTTTCTGTTTTATCTTCTACACCATAAAAATCGATTCTTCGGAAGTCCTTCTTTCTAGGTTCCACTTCCTACCGATCGATTTCTATAATTACACCCATTTCTTCCCCCTTATAGATTACCGATCGCAGCATAAACGATTGCAACTGCCCGTACTGCAAGCTGCCGGAGCTGAGCAACGAGCTGCAGCATGAGGACGATCATTTGGAATACTTTTCCAATTTGGATATATTTCTGAAGAGCATTTTGGACAATGATGTGCACGAGTTGTTCCAGCGGAAACTGCGAGATCGCACCTTGCTGCAGGATCCCAATTTCAAGTGGTGCATACAGTGTTCGTCGGGTTTCTTTGCCCGACCCAAGCAAAAGCGCTTGATATGCCCCGACTGTGGCTCGGTGACGTGTGCTCAGTGTCGCAAACCCTGGGAGCGCAAACACGAGGGCACCAGCTGCGAGGCGTATCTCGAATGGAAGCGAGAAAACGATCCGGAACTGCAGGCACAGGGCGTGCAGGAGCATTTGGCACAGAATGGCATCGATTGTCCCAAATGCAAGTTTCGCTACTCATTGGCCAGGTGAGCAGAGATTGCTTGAGTGAATGAAACTGTGAGTGATGTGTAATTGTTTTCAGGGGCGGCTGCATGCACTTCACCTGCACTCAGTGCAAGTTTGAGTTCTGTTATGGTTGCGCTAGACCCTTCATGATGGGCGCCAAGTGCAATATTTCTTCCTACTGTGCCAAGCTGGGTCTGCATGCTCATCATCCCCGGAATTGTCTGTTCTATCTGAGGGATAAGATACCGCTGCAGCTGCAGTTCCTGCTCAAAGAGCACAAAGTTAAGTTCGACACAGAGCCCGTAGACCTGGACAATGAGCCCAGCAGTTCGAGCACGGCGCGTGCCCATTCTCGTTGTCCCATACCCCTGCAGAAGGAGACGCCGCAGGGTCTAGTCGACACGGTTTGCAATAGCGACGTGCCGGACAAGCATGCGGGCATGTGTCGGTAATTTCCTATAAATAGAGACCTATGAAGCCTATATCTAATTACTTTTTTTACCCCCTACCTTAATAGCACACATTACGTAGAGTATTTGGCTGGCAAGGTTGCCAAGGCCAGCATCGATCCGTTGCCCATTTTCGATTTGACGGACTGTGTACAGGAGCTGCGTAGGCGTGGCATCGCTTTGCCAGAACGTGGACCCTGGGACACCGATGAGATCTACAAGAACATGTGCTCCGAGGTTGGTTAATCAACAATTTTATTGATTGTGCTAATGCCCTAACAGAGGGTATTCGAGTGTTTTAATTCATTAAGACATTTTGGTCTAGAATAGATGATTATCAGCATGCCCAGTTGAAGCTTTATAGAAATGTCTAGCTGCCTTATTCTCTGCCTCTTTTTCTCTCTGCACATATATATTTGCCTCTCTGTCCATTAATCACACAAGCCAACAGAATTTAATAACCAAGAATCTGGCTATTCTTCTCCGAAGGTTTTTGACGTACTAAAACTATTAAGGTATCTGAAAGTATTAATCTTCGCTTTATGCAAACGTATTAATTTAAAAGAAAAAAACTGTTTTTGGTATCATCTGTTGAATTAACTAGACAGCAGCCCTACCCCCAAACTCCCTGTCACAAGAGAAGAAAGATTTTTTTTTTAATTAAAATTCGGTTTCGAAAGTACGTTCAGATACCTCAACTGCCTATTTGAACATAAAATTTGTTTAGAATATTCAAATATCATCGATTACGTACAATACCTAATATGATACGACTATTTTAGTTTCAGATTCAGCTTTTTCACGTCAAAAAAACCTACGGAAGGTATAATCTGATTCTAAATGTATCAAGCTAAAAACCCTTTAATGATCAAGATATAATATTCAAGATGTGATTCAAGAGCAAGCAACATATATATTATACATATATATATTTTTTTATAAAAGAGTATTCATTCTTCGTCACTTCACTCGAATATTTGCTTTTAATTGTTTTCCCTAATTTCAATTATTTTGGCTTTGCGTGTTTCTTTTTATTGAGTTTGCCTTACGCGGAAAACGCATTTCCTGCGTTTCTGTTTTGACCCGATGATTCAGTTCACGCCCCTGCCTATAAATAGACCGAACAAACGATCGATCGATCGATCGATTGAAAACAAAAACATGCAGGCTAATACGCTCGCCTAAATTTAGCATTTGCTCTGACGTATTTCACACGCGTCTTAATTGATTTTCGCCTTTATTAGTATTTAATTGTAAACAAGGAAAAAAAATAGAATTACAAATGTTTATATTTTGCTTCTTTCTCCCTGTCTCTCCCTCTCTATAGGTAATCAAACAACATATACCACTGAAATCGGCCTGAGTGCTTGAGAGATCGCATATATAAATATATGTATAGCCCGACTGAATATGGTTCTTACTGATCTACTTGGGTGTCGACTCAACTGCGACTGTTGCAATTTCTTTCGCATACATAATCTTTTCTACATAGACATTTTTTTATATCTACATTATTTGTAAATTTTAGAGAGCTTATTCACACCCACGCACATCGCAACTACCATATTTGTTTAGCTAGTAAGCAATTCGCATCAATTATATATTTTTCCACATTCAGCCAAGACACAAACCATAGACATAGAGCTATCTAGACATATGAACAGACCATGGCATTAATGGCATCCAATAAACAGATTAATTAATTAATGCATTTTTCGCAAAACGTGTTTCTAAATACACATACATACGTAAATAAATAAATATCATATATTCTATACACATATATGGGAAATATTTTGCATGGCAGCTGCAAGATATGAATAGAAGAAGAAGTTATCCAAATTGCTCCAAAAATTATGAAAATGTGAAATTTTTAAAACAATCAAAAAGAAATGATTTATGAAACATTTTGAAGAGGTAAGTATATTGTTTATTTATTTAAAAAGCATCTGGCAAAATAGACAAGTGAGAAATGTTTGAAAACCAGCAATAGTAAGCAAATCTTTAGAATTGGGGGCAGGGAAAGCTAAATAAGTAGAAGTATATTTGCAGAGAAAAATTCTTAAGAAAATGTATACAAAGGTACAATAGTGTGTAGGAGTATATCTTAATGGTACTCAAAGCATTTACAGTGTAATTTAATGCATTATATTATATATATATAATGTAAGTATATATATGCCAAGTCAACACTAACAAAAAAGTCCGATCTTGCCTTGATTCTGTGTTGATAACTAAAGATATCTAAGTCTTGGGTCTCTCTGTAAAACCAAGTAAGCTAAGCTTATGAACTATCTTAAGCTGATTAATATTTATTTAAATTCTGTCATATAATATAACTTCACATATGTCTTAGATTTCTCTGCATTGATTCTCTAAATGAAATCATCAAAAGCAATAATTTTTATATGTTATATGAATATATACTTAAACTATATATTACTGTGTCTAAATTTGGTATACTGCATATATCTGGTATACTACATATATCTGGTATACACATAAAATATAAATAAAATAAACACCTAAATAAAAACAGGGTATGAAAAATACTATACCTAAATCTGGTATACTACATGTATCTGGAATAGTGCATATACCAGATACACATATATATACATACACAAAAATAAACATTAAAAATTAACCCCCCAAAAACACTATTCTCACAATTTCCTTATACTCCAAAGCTCTCTTTAAAAACTGTTGCATACTTTTTGGGGCTGCCTTTCCACTGAATGTCGCATATGGTTCAGAGTGTCTGGCCGGCAAGTCCAACTAAGTCCCATCAAAATACGAAATGGCAAATGCGGCTCATAAATTACGCGACAGCAACAACTAAACGTGTGTATGAGTGTGTAGAGAAAACTCGCGAAAATTCACATTTGCTAGGGGGAGGAGACGCCTTGTCGGGCGTCGTAAAAACCTATTTTTGTGCGCTTTGCTTTAATTTATGCGCGCGGCACAACATGTTTTGCATTTCGGACAGTTTTACACCAATAAAAACTAATTAAATGGGATCATCTTGATATTTATCGATCAAAAAGTGACTTTCAGCTGGACCAAAGTAAAGTCAGCTGGCACGTGTCATGGCAAATTTGCAGATTCTATAGATAGCACTAATTGTTTTTGTTATTTTGATTTAATTCAGTTGACTTCTCACATAGACTCGAAAATCCATAAAAATGCTTTAAGTGTTAACATGCGCGACGAGGTATAAAATCCAAAAAATAAAAGAAAAGGAAAAGGAAAAAAAGAAAAACAATGAATCCAAAAATCATAAAATATGTCTACGGCTGAGTGGCAATACCCTGTAAACAAATACTAGACATGGGTATGACAGACAGAAATTGGTATTATAATTTAGTCAGAACAGCTAAAGTAAACATGACTTGAAAACAATAAAAAAAAAACTTTTTTTGATGTCCAAAAAAAAATAAAACATTTTTTTTTTTAAGCAAAAAATATTTAATTTTTTTTTTAAGATTAAAAATAATTTATTGGTTTCTTAAAAAATAAAAAAAATATTTTTTTTAATTTAAAAATATTTTTTTGTTCTTTAAAATTTTAAAAAAAATTTTCAGTCTTTATAAATTGATAAATTGCAAAATTACTATTTAACCCAGCAAACCCTAAAGACCACAAGTACAGGGTATCTCAGCATATTATCAAATTTTTACTCCTCTTTTTATTTGTATAAGAAAGTAAACAAAACATGAAGAAAACAAGGCACGTGGCACACGCTGAACTCAAATTTAATTACAGGTAAATGAACGTTCAGCTAGTCAATCAATCAATCAATCAATCAATCAACGGGCAAACACTTAATTTGATTTAAATGAAAATTGTATTACAAACCGGAGGAAGAGAAAGGCAAAGTCAATGCCAGCTACAATAAACGCAAACAGCAATATGAGAGAGGGCGTGGGCGTGGGCAGCAGGTGCAAGAGGAGGAAGAGGAGGAGGAGTAGAAGAACACAGCAACAGCAACAGCAAGTTCAACTTTTGTTTAATCAACCTTCGCAGCTGCTGTTTATTAGAGACAGATTTACGACTGCGTCACATCCTGTTCCTGTCCCAAACAAAGCTGGGACAAACAACAACAACAACAAAAACAATAATTACTGCAACAACAACAAGAAAAACAATTCATTCATACATTTTCCATTGTTTTTGGCCACAACAACTAAAAGCCCTGACCGCCGCTGACATTTGCCTCTGGTCAACCTTCAAAAACTATTTGCAAAAATCTATTCGAAAATATATTCTAAACATTCGATAATTAAAAATTTTAGCGAAAATTACAATTTTTTTCTTTGCGTTTTTAATGCGTCAAATAATAAATATTTATTGTTAGTTTCTATTGTTGTTGTTGCTGGATGCGCCGTAATTTTTGTTAAACAATGTGCCACATTTAACAACAAAGCGAATTGTTTTGCGCAAAATTTTTATGATGGTTGTGAAAATGTTTGGAAAAAATTTGGCTTTTACGACTAATATCGTGGGCAGCGATTATACTAGATAAATATAGTATATATAGTATAGATACTCAAATATAAACGATAGATTTATAATTTTACTATATCTTATATATAAATATATATGTGTATATATATATATATATTAGTTGTCTATGGCTATTAGCTTAAGCTTTTGAGGTACATTAAACATGTTCTCGGTCCAAAAAACTTAATTACAAAATTTATATTTTTCGATATAGATCTATTAACAATTTAAGTTTTTTCATCTGATATAGATTTAGCTGTGCCTGCTGCATATATAATTACAGGTCAATCTATAGAGGCGGTCAACAGTTGTATCTCTTTTTCAGATATGCTGTAGCTATATAACATCATATATATATATATAAATATCTTTCAAATTTCAATATACAATATATTATATATACAATATACTCTTTTTTCACTCCATGAACGTGTATTAAACATAAAGAGAGTTTCCTTTCTGTATCCATCTATACAATTTATCTATCTATACTTACCAATTCTCATGATATAGGCTCGCGTTCCAATAGATGCAGATAAAAATTTGATCAACTGAAAAAAATAACCTAATAGAAACGTGAAGAGAAACAATAAATACATTTAACTTAAGAATACCCTTCACCAAGTTATTTATATATTGATATTTCCAAGTAAAAGACGTTTACCCACATATTTTTCGATATAAACTCATTTCAGGTTTCTTTATATATTTGTTGTCGCATTCATTAAGTGCACAATAACTCATATATAAAAGAAGTATAGTATAGATAAATGTATATTATAAGATTTTATACAAGATCGTAGATTAGGCTACAAAGTACACATAGATATAGATAAAGACTAGGCTAAACATAAATACATAATCGTATGGGATTTAGGTATAATCGAATTACACATAGATAAGACAACACTTAGCTAATAATTGGTCACATATAGTACATATATAGATATATACCGATATATATGTATAGTATATTTGTAAATATTAAATTCTACATAATTGCATTAGTTGGTATCGCATATGACATATAAAGTAAATAACGCGTACATCACACAATAAATAGTTATATATATGTATATAAAACTACATATAGATAGATAACATGTATATATATATTTAAATATAAACCATCGTAGCGGAAGACTAGAAAGGTAACACTAGTGGAAAGTAATCCGTTGACGTGTTTTGCTCTAAGTGGATTTATAAAATTTCTTTAGATATATCTCTACTATATATCTAAGTATACATATATATTTAATACCCCCTGGGGTTTACTTGGTACAAATTCCTACTACTTAAGTAGTTACATCATATGCATAGCAAAATTCGTCTATAGGTATTACAAGGTATATATATGTTATATATATATTTAATTTTGGCCCATTTGAACCAAATAACAAAATTGTTTGCTTGAGAAGCGCCTTTTTCGCACTTCTCATAGATCTTATAGATCTCATAGATCATAGACCTCATAGATCTGACAAATTCTCTTAGATTTCAAATCGAAAAAAAAAACTATCTTACTACATATCCAATGCATGCAAGCTTTCGACTTCCGGATCGAAGTTGGCATCGCATGTGGATAGCCAATCCCAAACGCGCCTTCGCACCATGGTCTGATCAATGGGTATATCCAGTCCGTAGCTGGACATCATGCGCTTAAAACGCAACTTGTTCTCATCTCCGGACAGACGCCCCTCTCGCTGATTCAGATAGATGCACGAATCCTGGTCGTGCGGTGTGGGTGAGATCAGCGTTGCCGACTTGGAGGCCGAGATGCGGCACTCCACCCAACGATCCTTCATGTATTTGGTCACCTCGGTGATCTTGCAACGTTCCTCCGTATCGTGGGTCAAATACTTGCGGAAGCAGCGCATCAAACGAGGCGAGAAACGTCGGAAATTTTCCGGCACCTTGGTCGTCTTACGCTGTTCGTATTTCATGAAGTTGGCATACGCCTGATCCTTAACCCAATCGGCGGCCAGCCAAGGAGGATTGCCCGTAAGAATGTTGTACAACAAGATGCCGAACTGCCAGGAATCGCTGATGGGCAGACACTGGAAGCGTTCGTTCTTGATCAGCTCCAGTTGCTCGGGCGGCACACAGCTGGTCCACGTATGCTTCACCTTATGCACGAGCAAACCCTTCTTGGTCGTGGCCCCGAAATCGCAGAGCTTAACGCGTGTGAAGTCCGGCGTAAATACGAGCACATTCTCAATCTTGAGATCACGATGCACCAGATTCTTCGAGTGCATAAAGCCCAGCGCTGAGCTCAACTGCTCCGCAATCAGTTTACAGGCCGTCTCATGCAGACCATTTGGTCCGATGTTCGAGGCGAGATCTCCAAAGGGCGCATGCTCCATGGCAAAGACCAGGTAGTCCATGGTCTGGAAGGCCACTGCGTAGGCGCTGAGTATGTGATGATGATGCGACAGCTCGTAGTTGTAGTGGAACTCCTTCTGGAACTCCTTGATCGTGGTCAGCTCGGCGTGCACCGCCTTCAGCACCACCGTGGTGTTGGTGGGTCTGTGCCGGCACAGCAAAATCTTGGCAAAGCAGCCCTCGGCCAGCGTCTTCTCGATATTGTACTGATCGGCGAACGTCATCAGCGGCAGCTCCACATCGGGTATCATATGAATCTGTCCTCCATCGTTCTTGTCGGGCTTCTTGTAAATGCTGCTGCGTCGACTCACCGATGCCCCGGGCACCTCCAGCCTCCCAGTGCTCGTGCTGGTCGGTGTTAACGGCGTGCTGCACCTCTTCTGATTGTTGTGATTGGTGCAGGTGCTGCTGTTGTTGTTGCTATTCCGGCTGTTGGTGCTGCCGCCATCACCGAACGAGCGACGCAGGCGGAAGGAGAAGGAGCGTTTCTCTGAAAAAAAGAAGGGAAAAACAATTATTAGTAAAAAATAAAAACAAATCATATATAAGTTGCATGTATAAAATAATTGATATTCTATAATTCTTTTCCGTTTTTATATGAGGGTATATAAATTTTGTACTATTTTTAATCAGAGAAAACTTATATCTATATCCTTTACAATTTTAAGCGTATTAATATGAAGCCCATCCCTTAATTTTTTTAGCTGCATCTAGCTCTCATCTAGTTCTATTCTATCCTTCATTAGATGTTATCTTCATGATATTCCTATACAATATTTCATCACTAAATTATGAAATGGCTCTTCTTAATTCTTTTTCATTTTTTCCTTTATTTCATATTATTTCAGAGAAAACTCTTCTCTTCTTTCTCGTCCGTTCTTCACATGACTTCTATTCTTGATCTCTATTCCTTTCTCTATCTTCATGATATTCCTATACAGTTTTCCTTCCCTAACTTAACTTAAGTCTCTTCTTAATTCTTTTTAATATTTTCTTTATTTCTCTTTTTTCTACTCGTCCGTTCTTCACATCACCTTTATTCTTGTTTTCTCTCCCCTGCTCTATTTCCATGTTCTCTTTGCACTTCTAAGACTCCTAAAATTTAACAAGTCTTTTACTTCTTTACCTTCTCTACAGCTTGACTTTAAAATATATATATTTACAACTTAGTGCTAGGATCAACAAATTTTGCATTAACTTACTCTACAGATAGTCTTATAAATTATGGGAAAATCTCAATAAGCTGAACGAGTATTAGGCATTCGGTTATCTTCAGTTATCATTTAGTTCCCATGCTTTGCATACTTTTCTATAACATAAATTATTTTCACAAATGTTGATTGAAATGAATAAGAATGCTTCACATTATTTAAAAACCATTTTGAAAATATTTCAAAAATTTCAAAAATGTTAAAAATGTCTTTAGAAAACATGCAGCTTATCAAATGCTAACCTTGACCTGTTACCCGGGCACAGGTGCCTGGTCTCAGACTTAGATTCCTTCTCAGCCTGTCCAAAAAAAGAAATTCCGTTCACACCTCATCACGTCTCGTAACAGAAGTGGCCTCTTATTGAATATTGGCCAAAATATATATATAGTATCAAATGCATACTTATATATTCATTTATATATATATGGATATATATTTTGTTTATGATTTATAAGCGACTTTTGAAGTGAACATGTTTGCTTTTTGCTTTTTATGTGCCATTTGTTGTTGTTTAAACATAGAAAATCGCTTTGTTTTACAGCTCTCTGCTGAGAGGACCACGCCCACGCCCACGCTAACGCCCACAACTGAAAATGAAAATGTCGCCGCATTGTCTGTTGTGAAGAAATCAGGGAAGAAATTGTAGTGCAAAAACTGCGTAAATCTGAAGTATCATTCAGATATATATAGTACATACATATATATCGTATAGCCAATGGACGTCAGACTCTTATTGTTCGTTAGTCACGATTTGGTTTTTAGGAATTCGGAGAAAATGTTTTTAAAATGTTCCCATTTGATTTAATATTAAAATACAATTTATGGCGAGTGCGAAAAATCATTTGATTCGCGCTATAAATGAGACAGCAACTCGATAGATAGAAAGATATATATGTATATATAGATGGATCGGTCTGGCTGGAGGCTACATCTTTAGCATTTATAGGGCGTGATGTGATTTGAGATTTGGAAAATTGTTTTTCGCTCGTTCGCATTTTCATTTTATGTCGCCGCCAGTACACAGAATTGCTTTTGGGGTTTTCTTTTTCTTTCGCTGATTACACAGCTACAAAAATATTTAGATTTTAAGACAAATTATGGTCGATCGAAAAGATGTTCAGGTTTTTTTTCTAGCAGTATGCAAAAAATGCATTGAGGGGGCATTTAATTTATGGCTTGATAGCGAAATGATTTTTATAGTTGTTCAGGAAGATTTAGTTAGTGTGAATTATGAGCTGTTACAAAATTGATAAGTCTAAAATGAATAAGAGCACATTTTACTTAAGATAAAATGATTTTTAGTGTTTAGTGTTCGATATATTTAAAGATCTTTACCGAATGATATCTTATTTTTAGAATTTTTGTAAATTTTATAAAGATATAAGTAATATTATCAAAGGTACTGAAAACATTTTTTTAATATTACAAACGATGTCAGGAAAACGATTAGTGTTATCGATAGTTTTTTCGATAACAAATTGAAACTGCTTTTTTGACTAATGATGTTAAGAGTGTTAAATCTATACAAATTATGGAAAGATTATAATCAATCTTAGGCAAATTATTATTACCATCGATATTTTTCTGCTTTTTTGACTCATTATATTAAGAATATTGCAGCTATACAAAATATGGAAAATTATGCTCGAAAGTCTCTCATTGGCTTTCTACTTGCATGCTGTGTAGAATTTTCAACCATATTCCATAGTCTATAATCGATTTCTAATTCAATTTCTTCGCACCTATTCCTTAGGTTGTTCCCTGCGGATAAACTATATAGCATGTATGTTTATTAACTAATAAATAAACGATAAAATTCTTATTAAATTTGTGTGTTTTGGCTTGGTAAAAACAAACTTAATTCACGAGAATAACAATACAATAAAACAAAATATAGTCTCAATTAGTCAATTAGCTAATATATCAATCATATGATGACGTGCTATATACTGCACACTTGCGTCATACTCACTCACAAGGCGATGGCCCACAATCTGAACAGAATTGAGCCCATTAACCCCGCACAGCATGGAGACATCTATACATATATATAGGGATCAGAAATTGAGTGAGATTTTTACTACTACTCTATTTTTTGTCGATTTTTTGCTGTTTGAATTTCTATTTCCGTTCCAGAATTGATTGGCTCGAGGCCAGGGGCCAAAACAAATCCCGGTCTTTTAAAAAAGCATAAGCAAAAATGAGAAAACAAAAGCTCACTAAACTAATTATAAATCATTAAGAACCATCAAATGCGATACAAAAGGCAGCGACCAGCGGGCTGCGTGTGCTCATAAATCAAACTTTCACTTTTTTCCCCCAGTTCTAGCCCCTCCAAAGCAGATTTTGGCATATGGGTATAACACAAGTGGAAATACGTTATGCCAATTTCAATTATTTGGCCAAAAAAAAGAAGCAGATAGAAAACACTTTGCATGCCAAGAATAGACGCCGTCAAAAGGGTCAACACAGGCGAAAAAATGCATTTTTCGTGCTGCTAAAATTAAAACAAACTGAATTTCCTTATAAATGGACTGAAAAGCAATACAAACAGTGGGCCAACACATGGACAGACAGACAGACAGACGGTCGGACAGTTAGCACGAATTGTGAAATGCAATTGCATAAAACAACAACAACTAGAAATAGAAGAAGCAGAACGACAATGCCGTCAGGAGATCGACCTGCACTACGCATGAGAAATACTTTCAAAGGCAGCAAAAAAAAGATAGGAAAAATAGTTATCTCTAATGACGAATATTGCATACTCTGCATAAATTAAGGGAATCAAGGGATATATATATTCACAAATATATTGAGATATTTTATAGTAGATATTTATATATGAATAGTTTTTTATAAAGCAGAAAATTAGGCTTTAAAATTTTATTTTTTTTTATCATTTTGCTATTGATTTGTAACCGTCGTATAAGGTCATCAAGCGAATTGGTTGATAATTATTCATATTATTTATTTATAATTATTATAATTAGTTTAGTATATATTTATATATAAATAGTATAAATTAGGCTCTTAAATTTAAAATATATTTTAATATATATATTATAAAATTAGGCTTTTTATTAAGATTTTCTAAAGAGGGAAATGTAATTATATTGCTCTAATTCACTTTATGCTAATCTTTGATTAAAATAAATTTTAAATAATATTTTTCATAATTTTTTTTTTTTTGTTCTTAGATTTTTTTTTAATATATAAAAGTTAGCAACAAAATTCTGATTATGAATTTTTTAATTGAAATTACTTTAATCGAAATTTAGTTTATTTATCTACATAAAATAAATCGAAAAATAAATATGCTGAGAAAAGATTGTTGAGGTTTATTAGAAAATTTTTAAAAAATGTTGATTATCCTTAATGGATATATATCATATACATTCGTATAAGAAACAAGTCTATATACAATAAATAATAAATATATTGCATTTTGATTAGTTCAGCTTAGCTCTTTATGATATAGAGCTATACTAACTAAAGAAAAGTCAAGAATATCAGTCTTTTCCATAATATATGCAGATATATATATATATTCAAGCAGCTCTGCTGGAGATCATTTGCAAATCATTTTTATTTGTATTATTGATTTCATTTTTATTTTTATCTCTTAGCTCAGCTGCAGCGTGCTCAAACCGCATCACAAAGTTATGTTAACCCACTTGTCTGGCGCAAACAAATGGGACAATCTATAGGGTAGGTGGCGCAGCATCAAATTGTATGACTGACTGCCAAAATGACTGTGCGCCGGCCTCTACCCCCACCCCTCTGTTACCTCTCCTCACCCCCGACCCTACCCATTTGGGGTTCCTGCTATGGGGTACAATTCGTTTTCGGTCCTCGTCTTGCCTGCTTGGCAACCCGCTAGCCGCAGTTTGTGACTTTGGGGGCATTGCTGACGTCAATTGGCGAGTCGTTGTCGGTCGGCGTGCCACATATACACACACGCACACACACACACACACAAATACGCACAGCGTTAAATGTGTGGATGCTGGCAGCCGCGCGGGCGTCTTCCAACGAGTTGTAGTTTTATTATTGTACAAATAATACCTATATCTACACAAACACATATATGTATATAGTATGCATATATATACAAATGTAGATCGCTGTTAGGGGTCGGGGGTAGTTCAGTACTTGGCCACAATCAACGTGTATTTAATGATAAATTGGCCAAGTCTGGGCACGTAACGCACTCTAAAGACGTCGGCCGTGCTGTCTGCGATATCGAGCTGGCCAGCCAGATTATATAGCTGGCCGATATATATATAGTATGAGTAGGCACACAGCCAGGCATTGGTTTCTTACAATTGATATTTCTCTCTATGGCGCAACCCGATTAGCTTTTATCTTTTGATGTGGCAGAGCTCATTAAATATTGATTAAACATCATTTGCAAAAAACTCATAAGATCTACCAAAAGATCATTTAATATATTTACATATATATGCACTTTTTGTATTTTAGGTACTCTCTATTTACAGCTCGAGCTGTTTACAATTATGGGAACTAGGTCAACAAAAGTGTTTCGTTACATTTTACAAAACAGCTTTGTTTGCGTTTTATTTTGTTGTTGATCTTTGTAGGGATTACGATTCTTTATGTTTAGATTGCAATTGTTATGGAAGTGATTTCGATTTTAGCAGCTCATTTTTTGGAAATTTATTTACACTTAAGTTCGTTTTTGCTGTAAATTGGAAGTTTGTAAAGTTGTAATATTTTGTTTTAGTTTTTTTAGGAGAAAAAATAGACTTTATAGATAAATACTGTATTTTTAAAGAATCTTGCATGTTTTTTATGGATTAATAAATAAGGAATAAGAAATTCGGCAGGTATTTACTGATAAAACTAGTTTTTATATCTTGAAAAAGTAAAGGGATCAGTGAAAACTGTTTTTTAAGGATAAATATTTCCTATCTTATCTAAATATCTATCTAGATTAGTTTTAAGAATTTTCAGCTTATAAAAAATGAGGAAATGAAAAATTTATCAAGCCTAATACTATATCTTTATTAAGTACTGAAAATATACATATATATTAGATAGTCTTAAATAAATGTTGAAATTTGAGATTACTAAGAGCTACTAGAATATATATATATATTGAATTGTGAGATAATATAGAAAAAATTATGTAATTTTAGACAATGTAGAATGTTTATTCAAATTTAAGATAGTATTGAAATATATTGAAATTTCTTTAACAATATAATACAGAAAATGTTGAAGAGAAAATTTATTATCATTTTTTTGTGGTATTTCTTGCGATACTTTAACTATTTAAAATTCATATTAAATGAAAGTTGACACTATAATACCCTGTAAAATTAAGATTAAGATAGAAGATGAATATTGAAAGGTTTTAACAAATTTCTCTTTGCTTGTCACATTAAAGCAAATCTAGATGATAAGTTACAAACTATAAATTGAACTGATTAAACAATACCTACCTAATATTAGATTTCTGTCTAAATTTATTAGCTTAGCCAAATAGTTCTTATATTGATTACTCACTATTATAATATAGCTCAATCTATTTTATTTTTCTAGACAAAGTTTTCCTTTTGCGCATTTGCGCCTACTTAAGACAACAATATAATAAAATAAAATATATAAGTAGTATGAAGCGAGTGTAAAACGAAATTTCCGTTGCGCCCACAACAAAAACAAGTGAAAAGAAATTAAAAAAAAAAAGAAAAAAACAATAATAGACAAAAATAATAATATAATAATAAACAATAGAATGAACAACAAAATTGATGTATATTTATATATATATAAATATAAATATATATATTTATATATATTGTGTTTGCGTCTGCAACTGTTTTTTAAGAGGCGAGACGCAGAATATGTATATATATATATGTATATATATCTAATTGATTTTCTTTTTGTTTGGGTTTATTTATAAAAACAACTCGCATAATTCTTTGATTGCTTTGCCGTTTGGTCCAGGACGCAATGCTTGGTATTTTTTAGCAAAAAGTAGGCGTGTCCGAGCACGCCCACAGCATTGATATATGGCAGCACTCTAAAGCAGCTGGCAAACAGTAAGAGAGTAAGAGAGAGCAAGAGAGAACTGACTTGACCTGGCCTAAACTTCAAGACACTTGCTCAAAGACCTGACAGCGGCCCTGCACCAAGTGCATGTCATGGCTAATGAGGCCTCAAAGAACTACTAGAAAACTTTTCACACATGCACACACTTACACTGAGCGCTGACAGCATACGTATACGTACGTACGTACGTTTGTTGACGCCCACGCAGCGCTTTATTTTCCATAATTTATTTAAATAGTTCCGCTTTTATGATATATTTAATGTTTGTAAATAAATTTGTTAAAAATAGTACGCTGTAAACATCATCAGCTATAGGTAAAATATTAATTGAGCGCGCAAAAAATGTCCAAGGAAAAAGAGCAAAAAAATTGTGTTGTAAAAGTAAAAATGTTGTAGCTGCCGGCTTTCAAGGTAAGGTCAAGGCAAGCGCCGACGTAAAAGCCAAGCGAAAATATAATCATTAATCAAATTTACGATACCATAAAGATCGTAAAAACTGAGCAGAAGGCTTACAAATGTATTACACGCCAGCCGATCAGCATAAATTATAATTCTGATTTATTTTAAGGGCGAGTCTGGAAAAGTCGTTGTTCGCATATTTTTAGCAATAACTATGTGCCATTAAGTAAGAGTGCACTAGTCGGAAGTGACCGAATAACAGATACCCTGAACCCTGTGACTAGAAGCTTTTCTCTTTACATACACAAAAACATACGTATACACACAATGTACATAATGTATAAATAATATGCTTAGAAAATGAGGAAAATGGGGTAAGGTATTCAAAAAGTGAATTGCTTCTTATCTATGTTTGAATTATAAAAAATTTATGTACAAAATTTGGTGGGTCTAGTTCTTAAAACGTACTACAATAGATATACTCAATGAACTGAAGCCCGCCATGTTTTTAAGCACCTGATTCGGAACTTTATAAGTTTCGACGGTTTCACACGTACGGACGTAAGGACGTAAGGACGGACGGAGAGACGGAGAGACGGAGGGACGGATGGACGGAAGGAGGGACAGGCGGACGAAAATACGGCGAGACTGACGGACGGACAGACAGAAGGACAAGCAGAAGGATGAACGGAAAGACAGACGGAGGAACGGGCGGATGGAGGGACGGACAAAAGGACGAACGAACGGAAGGATGGACAGAAGGACGGACGGAAAGACAGACGGAGGGACGGACAGACAGACAGGGTCAGATCGAACGACAGTGTTCCCTCAACACCACGCTATCATTTACATCATACCCATTTTCAAGGGGTAAAAGAAAACCACTTTGTGCCACTCGCCAAAATGTGGAGGCAGCCACTTTTGAGGGTCAGTTCAGCAAGAGCACGTAGGAAAATGGAAGCACAATAAACAAAAATAAATAAAAATAAGTGCTCGGTGCTTAAATAAATAAATACATAAAGCACACACAAAAGCTGTTGAAACAATTGCCGTGTTGTGCACTGTTTAATATCTTTTAGTTATTTTATCTGCTCATTTTCGTGGAACACTCTGAATGTGCATCAGTCGTAAATAATTGTAAGTTGATGCTAATAATAATATTTTGATTGCAATTGCCACTAACCTCTCCCCATTTTTGCTAACTGACGTCAATTTGGTTCATATTTTAGACCTACAAAAAACAGATCATTTCCTCAATGTTGCAAAGGAAACGGATGTGATTAACTGATTGAAAGTGATTAAGTGCGCGAAATTTTAAATTTAATTTGTTAACTGATCGATAAATTGAACTAACAGGAAGTTAACTGTATTCGGATATGTGAAGAGTCCAAAACTGAGACGGAAGCACAATTTTAAAAGCCTTGCACCCATTGAAAGTAGGTCAAGAAAATTTAAGGGAAGAAGTGTGTATTATATTCAAATTATCGGGGAATTCTTATAGATATACTTGAAAGGGTTGGCCTGCTGAGTAGATATACTAATGCTAACGCTTCTATATCGACAACAATGAATGCTAAATCTAAATATTTTCGTAAAATATGTCTCAAGCATTCTTTTTATTTAAATATGTTTAAACATCACAAATTAAGTACTGAAGTTAAATAGAAACTCGGATGAGTCTCAGGTTATATTCTAGCCAATCACATATCTAACTGATTTTTAAGTTTGTTTATTGCAGTTTAGGGTATCTTCTGGTTTTAGGTATTTTCACTAGCTAAACTGATTTTAGGTAATTAGTCAGAGTTTAGGGTATCTTCTAGTCAATCACTACCAAGTATATCTTACTGATTTTCACCTTTTTTAACGAGAGTTTAGGGTATCTTCTAGTTAATCACTCACATCTATATCTAACTGATTTTTAGGTATTTTAACTAGGGTATCTTCTAGCTAATCACTCCCAACTATTTCTAGCTAATTTTAGGTAAGTTAATTAGAGTTTAGGGTATCTCCTAGTCAATCACTCTCTACTATATCCAACAGATTTTTAAGTACTTTTCGAAAGCTTAGGGTATCTTCTAGTCAATCACTCACAAGTAAATCTAACTGATTTTTCTTTATCTTTAGGGTATTTCCTAGCCAATCATTCCAAAATATACCTAGCTGATTTTTAACTATTTAAACGAGTTTAATAAGGTATTTGTGTAGTCAATCACTCCCAAGTATATGTAGCTGATATATGTTACTAAAGACTTCTGATCTCTTTTAAAAGACCATCTGTAGTCCTTAAGTTCACAATCCTTAGCTAACTCACATTAAAGTACTTCAGATCTCTTTCCAGCATGTTTCTCATATACCATTCTTATCCAAACAATATCCACTTTATAGCCCTGAAGATCTTTCATCTAGTATACAAGCCACTTGTTAACCTGATCTCATTGAAGATCATTTAGCGAAAAGAAAAGAAAAACAAACATAAAACCAACAAGCAAATTGTCAATTCAATAAACAGAAAAACACATTGCGAAAAAAAAACAAAAGAGAAAAGCAAATACTAAACAAAAAACAATAACAAATTCAAGTGAAAAGCAGACAGTAGCAATAGCTTCAACAACAATCACGTGCATAGGGTATATACACATACATAAATATATATATAGAGAGGATCTTACTGCCAAATACATAAGCGAAACCTGACAAAGTTCTTGGCCGGCTATTGGCACCGGTTGAAGCCGGTTTCTGAGGCACTTGAACTGCGTCAAACCAATTACTGGATGATTATTTTGCTTTGATTAGCATAACCATTCCAGAGGGCTATTAGTCATTATTGATTGTTAATGTTTTATACACTATATTTTGGGTTTCATTTGAGTCGCTTTTATGGCTTTGCTATTCCTATTTCCATGCCCAATTTTTCGGTAATTTTCCAAGCAATGAAATCAAAATATATTTTTGGATTTCTAGCGAATTTGCTGTCATCCTGCGTTGGTCTGGCCCAGGTACATAAATTAGTCCAATAATGTTCAATCAAAATCTTGCCACAAAACACACATACATACATATATATATACATAGATATAGATATATATAAGACTCAGCTACTTTATAATATAATATGTTTTCCTTTCATTTTTTTTTGTGTTACTTTTAGTAGACTTTACTTATTTGCATTTACGTCCCATGTCATGTGTGCGAGCGAAATTAATAATTTATTAAATACTACATATAAAAAGAAGAAGAAGCAGCAGTAGAAAAGTATATAAAAATAAAATTAAAATCTCAGGAGCACAGGAGATGACAAAGAGAGAGAGAGAGCTGAAAGAAAGAGACGTAGGCAACACCTACGCAATTTTCGACTGTCTGTCGTAGAACAAAAATAACATTAAAGAGAAAAACGTTGAAATGTTCAGTTAGGATATATGTAGATATGGTTATGCAGACGGCAAATATAGATGCCAAAACTGAGTTATCAACTTCAAACAGCCATCGAGAACACATTTTCATTTCAGAATCTATATGAAAACTGCAAAATTTGATTGCTTTAGTTAATATAATTATTTGTGTTATTATTTGTTGCATGTCAAGTTATATATTAAGATTTCAAATTAGAATCTTTTGTATATACAGTCGAGCCCCGCTAAATCGAAAACCTCAATAATTCGTAAAAAATGCTGTCCCCTTAACAAAAATTTGTTTGAATTTCTGTTCGATAAATCGAATTACTGTGCAATTCGTAAAAATGTAATCTCCTTTGACATTTCGAATTATCGGGATCCAACTGTTTCAATCATATTCGCACTATTGAATTGGATTTACATTTTTTTTATTATTTTTCTTTAGTTACATCAAGAAAATTTTGTTTAATCTGAATGAATCTTATTATTACGAACTCAGTAGGGTTCGAATCCTATATCTGATAACTTGTATGCCAGCGTATATCCCACTGGTCTATGAAGGCTACAAATGTATAGAAATATATTATAGAAACTTGAAAACAAATATTCAATTTAATTACTTTTTTTTCATAATATTCATTATAATTAATTTACTAAATGTTGCATATATTGTCGCATCTCTTTTAATTCACTCTTTGATATACCAGTAAAAAGTATCTTAAACAAATTTAATAGTTAGTTATATTAATGTCATAGTTATCGTATAAATTTATAGTTTAGCTACTGCCTTGACTCGGTCAATAAATAGGTCCCAGAACAACAAAAAGAAAAATATATATATAAATTTATAAAAATTTTAATGTGCACATTATCAATGCTTAATTTTTACAATTTTTAAGTACATATATTTTTATTGCGTGTCAATGGCAAAAAGCGCGTCACAACGCACAAAACGGCGAACAGCCAGGCAAACAGTTGGCCAAAAGCGACTAGCAGACCTGTTCCCAATACATATATATATATATACATATGTATATACAGATATTTATATATATTTTATCTTTTGCTTAGCCATAATATTTCTCACGCCGACAGGCGACGGCGACCTTGTGCCACGGCTCAACGCGTAGAAAGCGAAACAAAAATCAAAAACCAAAAAAAAAAGAAAAGAAAATATTGAAAAGAAAAAAAAAATTAAAGAAAAACTACTGTTAACATTCGTCAAAATGATTTTCACTTCAAAATGCATACAATGAGTATGTGTGTGTGTATTGCAGCTAAACAATATTTCTATTTGTTTTGGACTTGCTTTTCGGTTCAACGCGTCGTATGCGCAATGTCTGCATGGCATTTGGCCACTGGGGACTGGGAACTGGGGACTGCACTGGATGGTTTTTTTTTTTATTTTTATGGCAGCGCATTAAACATTATATATGCATATGTTTTCTCACATACCATATATATTTTTTATCTTAGCGCATTCAAAAATTCAATTAACATAAATCATGTTTTAAGTGCAGAGCGAAATAAATATGATTTTTGACATTTGCATTTGCAATATACAAGAAAAGTAGGAGAAATTGCTGAATTGGTAATCTTATAATAATAACAATAAAAATATTTATAAAATTATTTAATATATATATACATAGCATATTTATATTTAAATTATATTTAAGCCAAAATTAAATTATAATTTCGTAAGCTTAAACAATATTGAAAAATTTTATTTGAGCCTAACTTGAAGTTATGTAAAGTAATTATAATAATTTAAAAATGAATTTTAATCTTTGTTGAAAAACATTAATTAAAAATGCAAAAATGTAAGATTTAATAAAATAAAATAAATTAACAAGACTTAAACCTTAGAGTTTCTATTTTAGTTTTTAGTTCGTAGATTAATATCTAAAAATAATAAAAATATATTTTACTAAAAATATTTATGCTAAAAATATTTGATACTTTACTTATAAGAAAGCAATTGAATGCAATTGCAATTTTCTTATTCAACATAAAAATATAAAGTATAAATCAACAAAAAATCTCTTTAAAAGTTTGAGTTTCAATTGCTTTAAAAAGGAAATGCCTCGTAAATAATGCAAAAGTTTCTACATAAATCAAGGCAAATAATTAAGAGCTTTTGGGCCTCGTCCAAAGAACTCAACTATTGATAAAGACAAACACTTCAAGCAGCAGCAGCAGCAACTCGCTGCAATTAAGCAACTGAATAGGTTCGTTGGACCGAGCACTCATAAGCCCAGCGAGCACTATAAAAAAATTTGCCATAACTCGTTGAATAAATTGCATAAAATGCGCGCTGAAAGGCTGGCAATCAGAAGGCAACTTACACGAAACGCATGACAGACGAGCGGACGGACGGACACACAGCTGGACAGACAGAGTGGCCCATTAGCTGGCGCTGATGATAAAAAACAGCTTGGGCGCACACACTCACTCTCTCTCCCTCTCTCTCTCTCTCTCACTCATACACTAGCTAATAGCATTGCTTTACAGCAAAGAAGACATCGCGCATACGCCGCGTGTTCGCCAAGCAATGCCAATTAAAATTCATAAACAAAATTTAATTGAAATGTGTGGCAAAATGTGCGTCGTTTTGCCAATTTCATTTCCATTACTCGACATTTCGCTTTGGTTCCGATGCAGGGCATAAAGAATATGTTAAACGGTTTGTAGTGAAAGGGAAATTTAATTTATAGAGATTTTATATATCAACCGAGACTGAAGCAAATCGAAACCTAAGGAGCAGGAGAAATACTGTAGATAGATGATAGATAAAAAATATAAACTAACTATATATACTATAGCTATATAGGTTGGATAGAGTTCTATACGAGCTTTAACTACTCTTGACTTAATTTTAAGATTTGGATAGAAAGGGATACACTCAAGAGTTAAGTATACTTTAACGAGTTCTTTACGAGCTGTAACTAGTCTTAACTTGATTTAAAGGCTGATCCATTTATCAAGCATTAATAACTTCGACAGCAAGCCTTTTCATTAAGCCTTATTTTATAGATTGAAAATATAGCTTAAACTTAAATACAATGCATATTTTGCATAAGAAAATATTTATAGCCAAAAATAAAAAACAAGTAAGAGTGCTCTAGTCGAGAGTTTTCATCTAAAAAATACACTTAGCCCTCTACTGAACTGTAGTATATCAAAATGTGGCTATAAACCAAAGCACAACTCTCGATCTATTACTTTTGTCTGATTTTAAGTGGAATGGGGAGAGGTATATACTTGAGAATTGGATAATCTATAACTAAATTTTTGTAGATTTCAGCACTTACCCCGTCTTATGAAAACAGAAGAAAAATGGAGCTCACGCACGAATTTCTAACAATAATTGGAGCTATAAGTCTATTTATGTACAAGTGTAGCTCTAGCTCAAAAAGATCTATTAAAAACCTTTTTTTTTACAAATTTACATTTATATTTTTTTTAATTTCCATTCCAAATAGTGCATTTAACTAAGTCGTATATTTACCTTGTATTTTTCAATTGCTTTTCTCTTTAACATTTTTAACATATTTATAATTTATTAATTAACGCGCGCATTTTGCGCCGGGTAAACAACAATTTATTTGTTTATTTGAGTAATATTAAGAAATATTTTGAAATATTTCAAAAAGAATGAATAGTGCTATGTGGGGGCGTGGCAAGTTCAAATTTCCGTCTAGTCTAACGGTGGCCATATGTTGATGCCTATTTATATACAGTGTCTACTGTTGAAATTTCGAAAGCGGCAATTGGCTTCGCACTTCATAAATGCGCATCTATTCCCCTCTCTCTCTCTCTCTCTATCTATCTCTTACTCTGTGCGCATTGCCCAACACTTTTTACGCATTTTGAATTGGATTCTGGGTGGCCAACAAGAAAATTGGCCAATTTCAAATACGTTTTTGGTTTCGCAAATGCACGAAATTTATTTTTTTTTTGTACCTAATCGAAATCAATCAGAGGATCGATTCGCTGCTTGGCTGACTTTTGGTACCCCAAGCAATACATTTATCTATATATATATCTATCTACATATATTTGTTTATATGGCCATCACATGTTAGCTGTACAACATGGCGTATTAGTGATAAATTAATTGTATTCGACATATCTATTTTAAAGCGATTTATGTGAATTGAATTGACAGTTTGATTTTAAAGATACCCTGTACACGCTGAAGTGATTAAATAAGACATGATCCGTCTGACTGGCTGCTGTACAACATGGCGTATTAGTGATATATTAATTGTCTTAGACAAACATCGATTTATGTGAATTGAATTGAATTTTTTATTTCGCAGATACGCTGTACAAATTAAAGCATACTAAACGGGTATGATAAAAATTGCAAAATTGGACATCAATAAAATATATATTTTTAAAATACTTAATAAATTTTCAGTTGACATCATTTAAATTTGCGCTATATATCAGAAATTATATTTTAAAAATGGCAAGAGCAGAGATTTATGGAATATTTATAATATAACATTTTTAAGTTTAATTTACTTTATTAAGAACAGCTTAAGAAGTGTTTTTATTTTGTCAAAAAATATCTATATGTTGCTCTGATTGAGGAATGTCTGAAGCTCGACTAGTTTTATCCACTTTATATACATATGTATTTATATATATATATACAAGCCTTTTTCTATCATTAGCAGACATTTACTGACAGCCACAAATTAGTTAATTATCAAAGTCGCAATACAAATGCTTTGATTTTAATTGATTTCAAAGAAATTAGATTGGATTTTCTTGCTTAGTCTCTTTTTAAAAGTTGATACAAAATTTTCTCAAATAATAGTATATAAGTTTGCTTAGTTTATTTTGTCCTTAGCTATGACTTGAATAATGCTACTACAAACTCACAAACACAAATCGAAAATTGAAAAATGTCAAACGATGAGGAAGCCCACTTGACGCCCCAACTGAAGGAGCACTATGAAAAGGAGGCGGAAATTCTGGGTCTTTTGGTGGCTATGGAGAAGCGTTACTGCGACTATTATCAGTTCTATCAATGCGAACTGGAAATGCAAAAGATTATTATCGAAAGACTGTGGCTGCTAACACAAAGATATTTGATATTGATCAGCTCTGCGCCGAGCTGTCGTTATCCTGAGGTATACACGCTCTCCGCCGAGGAGGCGATCATCAATGAATACGAGGAGAAGCTGGAGGTGATGCGGACATCAAAGTATGATATTTAAATACATAATACATATGCATGTATATAAGTTTCTTATACAGCAACAGCATGAAGCATTCTATTCTGGAAATTCATTTGGAATGTAAAAAGTTCTATGAGGTCTACAATCAACTGGATCGCCAACTGGAGACTCCGTTCATAATGGGCGATAATCATCATCGCAGCATCGGATGCCATAAGCTAATGGTAACCGATATATTCAATTATCTATATGCGGCTGTATTGAAATTGAAATGCTATATGCATCAACTGGACCCGATCAGCTTGGAGAGTGTGGAGGACTATCGCGAGCTGCTGAAGGCGGACAGCAGCAACGAGGAGTTTGCCGAGTTCCTAATGAAAACATTTGTCTACTGCAGTTGCCTGCAGCCAGTTTCCACCTGTCCCATCAAGAAGCTCAAATGTAATTATAAGAAAATTGAGGATTTGAAATATGTTAGCCGAATTTAGCCAATCGATATGTGAGCAATAAATAATTAATTATATACACTTTCAGACAGCAGTTGCTACGTAAGCGCTAATAATAATAAACGCCCTTGTCATTGTCCTTATAAATATTTACAGCTTAACGAAGTCATTAGCTTCCCCATTAACTGAATAATGTCCATTGTCTGCCATCACATTAAATGTTATTAAACGCTCTTAATGTTCCACAATAATTGTCTATGTATTTCACTGTACTTGCTGTTCGAGCAGCAACCTCTTCCACATCTCTCATCGGTTTGTCAATATATTCAGACTCTCATTACATTTTTCGTGTATGGTTTATAATTTCGTAGCTGCAGACGACAGCGATTTCCCTATGAACTTTACGGCAAATGTCAAGTGTGAATATGAATATTCCGGCAGCTACGCATTATTACACTCAACTGCAAAATGTGGGTATGCGTAAGAATTCGTGAAGATCATATGACTAAAGCTTCAAATATAAAATACAAATATAATTTATAGTTACTTCTCTAGAATTACAAAGGAACTTCCATACGAGCCCAGATTATTTGGTTTCTCAACACTACATAAAGAAATTTCAGATTATATATGCAAATATTATCTGAAAATATATTTAGGAATCTCACAGCTTACACTTGTCGAAATTTTTATGTAGAAATAATCTAGATATAGAAATAGACAAGATATTTGTCCCAAAATACTCCAAAAAATAATTTATTTGATTAACTGAATGAAAATTTAAATGTAGAATTATTTTAGAAAATAAAACACGAAGATAATATTTTGGATCAGTCAAATAGGTCTGTTTTTGACAAAGTTATGCAGGTTTGAAAACACGCCCTGGGGACTCTCACAGACCGAATCCCATTTTCAATTTTTTCAGGGTAGAATTATAGATTATAAAATGGAAATATTACCTGAAAATATATTCACTCATAAGAAATTTATTTCTAGTTAATTTCCTAGACTTTTCCATAAATTTTAAGTTAAGTGTAAAACAGATTCCATTTTGGCAAAGACCTAAAACTTGATATTTGAGTATGTATATTTTGGTAATCTGAATTTTTTCAATTCTTAAGGGTTTTACAACACTTAATCAAGAATTTTCTCTATATATGCTCTAAAATTGTAAAAATACTATGCCTAACAAAATATATTACAAGAATATAAAAAATTATTGAATTTTTAGCTAGGAATATAAAATGAAAATAACATTGTCAAACTTGATTTTTTGTGTTCTTTGACATTTTCATCTAATGAAATTATGCTTAAAAGAAAGTCCTGCACAGTGTTTGTTTTAAACAAAGTCCTTTTTGCCCCAGAATTGATGGTCACATTCAACTCTGAACTTTTAGCTGACGGCAACAAGAAATTCTGTGTGAACCTCGGGCTCGGGCTGTTGAGCAACAGCATTGAGCAGCATGTCAAGCGTATCTTATAGGAGCAAATACACCCACGCACACACGCACACACATGTAGAGACACGCACAACAAATGGCATACAAAGTAGCAGCATTCGGATGAAAGATCCCAGCCACAACGAGCACTTGTTTGTGCAACTGGGTACCCCACGTCGCCCTGTCGCAGCGCTGGCACAACGAACCCATTGAGCCAAGTGGCTGTCACAGTTTCTGCCCCCGACCACGCCCCTTTGGCACCTTGTCCAAGTATGCTTCCACCTCTTTTGGCTGGCAATCAAAGCGCATTTGTCTCTGAAACATGCCCGTTTGAGGTGGACGAAAGGACACTGCCGTTCAAGGATAACACGTTGGACAAACACACAATCACGCCCACCCACACACACACACACACACAAACATACATATACGTGTGCAAAGTATATGCATATTGTCTATGGGATATATTTTTAACTATAGCACAGAAATCAGAGGCGTCGCGTGCGTCATTCGATTATAACTTAGGGCAGACTATATATTATATATATTTTTTTTTTCATTTTTCACTGCTTTTATTTATCTGTCATACATTCGGATAAGCAGAATTTTCGGTGGGAGCCCAAAGCTCCAGACCATGTTTATCACAATGACGTCGTTTGACATTTTCTTCACTTTGCGGGTGTTGAAAAGAGCAAAGTTGTTGTTGCTGCTGTTGCTACTGTCGCTACTGTTGCTGCTGTTGCTGTTGTTGTTGTTGTTGTTGTGCGTGCTGAGTTTATTTTTAGCTCGCACAGCTAGGATAATTGAAAAGCAAGCACAACAGGATATGGCAACGCCCATTGTTGGGCAACGCCCTCATATCATATTAATTGAAAGCAAAAAAAAGAAAGAGGAATCTCAGCTCTTGTCGGTATATTGTTAAGCTGCTTCGACGGAGTCTATTTACAAAGCATTATTGGGTTTTAGCCTGAATAGCACAGATTGAATTTCAGTTCATCAAAAATCCAAAAAAATATGAAAAGGCGGAGCAACAGGATAAATTCCGAAGGGGATTAATCAGCAGTGGAAAACAATTACCTTTTATTAGGAAAATACCAGTTTTTCTCTTGCAGCTTTACAAGGGAATCAGCACAAATATACATACATATATTTGTATAAATATATATATATATATTTTGCGTGAACTGATTGATTCTGCGAATTTTCTCGCTTTACTTAGAACTCTTTTAAATTTGATATTCAAATTTTTAAAGTTGGAGCACTTTATATATATAAAATATATAGATTACAGCATAAATATATAAACTAAGCAAATAATTTTGCAAAATTGGAAGGTTTAATGGTAATTCAAACTGAACTGAAATAAATTTTAAGAAAAAGAAATTAAAGCTAATATCATTATTTATGCTAAAGCTGATACGAGAAAATATGTAGTTCTTGATAAACGCTTGGTAAAACTTTATCTTCTTCCAAGAAATTTAAAATTTAATATAAATTGGAAATTTTGCTACATTTCACATAAAAGAATTCATTATTTATTAAGAGAATTTCAAATTAGTATCAGGACTATAGTTTAAAGATTTGATATTTTAGATAAAAGAATTCTTGACATTTTTACGAGACACTTTAAATGAATTTCCAAGTTTAAATTCAAAAGTTTGAATATTTTTCAAACAAAATAAATTTTTTTCAAATTCATAAAATTTATATTAATAATTTTAGATTATATTGATATTATATTGATTTCAGCAAAACAAATAATGCACATTACAATAATATCTTAATGTTATACATAATAATATGAGATAAACTGCAAATGTAGTCTCCAATTTCACGAGTTTTGGATCGAAAACGAAGAGAATTTAAAATGTATTAAGAAGATATTGAAGTACATATATACTATGGAAAATTTGTATGCTGTTGTCTGAAGTCAAATAAAATAACCTATTATATTCTTATTGTATTTCAATTAATATCATTTAATATTCTTCCATTTTTTCCTGAGCTTTTTTACTTTTTCTAGTAAAATTTTAGAATAATTCAACTATGCATATGCCTTCAGCATATTTATCTAATAATAATAATAGTTTTTAATGTCCCATCGATGATCTTTAAATTTTAATAAATTAATTAACTTGGATTGATCCAGGTACTTACCAATAGTTCCCATTTCGTAGCCTTAGCAACAGCTGCTCGTCTCTTGCAGTAATCCAAAATTCGATTTGCAAACCCACTTTAAATATATATTTAATGGCAGACCGAAGACCTTCTTTGATCGGCGCTTTTGACGACGTTATGAAAACTTATTGAAAAGTTTTTGAAATATTTTTAAATATTTTATTTTTCTTTGAGTGGCAACACAACAAAGTACGATTGGCGGGCGAGTGGGCGGGTGGGCGTGTCACACACACAATTTAAAAAGTCACATTGCAAATGGCGATTGAATATTTTGTAAATATTTTTTATTTCTTTATTTTATTGCACTTGTAAAATTGTAAAATTGACAAGTTGTTTGTTTCCAGCGCCAAAAGTTTTTCAAGGTAAAAATGTAAAAACGCGCCAAAATAGATGTATGGAAATTTATTGTTGTTGTTGTTTGGTTTTCGTTCAACTGCAGGAAGAAGCGAGAAGTGAACGGGCACGAGACGCACTCACTGAAATAATACACAGAAGCAGCGAAAAGACGTGACAGAGATAGACGTGACAGAGCAATACGGAATACGAAACACACACGTCCACGCGCCTGGAGTTTACCGTTATGAATGCTTTCACAGTTTCCAAGCACAACGAATTTTTATATTTGTTGCATTCGCAGTCGCGTTCGGCTCGTTTCGGCCCGAATGCTGCTTCGTTCGTGCGCATGGACATTCGGCATTCGTGAATTATTCGTGCGGACTGGCCGAACACACGCAGTTCGACTAACAGGGCTTCATCTCGCTCTCTCTCACTCACTCTCACTTGCTCGCTCTGTCGTGTTGTTTAACAGACAATTTCCATGTTGGAGAATAAAGCTTTGCTGTTGAGCAACAAACAAAAGCTTTTTGTTAACGCAAACTTTTTGCGCTTTGGGTTCAATGCATTGTGTGTAAGTTTTGCATTTTACGACAGGGCAGGATTTCAACATTGCAAGGGTTTTAGGCGCCGTTTAATGGCTTTTACTAGGAGGGTTATAAACACAATTATTGAATGAGTTTAGGCAACTGAAATACATAAATAAATAATTTTTAAATAAATAAATAAATATATTTACGTAAATATATTTACGTAAATAGTTTTCTATGTCATATTTCTAGTCTCTACAATCTTCAATGCAGTTTTATCATAAAAAAATTATATAAATACATATAATGCGCGTGTGTTACATCAATTTTATATATATTTTTTAAAATCTGTAAAGTTTTTTAATTCAATTTTTAAGTCCATTTAAAACCTCATAGTTCTAGAAACCTTCTTATAAGTCTTTCTACATAAAATATATTTATATTAATTTAAATAAATACATTTTTATATCTTTCAAATATTTTTTATATTTACGTCAATGTTAAAAGATGTTTTTAACAAATATATGAATATATATTTTAAAAATATAAAATTTAACATTGAAGAATTTTAAAAATTCATATTTTTTCGTTTTTAGATCAGGGTTCAAGAATGATAATGGTTTTTTTGGATAATTCGATTTTCATATTTCTGTGTTAATTAATTGCTTCAAGTCTTATGACTCTCCCGGAAAACTGTATGCAAAGTTATATTTTACACAATAATAGTTAGAATAGATATGAATATTAATTTAATTACTTCAACAACCCTTTCCCTTCTGAATTAAAATATATATCATTAATATTTTTGGCCTTTATTATTTTGACATACAAAAGATCCTATTAAAAATTACTTGCAAATTCGCACAATTAAAAGTTTTCAACTTTTTAATATAAATTATTGGCCTACTCTAGTGCACAGCACTTACATCTACCCCTCTCGCTCACTCTTGATAGTCTATCCTTAATTGTAAACACCCGTGACCCCAATACAGAACTTTTAAACAACTCCGCCTTAAACGTGGGAGGGGGTAAACTTTATATAGTAGCTTAGCAAGAGCGATAAAGCTGCCGCAAAACTATTTTTAAGCTGATTTTATTACCTCAGCGATTGAAGCGAAATTAATTACCTTTTCTTTCACAACAACAACAACAACAACAAGAGGTAGCAGCAGAGTCTCCCGCTCTATAAGCTAAATGCCAGCCTATGTTTTCTGCAAGACAATATAAACAAAGATTTGCAAAACTTCAACAACACGCAAGGACACGAGAAGCGGCACACAGAGACGTATGTAGGCAGCAGGTGTTGCCACGTGGATTGGTTGCACCACCAAACGAACCACAGTTGCCGCCTGTCATGGAGCCAGTCGCAACTTGTGCAGGAACCGCCGCAAATTAAGTTTTGCGGCTGAGATGTCCTTGAACCAAATACAACAGCCTACAAACATTTAAAAAGACAACGTCATAGGAAAGGTAAGACCTCCCGCTCTCCCACGCACACAAGCATAATCGACTGACGTCCTTTTAGTCCTTCCCCCACTGATTACTCCATTCGGCTTACTTGCGGTAACAGTTAACTTGATTATTTTACAAATAATTGAAAAGGCAGCCATTGTACAAATTGCAAAAATAGACTCACAACACAAACACACACGCACACAGAGGCACACACACACGTACACATGCATATACTTATCCTTTTGCCAGGAGGTTGTCGTTTCCGGTTCGCGATTCTCACGCTCGGTCGAGCATTCATATGAGCCGCGTCTGACGACAGCAACGGCGTTGACGTCGTCACCAAAGCAAAGGCAAAGGCACTGTGACGACAACACCCAGCACCCAACAACCCAACACCAATACCAAACAACCAGCAGCACCCACAAGTATAAAGGATACAACAACAACCAAATAACGCTCATAAAATGTCAAAACACGACAAAGAATCAAATTTTTGTATTGGGGGTATAGCCAAAACACTTTGCATGAGCGCTGGGAGAGATATTTACCCAACTTTGTATATGCTTTCTATTTTAGCATGAAAAAAGAAAGAACTTTTTCATTTAAAAGAGACATCCTTATAAAGGATATGCTTACCTTAGGTTAAGGAGAGATCCTTTACTAAAGAATCTTGTTTACTTCCATGTCCGGCGAGATATCCTTTAGAGAAACTAAACTTTTTATATTCTAGTCATGCTCGTTTTAAGGAAAGGTCATTTAATTTAATTCGAATCTTCAAAGGGTTTATATTTCTTATATTTATATATATTATTTGATTTAAGATTTTACTCAGCCTAAGTAAAACTGTTTTAATTGTTTTAGGAGCGTCCTAGAAAGTAAGAGTATTCTGTAGTTGCGCTTAAAAATGTATATGAGCTTAGCTTCCCTTACTAGAAATCAATTATGAATTATTTGCTATCTTAAATTTATTAATTATCATCGGATTAGATTTGCTTCGTGTCACAAAATTTCCTAAAATTGCCTTTTTCGACGCCCTCGAATATTTGCTTTGATTGAATTGCTTTTTGTTAAAAGTTCATTTTGTATACCCTACATTTTTCTTTCTGGTAACCTACATTTATAATACTATATAATAGTATAATATATCAAAATTTAAGAAGTTTTGCTATTGCTCTAAGGACATTATATTGTGGAGTACACAAATATTTGTTCATTGTTAAAAAGACCAGACGGATATGCGTTGGCACACAAGTCCTCAGATATTGGGTTCGAACCCTACTGCTTTCGTAATAATACCATCAATTCTATAAAAATAAAAATAACATAAAAATTTATAGAAATATATGAAAAATTTCTGGAATAAGGAGATAATCTTTTCAACATTTTATATAAAGTTCTAGGTAGATCAATATATTATTACAACTATAAAGTAATATCGCTATTCAGAGAACTTCAGAGTTCGAACCCCCTTTTAGAAAAAACTTAATACAAACATAAATAATATTTCAAAACCTTAATTTCTTTACTAAGATTATAAAATTTCTTTATTAATATATTGTGTATATGGTTTTCTTGTATACATTCCTCAGTCAATCTTTCATTAAGCAAGTTCAATTTAGATTCCACATAAATGTGAATACATTTCCCCAAAGAACTCCTCGTTCAAGTCGACCTAACCCAATGCAAACTCAACTGAGCACTTTGCGCTAAGACGCGCTTCCAACTCCAGCACCTTTGCCGCTCCTTCTTCCCCCTCTTCCTCTGCCCGCTTTGGATTGGGAGAGCAGCAAGCAGAGACTCCTTGACTGGCTTGCAGTCTATTAATAGAGTCGTTTGAGCCGAACTAGCTTCAACATGGTTGCCAGGCAGCCCCCCATATGAAGCCCGCCCGTAGTCAAAATTAACAGTCACACACACACACAGAGAGAGAGAGAGAGAGAGAGAGTGTGTGAGAGAGAGACAACAATCACCCAGTGGCCCAGTCCCAAAGAGTTTGTCAGTTAGTCAGTCACTGATTCGCGCTGCGTTCACTTTGATTTTTTTGGATTCTCAACGAATTTAGTCGTTGGCTATGCACGAGTTGCTCCACAAGCAGGCGCGTCCCAATAGTGAGCCCCATGCAGGAGTTGGAGCTGGAGCAGGCAAGGAGCAGCAACATCAGAAATGCTCCAGTGCCACGTTGTGCAATAGGCTAGCCATGACAATATCCGCAGCCACGCCCACAGCCCTGACTGTGCCCAGCATACAGCTAACACCTGCACCTGCACCTGCTCCTGCAACTGCAGCAATTCCGAAGTCAGCAGCAGTTGAGAAACCCGACAACAACAACAATAGCAATGGCAACAAGGAGAACTGCAAACAGCAAGGTGCGCCAAATAATTATATAGCTCGTCGCACCTGGATCACAACGGATCGAATGAATGAGCTGAGACGTAAAGCCCAGGAGGCAGCCAAACAGAATAAGATCTTTACGATTCGAGGTTGCTTTCATTCGGTGCGGAATGCTCTGCTCGCAAGAGGTTGGGTGGAGAAGCTGGACATGCATCGGAAGGTGCTGCCCATGGGTCAGATGACCTACGAGGATCTGACACAGCGACTGCCCAAGCGCAAGGCAGGTGAAACGAGGCGTCAATATGTGCTCAAATGTGAAAGGAATATAATGTCTAGATTCCTGGAGCATATGCCCGTGGATTTCTTGTGGACGAATCGCAAGGAGAAATGTGATTATATTGACCAGGCCAAGAATCCCGGGATGACCATTAACAAATTCCATCGAGCTCCCTTCACCTCCAAAGAGGGTCTGTGCAGTCAGCTGCGGGATTTCCATTGGTTCTTCGAGGAGGGCATGGCCGAGATGTATTTCCCACGCTGCTACAATGTCTGGAGTCCCGAGGAGCTGGGCGAGTTCATGGACAACTTCAAGCTAACCGCCTGTGTGGCCTATTTGCGTGCCATGCTGTGCAAGTATCATAAGCAGGGCGTGGAATCTGTATTCTCGCCCAGCGGCAAGATACCCTATTCCTCCATAGACTTTGCCTACAAGCGACTGGTCGACTACATCGACAGCTGCCAGCACAATGACATTGACTACGAGGATCCGCCCAAGATATGGGAACACGACTGGGATGCGTTCCTCTATCAGCACCAGCAGCTGGTCAACGAGGATGCACGCATCCAGCACGATGGACAACGCCCTCTCGAGCACATGGTCAAGGGCTGTGTCACCCTGGTCGAGAAGATGAAGGTGCATTGGCCGCAGTACAGCCTGGATGGCTACCAGAACTTGTGGATTGTCAAGCCGGCCAATAAGTGTCGGGGGCGTGGCATTCTCCTTATGGATAACCTAAAGAAGATCTTGGGCGTCGTCAATCCATCGATAGCATCCAAGAGTCGCTATGTGGTGCAAAAGTATATAGGTAAGTGGAGCAGGAAGTATTTATAAAGAAAATAAGCAAAATAAATTTCTCAAATATTCGACTAATATATACCCTGTAAAGTGCATAGTGCGGTGTCTTGCAAACAACTTAGTGGAGAAGCCAACAAAAGACTTTCAGTAAAGTGAAAATAGTATTTCGAGTAAACGACTACAAGATACCCTATAAAAATAATATGTTTGGTGTGTTTGGACTAGCTAAGGTGAGGAACCAGCACGTAGGGTGTAAAAAAGATTTTTGAATAAATGACTATAAGATACCCTGTATAAATTCTATAAGGAGGTATATATATTTAGGTAACGAAGTGAATGAAGCAGAATGTGTTATAAATGACTTAAGCAATTTTTGACTAAAACATACCCCTTAAAGAGTGCATATGGATATATGCGTCTTTGGAGTGAGGGATAGAGGCTCAAATTAAAAAGCTCCAAGAAGTATGAAATACGACAAGAAGATACCCTGTGAACAGACTAACAAGTAATTAAAAGACTGAAAGCTGTGAGAAATTATTTCACGAATACGACTTAATCATACCCTACACAGAGAAAATTTGAGATAAGTACTTAGAGTAACAAACAAAAAGACAAATAAGTTTTTAAATTCTATAGAAAACCCATCAACTAATTAGTCGACTAAAAAATTTAACAGGTAAAAATAATTTTCTATTAAGAAATATCATAGTTAAGGTTTTCCACATTTACGTCCATTTAATGCGCAACTAATTAGAATAAAGATACCCTGTACTCAAGACAAGCTTTTGCTCTAAACTGATTTATTGAATACGAAACAAATTTAAAATATATAGTTAGGAACTGTTTAAGCATCAGATACCCTAAATATCTAATAGACACCTATATGGGCTTTATGAGTGACTATATATCACTATAGTCTCCTAAAATGTCTATGAAATATTTGAATATCATATTTGATATTGTCAACGATGCACCATTCATGAGCACCTGCAGAGACAGGGTATACCTGAATTCTAAAGTTCGCTAAGTTCTCACGGCTCTTTTCATACATTTTATTTAAAATTGGTATACTTTAACGTACTTGCAAATAAGTTCCTGCTCTGGAATAAAATCGACGATATAAACAAACACAAAACAAACGCAAAAAGTGGGTCAAAAATCAGGCCGCTGACATTGTTGTTGTTGTTGTTATAACTGTTGTTGCTTTTGATGCCTTAACAGTTGGGCGTAAACCTACCAAGTTTTCTACCCATGACTGCATTGCACGCACATGTCCCATACACAAATACGTATGTATATATATACATATATATATATATAGAGGGAGAGACATATATGCAACATAAAAATGTTGGCCTAAAAGCGCAAATCAGCTGTTGTTGTTGTTGTTGTAGGTTGTGGATAGGTATTGGAAATTGGCTTTATGTGTTTTGGCTGTCAATAAAACGAGGAGGTAAAGCAACAGGTTCACAGACAGCCTTACAAGACAGCCAAGGATATGGCGACATGCCAAGGACCTACAGAGAACAGATAGTTGAGAGGTCTAGACTTTATCTGTAATAGAAAATCTTTTGTTTAATAATCAATGCTATCTTTAATATTTCATTCCGCAAATATCTTTAAGAACAAACTCTTATGGCCTTACTTGCCTAATTTCAAAGCAAATAAGAGCCTCCTTTAAAAGAGTCTTAACACTCTTATTCAAGGAATCTTTGTGCTGCGTTCTCCTTCATAACTTTACACTATATTCTAAGAAGTCTTTCCAAAAACTTTTGAATTTCATTCTGAATATCTCTTTAGGAACGCCCTATCTATGCTGCCCTCGTAAAGAAAACTTTCTGAATCTTTCTTCCTAATAACTTTAAAAACATCTTTTTTCCAACATTTCTTCAAGAGCGACCTCTCATAGTCTTCCAAACCAAGTTTGATATACGCCAATGGTTTCTAATAACCAATACACAACCCCTCGTGGTTTGGTTCTATCGAGAGAGTTATCTGCGCTTCAGCTCCCAGGAATATAGCCTGAGCAACCATCACGAATCCGTGCACCTGACAAACTATGCGATACAGAAGAAATATACGAATGGCAAGCGGGACAAGCGGCTGCCCAGCGAGAATATGTGGGATTGTTATTCCTTTCAGGCATATCTGCGACAGATCGGGAAATCGAATATGTGGTTGGATCGTATATATCCGGGCATGCGTAAAGCCATTGTGGGCACCATGTTGGCATCGCAGGACAATATGGATCGAAGGCCAAATACCTTTGAATTATTTGGCGCTGATTTTATGATATGCGAGAACTTCTATCCATGGCTAATAGAAATCAATTCAAGTCCAGATCTTGGAGCGACGACTAGCGTGACGGCTCGCATGTGTCCCAAGTGCTTGGAGGATGTTGTCAAGGGTGAGTGCTAAGTGGAGAAAACTGACTCTGAGAGACAGGGGAACTGAGAATCTGAGAGACTGATGGAGTGGGATACTGGGAGACTGTGAGACTGAGATCCTCAGAAACTGAGATACTGGGAGATTGGAAGGCTGACGGACAGAGAAACTGAGGGACTGAGACACTGAGGGACTACTCGAGGACTGGGGGATATTCTGACTGAGAGACTGGAGGACTGGGATACTGGAAGACTGGGAGACTGAGAGACTGAGAGAATGAGAGCCTCAGAAACGGAGAGACTGAGAGACTGGGAGACTGACGGACTGAGAGACTTAAAGACTGAGGGACTGAGGGAGTGGGAGACTGAGGGACTAGGCGACTGGAGACTTGACTTTCAATACGGAACACTGGAGAGTCAGTACTGAAGACTGGACTTTGAAGACTGGAGACTAGATATTACTGAGAGACTGAGGTACTGACGGATTTAGGGATTGAGTGACTGAGCGACTGAGACACTGAGAGACTGAGAGACTAAGAGACTGAGAGACTACTCAAGGACTGGGGGACAGACTGACTAAGAGACTGGAGGACTGGGCTACTGGAAAACTGAGCGACTGAGACTGACGGACTGACGGACTGAGGGACATAAAAGAGAACAAAGACTGAAAGACTGAGAGACTAGGAGACTGGAGACTGGACTTTTAATACTGGAGACTGGAGAGTAAATACTGGAGACTGGACTTTGAAGACTGGAGACTACATATTACTGAGAGACTGAGGGACTGAGGGAGTGAGAAACTGAGGGACTAGGAGACTGGAGACTGGAGGACTGACTGACCGAGAGACTGTGGGACTGCCAGATTAAAAGACTGAGATACTGAGGGACTGAGAGACTGAGAGACTACGACACTGAGAGATTCAAAAACTGGAGGACTGACTGACTGAGAGACTGTGGGACTGACAGATTAAAAGGCTGAGATACTGAGAGACTCAGAGACAGAGAGACTGAGAAACTGAATTAGCAAGCAGTTATTGATATATATTCTTCTAGTTGTTATTGATCGTCGCTTGGACCCTAAGTCGGATATGGGCAACTTTGAGCTGGCCTACCGCCAGGTGGTGCCGCCGACTCCCGCCTACATGGGCCTGAATCTCTTTGTCAAGGGCAAACAGCTGCTGCACAAGGTGAATCATGGCCATGGCCATTATTACTATCAGCAGCAGCGCAAGGAGCGCAGCTTGGCCACCAGCAGCGTCTTCCGTCAGCGATCCGCCATAGTGCCAGCCGCCACTATCTCGCGCATACATCGTGCCATGCCCACCTTCAATGCGACCGAGTATATGGAGAAGTATATGGTGGAGCCGTTGAGCAGCAGCCGCAGCAGCATCAGCAGCACGCAGCCGAGCCATGTGAATGCCACAACGCTGAAGGCAACAACAACCACAACAATTGCAGCAGTTGGCATCAGTACACCCTGTCCCTATTTGCTGAAGCAGGCGGGTCGCTCCATTACCCAACTGCTGAGCGTCACCCACAAGCGAAATGGCACAATGGGTGCTGGTGTGGGTGCCGAGGCAGCGGCTAGCACCGCCTTGCCACCCAAGCGACAGCGCAGCTGCGGTCCACGCTTTGCCAATCAACAGGTGGAGGTCACCGATAAAAAGTTCAAAATCCTTATCAAAAATTATGCCAGCCAGGCTGCAGATAATCTGCTCGAGAAACAGGAGCCAATCAGCGCGCCAGCCACAGCACCTGCCATTAGCGAACGCAAGTGGCGCAGTTTGCGCAACATAACCACCACCACCACCACCACCACCAACAACAACAACAACAACAACTACACTGCCACCAGCTGTTCGAGATTGAGAGCTGCTCCCAATTTGCTGGACAGCAATTGTTCGCGTCGCTTTGCCCGCACCAAATCCGAAATCGAGAGCTCCGCCAGCTTGCATGCCATCGGGCGTACCTTTGGTCGCCGCTCGCATGGACCACGGCTGCCCATAAGCATCTCGGTGCAGGCTCTGCATCGCGGCGAGCCCATTGTGACCGCCATGAAGCAGGCCTCCAGCGAGCAGCTGCAGCTGCAACTCACCCACTCCCACTCCCAATCCCACTCCCAATCCACGCCTCCAATCAGTCCACGCAGCGCAACATTGTCAAACAAATTGACGGTGCCAGCGCTGCCCACTTGTTGAACCAACACCACCACCACCACCACCACCATATTCACCCACCCACTGAACCATTGTGTTTTGAAAACGTTTATCCAAATATGTTGGGAATTACATTTTAAGACAGCATTCTGAATATTCCAAGATTTACTATCCAAAAATTAACTAACTCGACGTACTCTTAGCTAGGAAAAATATTATTCAAATATTATGTAAAATTTAAATTTTTAAACTCTTAAAAAAATCTTAAGTCATCATTTTATTTAAAACTAATTTTGGAATCTTGAGACAAATCTTTGTCATATTCCCTACCTAAATTCCTATATATGAAGACTCTTAAATTATTGATTGCTTGAAATATAGAAGAAAAAAAATCAGACTATTATTAAAATGGAAATAAAACCCATTTCAAGATTCAAGTCCTCAAAGCTACTATCAACAGATGTACTAAGCTAATTTACCTGTCAAATTTGTTGCCCAACTCCAGATAGAATATAAAAACTGAATGATTTTTAAAAGGAATAGTATATTTTTTCTAAAAACTTTCAGAATTGTTAAGGATGTTCAAAATATAAAAACTAAAAAAAAAACTTCTATCAAAAAAAAAATTATAAAAGTCCAAAAATTTAGCTTAAAAAAATTTTCAAAAATAATATAAATTTAAAAGACCTACAAAAATTTTGGGCTGTACAGTTAGTATGCTAAAATGAATTCCCATTTGGATTTACGTTTTCAATCGGGAAGAGGTTGTTATTGTTTCTCTTTAAGAAAAAAAAAACATTACTTAACATAGATATATTTATTATTTATGTTATGAAAAATTGTTAACTGTTGTTTTGACTCTAGTTGGAAAATAAATTTGTTAATTTGCTTACTTGCTAATTGCGACTATCAACAGCCGAGAGCGAGAGAGAGAGAGAGTTCGATCTCGAAGCTGTTCAATAAACTGTTGAACTTGTTCTGTTACAAGTCGATTGTGAGCCGCTTGAAGGATTGAGAGTATATACAAGATTATTCTTTGCAAAAGTGCATGGTGCGCTTAAGTGGAATATACACAAAAATGTTAGTATATATATCTAGAAGGAAAGGAAAAATCTCACCAGATATTTAAATTTTATTTGGGTGCAGTATATTGCAGCGCCAAATTCTCGCGCGTTTTTGAATTCAATGCTGATTTGACATGTGTACTTAGCAGCTTCGAACTCGCTTGAGACAGTTTCTGAAAGGCATATTATATAGATTAAAAGATGTTATAATAGACATTAGTGTTAGGAGTATTACTTTGGTGCCAACTTTGCCCACAATCACTTTGGCAGGTGTAGAAGTAACATTTTTACTTTTATCCTTGCCAAATTTGTGACCGGTCGTTGTTCGGACATTGTTTAATATTTTACGCAGCAGTCGAGTCCTTGGACTATTCCGTAGCTTTGGCAACGCTTCGAACAGTTTCATTTGGGTGCCATTGAGCTCTAAAGGTCTCGTACCGTCGACCTCCTTGTTCACGTTGTAATTGACCTGAAAGGCACGCTCGAAGAGACCCGTCGCGGCCAAGGGATTCCGCGGCACATCCAATACGACTCGTATGCAATCCTTTAGCGCCAATGGACATATTCTCGCTGTCACCTCCGTTGAGGCCGACAGGTCTGGCGTCGAATTGATCTCAATCAATATGGGATTATAATGTTCATCGAGCATAAAATCACAGCCATACAATTCAAATGCGTTCGGCACCAGTTCCGTTTCGTCCAAACTGGCCAGGACCACGGCCACCAGATTCTGTTTGAAGCCATTATATATCTTCGACCATGTTCCATCCGGTGCCCCAACATGTCGCAAGTGACACTTGAACTGATCCAGCGACCACATGTTGTTCTTCGGCAATCGCGTATCGCGATTCACTTTATTCTTATAGCGTTTCTGCACTGAATTGTTTGTCAGGTGTATGGATTCTCGTAGATCATCCATGGTGAACTCCTGGGAGCTAAAACGCAAATAGCAATCGCGATATGTCCAAATCGTTACCTGCGTATCGCTTATCGTGAGCAGCATATACTGGCGTATATCGAACTTGGTGCGATATATCAGATATGGGCGTTCTACAAAGACCAAAAACGAAAAAAAAAGTTGACCATAGAATTGGGGGTATCTTCCATATAAATATTATTTAAACAAGTGTAGGTGCTGGTTAAGTCGGAAATATTCTACCATGGGATAAACTGAACCTTAACTTAGAGCTAGGTGAACTATTCAAAATTGGAAATATTTGTAACCTGTGTACTTATTACAAAAACCTACTACCAAAATTGATTTTTAAAAAATATTTTTTTATGATATAATGGAAATGAGATAAGATAGCGTAAAAAGCAATTAACTTTTTTAATTTATATTTATAATTTCATATGTCTAGGTTCCGTAATTTTCGAGATCACGGCGTTTATATGGAGGGCCGGACAGAGGGAAACAGACTGACAGACGGACATAGTTAGATCGACACAGCTTGCCGTCCTGATCAAAAATATATAAGCCTTACGAGATCTGCCATACTCCTTCCTTTTCAATTAGTTTTTTTTACATTTATTTTATCTTTCATATTTAAGAAAAAAATTTAATTTTTTAACATTTCTTTGAGTTTAGGAATAGAAATTTGGGCTAATGTTCTTTTTAATACTAAAACAATCTCCGCTATAACGGGTTGTGATGTGGGTATATACTTATATAATCAATCCAATATATTTATGATTTTTTTTTATATATTTATATTTTCCGATCTTATATTTATCGTGAACAATGTATATATAACATACATTTTCACAAAAATACATTTTACAATGGGTTCAGTGTATAAAACCAAAGCATCTAAAAAAAAATTATATTATTTTTGAGGAACACTACGAATATAAATTAAATTCAAGCAATTCCAATTGGAACATTTCTCAAACCAGGGTAATTTCTATATACATATACATAAATACTTTTTGTATACAGCGACATTAAACTGACGCATAATTTTAGTCGAATTTTCTTAAGGAATACAGCCTAATTCTTCTTCTTCTAATAAAAAGTGGAATCTGATAAAATTACAATTAAGAAAAGACTTACATCCGATTTACTTTTTAAATTTGAACTGTAAGCTACACTTATTCCTAATCTATCGTCTCTATAACAGTTTTTCGGCAAGAAATATCAAAACCTATTTCTTTCCTAACGTGAAATATCAAGCAATTTTTCTTTATATAAGAGATTCCTAAAAAATCATCCCGTCTAACTCACCAATATACTTTTGCACGATATATTTGCGATTTTGATTGTTGGAAGTCCATTGCAAGATGTCGTCTAGGGAGCTGCGTATGACAATTCCAATACCGCGCGATTGATAGCCAGGTTTCAAAATCCATAAATTGCGGCAGCCATCCCAGCGATAGTCGAGTCGAAGCGTTTCAATTTGATCCAGGTATTGGGCAGCGAGGCGCGCATACTCGGCCATGACCTTCTCGTTGACCTTGAACTTGGCAAACGCATGGAGCACCTTGGATGACTGTACCATAAACGATTGATTCTCGATCATTTCAGTTGGTGTTGGCATCTTGATGCGCGCATCATCCAATGAGTAATGCTCCTTCTGCCTGATCATATTCTTCACTTTGTTCAACGCAAAGTCTATCGTAATGCTCAACACGGTGCCATGCTCAAGATCCACCATATCGGCCGGCCGGTGCTCCTTGAGGAAGCGTAGCAAACAGCGCGCCTGGGTCTGATGATAGTCCTCAATGAATGCCGCACGCTCCTCCATGCTGTTGGCGCCCAGACGATAGAAACGGGGATAGCTCATGCCGCAGACACCGTCCTCGCGAAACCAACGCTCCTGCTCGGCGCAACCGACCAATCCCACTTTGGTGGAGAAATCTAAGAATTGGCTGCGTCTGACTCGGTTCCGGAATGGCTTCACCTCCGGAAACAAATCACGTTGCGCTTTGCTCTGCCAGATGAAGAACGAGGGAAAATTGTTTATCATTTTGGATATGACAACTGCCTCATAGTCATTGCCCCGTCTGGCGTGCTCCAACAGCGAGTCCTCCGACATGCCCTGCAGCTTGGCATGCCGACCGGCTGGCAACTTTTCGAGCCAACCGCGTCTAACCAGCGCTCGCCGAACCGTATGATAGTTACCGTAAACGGTAAATATGCGACGATTCCGATAGGCGTCGATAACACGCGTTCGATATGTGTTGCGCAACTGACGTTTGTGGGCATCGGGCGCCAAGCCGGCCGTTGAGTTTGAAATTTGCGCGGAACGCGCCTGAGCCAATAGATTGTTAACGCTCACATGCTTGTGCTGACTGCCCGCCTGATGCGACACGATGCTCTCGTATTGGCTATTGCTGTTCGACGGATTCTTTGGCAGCGAACATTGTTTGCATAATGTTATCAATTCGGCATCCAGATTTTGAATCAACGACTGAATCCGCGAAACGGGATTATAATAACGATTACGTTGCGTATTGAATGCACTCGACGACGCCTGGCTCATATTTAATTATTCAATATATATACGTTATTTTCGGATATCGTTGCTAATCCTTTTTTTCTTTTCTTTTTTTTTGTTCTTTTCAACTTGATTTTGCTTTCAATTGATTAATTAATTTGGCTCTAAATGCGAAAGGTGAAAAAGTGAACCTGTTGCCGATGTGATTGATTCGATTGATTAATGAGGCTTGCTTCGTTAAAGGATCTTTTGCAATCGCGAGCTGGTAGGCGTCTGGTGCTATGTTTTTAAAGATATCTATTTTTTGGTTTTTTTATGCAGCAGCTTATCAGTTGTGAGATGCTGCAATTGAACGAGAAATTTTGAAGCAGTAGCCAAACCTTACTTTCTAACAGTATCGCATTTAAATGGGCAATGTCTTTATTGATTTATGAAACATAGCTTCGCTTAAACGGTAAAAAATTTGAGACCAAAAAAACTTGTAACGAAACGAGTGCAAGACGAAATTTGAATTAAACATACAAGCGCCTATAAAATACAAAAAAAACGGCATCATAATGTTAATATCATAGCTTGCTCCAATCTCCACTCAAATAATGAGGCCTAAGAAACTCCATATGCTACGTTGTTCCTATACAAATCTTTAGCTTCTTCCGCATTTCATCGCTTAATTTAAATATGGCTCCGTGCCCTGGCACAATGTGTTGGCATAATTGGGCCATTCGATATCGCTGTTCCGCCTGTTGCTTTTCATCTTCGCTGCCTGCTTCCTTCCATATCTGCGAATCGTCTATGTCCTGGCACCTCTCGAAGAGATCTCCACATATGCCCACAGTGGCGCCATCCAATTGGCTACTGTGCACTATGACCGACACACAGCTCAGCGTGTGTCCAGGCGTCTTCTCCAGGAGCACCTCACCATTCGCATCCAAAGCTCCCGTATGCTCAAAGTAAAGATCCCGATGGGACGCAGTGGAGCCTACGATATGCAGGCGTGCTTGCTGAAATAGATAATTGCAGCCAATATGATCGGAGTGTCCATGTGTGCACACAACCACATCTATATCATCCGGCTGCAATCCTTGACCAGCTAGCAGAGTTTTTAGGTGTTCGCCATCCCATGCGGTTAGGGTATCCACGATTATGTTATTGCCATCGCGGCAACGGATTAGCGTACAGCTGCAATTGGCACGCATAACATTTGGATCGTTTGCATCCTCGTGGGCGTAGCCGGACTGCAGAACAATCACTTCATTTTGCGACATTTATTAAGTAATCCAATTTTCATTAATTGTAGCAATCAAATTTGTTTTAGATTTCAAACCAAATTCATTAGAGGCACCCAAGAAAAACAATTTAAAATGCAAACAGCTGTTCGCTAAGTAAACATAAAAAGAGAGCTGCCAACGGAGCAAACTTATTATACATATGCTCCCTATCAATAGTTTTTTTCTTACCAGTGTTATATTTGTTTGTTCGTTTAAGTTTACTTTGATGTAATTATGATGATGATATTCCTTTTCGTGTTCATTTGCTTATCGTGTTTTTGTTTACTCACTTTGGCGCAAACTTTGAAAACAGCTGTTGCATTACCAGGGCTGCAACACATTGCACTCAAATTGGCAGCTCCCAAACGGCTGTTAGTCGTCGCGCTCACATTTTACAAGTCGCAATTTGTTTATTATTTAACACACTCATTTTTCTGTATAAAAATTGCAAATTTTTAAATGTATTTAAACTACCTGCCGCGTTCGCCATGCAAATGCCTGCAATATTTGCAGCAAATGCGACAACTGCAACTGTTAGGCCGGCATGTAAACATGGGCGCAAAACCGCCTATAAGAGAAGCATCACAGCTGAATTTAGCATTAAAGCAACAGCAGCAATTGCTCCCCCTTGCCCACAACTACAATATGCAACGTTCAACGTACAGCAGTGATCAAGAGCAACAGGTGTCAGGCAGCTTGGATGAGCTGGATGGGTGCGAGATATCCTCCGCCTACTTAGAGGATGAGCAAAATTTGCGTTTGAGTGCAGCACGTTCTCCACAGGAACTGCTGGATTTGTTTGGCCAGAGCCAGCTGGAGCTCCCGCATCGAGTGAAGTGCATTTCGCTGCTCTGGTCACACTATCAGCAACTGTCAGCGACTGAGAAAGCAGAGCTCACCATCCAGCTGCAGCAGCATTTGCTCCCTGCCTTGGCATCACAGATAGCTTCGATGAATGTGGACCAACTGAGCTGCTGCTATTTATATTTACGCAAAATGCATGTGCCCAACAGTGAACACACGCTAGAGCGAATCCTTATGCGTACCTTGCAAATAATAGAGCTAGCCGTCGACAAAGAGTTGGTGCCTTTGCCTGCGCTGTCTCGCTTGCTGGTGGCCATCAATTTGGAACGGGATTTCTTTACGCCGCTTGTCTGTCGCAATTTCTTGCCACATATTGAGCAGCATGTGACCAACTGTCAGAGCGAACATGATGTGCGTCTACTATCCACCTGCCTCTTTCAACTGCATCCACTAATCGATGCCGAATTGTTGGCCAGATTTAAGGAGCGAGTGGAGGAGCTGCTGCAGTGCAGCACGCTGAGCAGTGCAACACCCAAGGCGCTGCTCAAATTGATGCACATGCTCAATTTGCCCACCTGGTCACATTTGAATACCGCTCTGATACGTCAATTGATGCTGGCGCTGCGCAGCTGTTTGCCCACTCTCGAGTCGACCGATCTGAAGAGCGTTTGTCGCACATTTCTGCATCATCAGGAGCCGGCGACACTTGTTGAGCCCCTAAAGAAGGCAACAGCTGCACTGCTGCAGCAGGAGCCAACAGCGGATGCATTATCCTGTGCAGTGCCCTTCTCCTCGCTGCAGCAACGAGATGCCTACATGCAGCGATTCCGTCAATTGCTCCACTCCCAGACCGCTTGGCAGGTGCCCAATGCCAGTGGCCATTTCTTTAGTGTGCTGCGCGCTCTGAAGATTGCGGATGTGCGCTACTGCGATGCCTATTGGTCAGCCGTGGTTGCTGAACTAACATCCTGTGAAAAGGAGCAGACGAATTTGCGTTTCCTGCGCCATTGCCAGCGCTATATGAACTTCAATAACAATCTGGGCGGCACGTATCGACATCAGGAGCTGGAACGCAAGCTGAGTCGCCTGTGCATCGAGAGCATTGAGCAGGATGTGGCGGGCAGATTGCCTACGAAATTTGCTCGTTTGGCTGCCTTTGTTCTGGCCTATGGCCAGACACCGTTTGCCTGGAAGAAGTTTCCCAATATGTTGCTCAGTAAAATGTTGGCCATGGCACCACAATTCGATATTCAGGATTGTTTTCTGCTCAGTCGTGGTATGCAGATCGCTTGCGAACTGCGCTTCCGCCAGCATATGCCACAACAGCTCGCCATGCAGTTGTCCACAATGGACAGCATCCTGATTGCCTGCGCCGAGCGACATCTGAGCAACAGCGAAGAGCAGCCGCTGAACGCCAGCGATCTGAGCATCATTGTCCGCACGCTGAGCCATCGCAAAAGTAAAATCAATCAATAAGATCAAGAACTAATTCTAATCCAAGTCCAAATCTTTGACAGGTCTGAAGACCACACAGGTGTATAACCAAGCGCTGTCACATTATAAAACCCTGCAGTGCACGGATCTCAATTCGCGTGTGGTGCGGGAAATGGCGTATAATTTTAATGCCTCGCACTTCTTTGTACCCGATCTGTTGGAGTCCATGTTCGACTATGTTGCACAACAGCATGAACATGTCACGGGAGACACCGTGGAGAAGGTGCTCACCTGTGCCTACAATCTGGGCTATACGCCCAACTCGCTGGAAGCCTTAGACTATGCGGCTTCGATCTTAATACGGTGGGTTGTAAAAAAAAGAATTTCTTACAGATACCCTGTAGTCTTTGATGAATGTTTAGGACGGGTATATTCCAGTTTTTACCAATGTCAATCCTGGGTTTTCTTTCCCCTCTTCAAATGTATCTTTTTAAACAATTCAAAAAACCAAACCAGCTATTCTTTAGGCAACTCAACTCAACTACTTGTGGATTCGGGTTCAAATCTTAAGCTACCGTTGCTTTAGCCAAAAGCCTTAGTTCCCGATGGCTACTTTAAAACAGTTAGCTTTATAGTTTGTTTCTTAAAACATTAACAATGACTTTCCTAGATAATTCCTAGTTTTGCTAATAATCCTACTCAATCTTTTTCCTTCCACAGCGATTTTGATCACATGAGCGGTTTATCCTTGGTACAATCTTGCCTAGCGCTCTGTTTCTACAAGACCATACCCGAGCAGCTAATCAATCAAGTGTTCTGTGTCAAATTCATACAGCGCATCGAGGACGAAATACAGATCTGCTATTCGAAGGCCACGTATCCTGGCATGGTGCTAAATCGTGTGATGCAACTGAATCGCACCGTTTGCCTGGATTTACCTGAGGCAAATGTTCCCTGGTTTCAGCAGAACTATGTGGAGGCGCAGCTCAGCAAGAGTACGTTTATGAAACGCTAACTGAATTGTAAAAATCAAAGATAAATTTATTTTAGAACCCCTCGTGCCTAGCGCCTTTAATGCGGATGTGAGGCATCTGCTGCAGGATCTGCTCAAGGATGAAAACTACTTTCGCTGCAATCACACAACGCCCTATGGCTATCAAATAGATTTTGTGATACACTTCGATAAGGATAAGAGACCCATGCCAGCGCCGCCTGTAGAGGCCACCATGCTGGATCGCATAACCAAGTAAAAACTACATATATAATGCCTATGTCTAACTACAATTAAAAACATGTTATATTTTGTTTTCAGGGTGGCCATACTGCTGCTGAAGCTGGACTCGTTCTGTGAGAATGATTTGACAGCGTTGCGTGGTCCGGAATCTTTAAAGATCAAGCATCTGGAAATGATGGGCTATAAGGTGCTACACATCAACGAACATGACTGGAACTCCAAGTACATGAATGCTCCTGGAGCCAAGGCAAACTATTTGAAATGCCTTTTGAAAATTTCGCATTAGAAATAATTATTAATTTGTTACTTAAATCAATTAAGACTTATGTTGAAATTAGTTAAGTTGTGAAGTTGTTGAAATCTTTTTTAGTTGTAATTAGCGAATGACGTTTGTATACATATATAAAGTAAATATTCCTATATCTTTTACTAGTCACATAGTCATAAAACTTTGAACTAACTATTTGCGATTAATAAGAAATAATTTTTATATATGACAATTTGTGAAAATATATGTAGAACATTTAATAAAGTTAAGAGCGTATTCCAGATTTTTTATAAATGAAAAATAATTTTGAAAGTGTCAAAAATTAATGTAAATGTCGATTAATATTTAAATAGCAAAAATAATACATATCTTATTTTAATTTATTTAAAACGTTTTTATTTGAGTTTCAAAAGAATTAAAATTTCTAATGAGTTAAAAATTAAATATTTTTTTAGAAAATGTTGGAAATAAGAAAATTAGATACCACAAATGTCAATTATACACAGGACCATATTTAAATGCATAAAACACTCTCCAAATAATATTGTTAATATATTTGAAATATATAAAATTGTGTGGAATATAAGAGAGTAATTATAGTTAATCTAAGGAATATTTGAAGTATGTTTTTGAATTGTTTTGCATATTGATTGATTTGATTTGCTTGATAAACATTTGTCAACTGCTTTATTCCTCCTGTTCTGCACACCATTTGTAGGCATTGTTGAACATTAGCTGCCAAGGACTCTCCATTTGTGTGGCCGGCACCTCAAAGCCAGGTGGCACATATGGCCATTGGTACATGGCGCTGCATCGCTCCGGATGTGGCATCAATGCCAAATGGCGACCATCTGGCGAACAGAGGCCAGCAATTCCTCTTGGACTGCCATTGGGATTCATGGGGTACAGCTCGGTAGGTACGCCCTCATCATCCACATATTGGAGCGTTACAAGCTGATCCTTGTGCAGCTGCTCGAGCAGCTCTTCTTGCTGGAACGCAAAACGTCCCTCGCCATGGGCAACCCAACAGCCAAGCACCAAATCCTGCATATTGCTCAACATAATCGATCGATTGGGCGGTATACGAACCGTTGACCAGCGGCACTCGAAACGCTGCGAACGATTGTGGAGCAGCGCCAGCTTAGGTATAACAGGTGATTTATCCTCATCCTTAACGCTGCCCACAAAATCAATCAATGTCATTAGCTGGCAGCCATTGCAAATGCCCAGGGAAAAGACATCCTTACGCTTCTTAAATGCCTCAAATTGTGGTCGAATGAGGGAATTGTGCAATATATTGGCTGCCCAGCCCTTGGCGGAACCCAAGGTATCCGCATAGCTAAAGCCACCTGGAAAGACGAGACCGCGATACTGCGCCAGAGTGGTGCTGCCTACGAAAGCAGAAGAGTTTTTGATTAGATAATTGAATAATAAATAGATTAGGTGTTTTACCTGCTAGCAGATCGGACATGGTCACATCATGCACCTCGAAATTGGCGCGCAGGAGACTAGCCATCATTTCCCTTTCACTGTTGACGCCCTCCTCCCGTAACACTGCGACGCGTATGGGTTGAGCACATCTCTTCAAGACGAGCTCCGCTTGCAATTGAGCAGGTGCTTTATATTGGGGCGCCTTGCGATAATTGAGACTTTCATATTCCGATTCAGCACACTCCACATTCGCTTGGAGCTTCTCTAGCTCGAAGCTGGTACGCTCCCACTGCTTGTAAAGCTCACGCAGTGGCTTAGCCAGCAGCGTCTTGGCTGCATTTTTGATCAGCACCTGTGCGTCATCTAAGCCATAGCCAGTCGCTTGACCCAAATAGTAATTGGGAACGCCAGCAGCCTGGAAGCATGAGCGCACGTGGTTCAATTGCGATTCATCTACCTCCAGGACCCAGCCGCATTCTTCGCTGAACAAGAGGCACATATTAACGCCAATCGTGCCACTCACTGGATCATATTCAGAGATGCCAGCTGTTGCCTCCTTGATGTCCAGTTGTAGGCCACTTAGACCACCAATGGCCATCTCCAGCAGGCAGACAATCAAGCCACCATCGCTAACATCGTGACCAGCCAGAAGCACACCCTCGCCCAGCAAGGTTTGTGTGATGTTAAAAGCATTGGTCAGCACTTCAGTACGTTCCACATTGGGCGTCGTCTTGCCTTGCTGTGCAAAAGCTTGCGCTAAAGCTGAGCCGCCTAGTCGAGCACTCTGCTCTATATTGATCCACAGCAAAGCGCTCGATTTGCCCATTGCCGGACCCTTGAGATCGGGAGTAATTCGCACGCGCACATCCGGACAAGGGGCATAGGTGGACAGAACAAGAGTTCCAGGTGATTTGATCACCTCACCGTCCACTTTGGCAGCCATTGAAAGGGAATCCTTGCCGCCATCGATGCCAATGCGCAGTTCCTTCAGCAAATTGCTGAGCGATAGGCAAGCTTCGTACATTTTGTAGCCCTCTCCCGGCAACTTAGCTGCCCACATCCAGTTGCCCGAGCACTTGATGTCTGCCATATCGCTGATCTTGACAAAGACCAAGTTGCTGAGGGCTTCGGCAACGCACATGTGTGCCATATTCGAGGGACTGAGAAGGCCTGTAAGAGGGATATATATGAAATCATAAAGGAGAGACTAACAGATACTCTGTAAACCTACCCATAATTGGCTGCGTGCCTATAGAGGTGGCTATGCCCGAGTTGCTGAAATGCGAGACAGTGGTCAGCGCGTAATCGGAGAGCGGCGCCTGCAAGGGACCCACACACTGCTGCTGAACGATGAGTCCGCCCACACAGCGATCCACTTTGTTGGTGAGGAAGCGTTTGCTGCCCACGGCAACGATGCTTAAGACTCGTTCCAACGCATCTGTCAACTCCAATTGTTTCGGTAACTCCAATTGCTGGCTGGGATTGGCTATGGCAGCAAGTTCATAGGTACGCTTGGGCATATCACCCAAGACATGGGACAATTCCAAATCAAAAGGTGCTTTACCATAGCTTTCGCGCACTTCCGGCTGCAAAGCCTCCTGCATATCCTTTGGTGCTGATTGCTCCACTAAGGTGACACGACCATCGCCAGTGACCACACCCACAAAGCTAATGGGACAACGCTCGCGTGCGCAAATCCTCTCCAGCAATTGACGATCCTCTGGCTTGCAGAGTATGGCATTATTCTCCTGATACTCAGCGCCCCATAGCTCCAGGGCTGTTATGGTTGGATCGCCGAGCTTGAATTCCTCCGAGAAGATGAGAGCGCCAGCAAATCCTGGTTCAACCAGCTCCTTCAGCACATTTCCGTTGCCACCAGCGCCTTGATCGTGTATGGCCAATATGGGATTCTTTGCACCCAGCTCAATGCAGGCACGCACAACACGATTCAATTTATTCTCCATTTCCGGATCGCCACGTTGCACGGCATTAAAATCGAGCTCCGCATCGCCGGAGCCTTGAACCTCCACAGAGCTGGCAGCGCCGCCGCCTACGCCGATGCGATAGACTGGTCCCCCGATCTTAGCCAGCAGCTGGCCACGTTCGGGCGCTATTTTGTTGCGCATGGAGGCGGGCATCGTACCCAATCCTCCACTAAACATAATGGGCTTCACATACTCCTCGCGTATGCTAGGCTCCGCTGCATTTTGCAAGCCATATGATATGGTAAAGCCTGCAATTAGCGGCTCTCCAAACTTGTTGCCATAATCCGAGGCGCCATCGCTCGCCTCGATGAGCACCTGCAGAGGCGGTGCAAACGAGCCAGGATACTTTAGGCCAACCGGTTCATATGGCTGGCTGTAGCCGGGTATGTGCAGTGCGCCCACACAGTAGCCAGCGGTGCCTGCAATGGGCAAACCACCGCGACCCACGCCCTGTACATCACGCAAACGTCCACCGGTGCCAGTTGTGGCACCACTGAATGGTGCCACAGCTGTGGGCATATTATGCGTTTCGGCTGTGAATATCAAATCCGATTCGACACGCTGCAAGTCCACGACTCCTGGTGCGCCAATTTCTCGCGGCTGCAGTGCATCATGCTCGAAGCCTACTATAGCACTACTGTTATCACTAAATTTAATTGTATTATTTTGATTCGTATTGCTCTGCGTGTCCATAATCAGTTTGATCAGCGTGCTGGGCAGCTCCTGCCCCTCATACACCATGCGTCCGCGGAAGAACCAATGTCTGGAATGCTCACTATTGCTCTGGGCGCAATCGAACAGCTCGACTGTAGTGGGATCACGCTTCAGTGTCTCGGCGAATAGCTTATAATAGTAGTCCACGTCGTAATCACTGAAGGCCAAGCCCAATTCTCGATTGATTTGCTCCAATGCAGCACGACCTTCGGTAAGTATGGGCACATAATGCCAGGCAGCCTGCTGTGCCGGCAGCTGCTCATCGAAGCTCTCGCGAGGCGTATTCGTTGATGTATATTGGCAATGGGTCATGCGATCGCCGAGTAAAGCCACATAACTGGCCACCTCCCTGGTTGTGGCATTCGCAAAGGTCAGCAGATAACGCGTTGAGCTTTCCATGCGACGCACCTCCGTGTAGCCAAGATTGTGAAAAATATTCACACAATTGGTCGAGTAGGGTGTGGAGAAGTTGAAGCGTGGCCCAATCTCCACTAGCATTTCCAGCTCGGAGTTCTTCACCTCAAGGGTTGCCTCCTCATCCAGAGTGCATATCCTTTGCAGCGGCTGCCTAACCAGCCACCTCATCAGATGCTCCAGTGCTAAAGGATATTTGCACATCTCCTTGTTGTACTCCAAGTGATAGCAACGCTCCATTCGCACCGACACCAAATCCTTATCGAGGGTCTGCAGGCGCAGTAGCATACGCTGCTCCTCGGCACCATCGAATGCTGCCGCATCGTAAAATCGCAAAATGCCCATCGTCGATTAGCTGTAAACAAAAAAAACAATTTTAATATAATATGTATATGAAAAACAATTACTATAGGCACTTAAAGAATATTAGTTGTTCACTTTAAAAAAACATTGTATTTTTTTTATATTTTTTAAAATCTGAATATCAAAATAATCAGCTGCAGCCTTGTTTATTTATTTTTTGAGATTAGCTTTTATTCTCCCCTGTGCACTCTCTCTCCTTTTTCTACTTTTTTCCTTTCATTCTTCTCTAGCAACTGTAAAAAAAGCTACACGCAAAAAACTTAAGTAAAGAATGTTTTATTTTCATATTTCAAAATTTTGAAGAAGGACGCATAAAGAGCTTTAAGTCGTTTAAGCAATTACAAAACAACACAATATATTGAAGAGTTAAATTCAATTTTTTTTAACAACTAACACCAGCGAGCGCTCAAAACACATCAGCTCGAGTAGTGAAACGCGCAGAAACTAAATCCTTAACAAGCTGAAGATCCGATGCTCAGCCGGCATATGCATATACTAACACACTAACGCTGCGACGCTCTCACTATCCACACTCCACTTCGCTAGTGCAGAAGCAGAGCGAATGCGACAACTGTCTCACTAATACATTTACAATACCTGCCTATGCTGTTTTATTAAGGTGCTAAGCAAAAGCCTCTCTACCGTCACTACTCTCACGCTCACACCATCCACAAGGAAAGCAGCAACTGTCTCACTAATACATTTAAAAAACTTGCCTATGCTGTTCTATTTAACTGCTGAGCAAAAGTATCACTACTCTCACGCTCACACCATCCACAGGGTTTACTCTTTACAGACATATGATAACATATACATATACTTTCACTCATTACATTTCAATCCTTCTCTTCATATTGTATTTTAAAGTTGAGTTTGGAGCACTTCGCTCGAAAATATTTGTATGTACATATATATGTATGTAAATACATACATATGTGGCATGGGCCCAAACAGCCTTGAGCACTAGCAAAAAAATATACACATTTACACATATTTACTATGTATATATATGTATGTAAATTTGCTCTTTTTCATTAATTACCAATTATTTTCAAATAAAGCCAAAAAATATTTTGCTATCACGCCCACTTTGAGTTGAATGACTGCAACTGGAAACTTCTTACTTTTGTTTATTATTCAAGTCCGATTTTTTACGTGTGTTCCTTAGACGCTTCTCAGTCAGACTGAGCTCGGGCACTGGATCTGGAGTCTAGTCAAGCTTTCGAAACCGTTGGCAACTGTAACACCCTGGCAGGGGGTTATCAGCCAACCACAGATCAGCATCTCATGTTTCACACAGCAGACGCCCAGTTGCAATTGCAGTCGTTGCACTGGCGTCACAATTTGTATTTTTGTTTTTGTTACTGCTGATAAACAGCAAAAGCGTAAACATATTTTTTTGCCAAGGCAAACACATTTTATTGCTAATATTTTTAAATTAAATATATGTATGTTTATTGTGAATTAACTAACCCAAATTGGAATACAATAAGCGTAGTGCACGTGCACGTGCGTAGCAAGTAAAGAACACTAAAAAGTGGGAGAATTACTGAGAAAGAGAGAAAATAAGTCTGGTGCGCACGTTTTAATAGCAGCAAATTCGCAACTAGGGCTGCCAAGCTCAAAACAGCTGCTGAAAGCTTTTTTGTTACCCTGTATTAAATCGAGCATTGCACACAGGGTAGACAATTCCTTAGTGTTAATATGGACATATGTGGATCAATAAATTTGTATACGTTTTTTGCAGTCATTGGTTACAAACATATTTATTTGTATATTTGAACAGATATTTGCAAGTTACTTAATAAAATTCGTGTGATGGTGTGCGAAGAGAGCATCCAATCTCACGCCCACATGACTGTCTGCGAGTGCGAAAAGCTGTTTTGTTCTTCATTGTTGTGTTTTGGCTCGTGACGCTGGGAATTCGCCGCGTATAGCAACAGACACCTCAGTAAGCAACGTCACGAAAAGCTTTACAAAAACAAAACAAGCGGAAAGAAAGACGCTATCAAAACGTGTGCACCAATACTGCTGTACACTTATCTTGGGTTAATTTTAAATATATGTATGGACATGCAGCCATTTGTACATGTATTTCAATCAATTTAGCGGTCATCAACGATGATACAAGTTGGCAGCCAAATACGCAATATATACATGCATATTACACATGTACATATATAAATAAAAAGAATGAAAAGCGTTTGTACTTGAATAGTTTTCTTTGAGCGTTTGTTGATTTTTATTTGTTGCTCGATTTTTGTTATTTTTTTCAGATTTTTTATCTTTTTAAATTTGTTGCATATTACAAACTATATATTGGTTTTATTTATGAATAAATAACTTTTGCTACTATGCTGCTCCCTCTCTCTCTCTGTCTCTCTGTTGTGGTTGCTGCCGCTTCTGTTGATGTTGTTGTTCTTGTGTGGATTTTGTTGCTAACTGGCTGACCCTCTTATCGGCCAATCAGAGCAACAAGCAGCTTTCATGGAAAAGGTTGGACATTTTTTTTTGGATTTTTGATTTTTGTTTTTTTTTTTTTTAAATTTGCTTTATAAAATATATATCAAAGCAGACGAATAAAATATTTCGCTTGCCACTTTGCAAAGAGAAAATTATGTTGAATTGAATTATTGTTTTAGAGTTCGTTCGACTATTTAGTGTTTGTAGTTGTTGTACTACGACAAAGCAGCGTACCGGACGATGCGCCTACAACGGTTAACTCCTATTCACTACGTCCAAAATGACGGCACCCACTCACTTACAAATATGGTGCAAGATAGATAGATAGTTATCTATGCTCATTATCGATAACGTTTATGTTATGTGTATCGCCTTCGCCGCTTTGGCCGCCTGTGCACCAATTTCGTCCATACTCTTTCGCGCGCTCTCTGTGACCTCGTCAATGGAACGCCGCGTACTGTGTATTAATTCATCTGTGCCCCGCGCAGCCGAATCGGCAATGCTCTTTACCTCCGTATTGATCAGGCCTATGACCCATTCCAGTCCTTGACGACCTTTGCCCGCATTCGAGCTTATCGTGTTGGCTAGCAAGTCTTCCATGTAGTGTGAGAGAGGCACGCCATAGACAGTTACTGTTGCCTCCTGTTTGAGCAGGGTTTTGGTTGAATCGCTCGGATGTGGCTCATAGTAGAGCACCTCGTCGACACTGATGTTACGGCAAAATGTTAGATTATTTGTCTTTAATACCATCTGCTTGCGCTGCGGATCCACGGTGGAACGCTCGCTGGCAAAGCAAGTCTTCGCCGTGCCAATCAGCGCGTGCGTCCATTTCGGGAAATACCATTTGGATTGAACGAGACGATGTGTGTGTAGGACACCATTCACAACTCTGCGCTCCACCACATCGGTGCCAATGATTGAAGGTGTCATCGGATTTGGATATTTGCGCCAGGCGGCCTGTGTAACCGTCTCCCATGGATGGTTGAAGACATGCTCGGACGTCCAGATTTTCATTATGCAAGCGTCGCTAGCGTTTAGCTAATTTTTCTTGCACGAATTTCTCTCTTCTTTGTTGCGTTGTTTCGCAATCGGGTCACGACACTGGGCTGCCTGTTTATCGCCGAGGCAACAGGACAGAATAAAATGTAAAAAAGTTGTGTTTAAGTTCGTTTTACAAAAGAAATTTTGAGGAAAAAAATTTTATAAATTTTTAGTGACAAATTCAGAGGACCGACCTTTACTCAGGTGTTCTGCGAGTAGTGTGACTGTTAGACTATCGATGACTGTTGGTTTTATCGGTCTGGCGATGATAAATAATTATGTGGCCACTCTTCAAAACATCGTTAAATATCGGCTTATCAGCGAGAGTAGGACAGCACTGAAAGCGGAATATCGATTGTTCTGCGCGAGCAGGACAACGCTGAATACGGTAAACACTCGCCTCTGTTAGTTTAAATGAATATAAAATTAATTTATATTAGCCTGAATTTTTACTTATATAGTAGGTCCTTTAATAATAGCCTTACACACTAACTATCTTACATTTCTTTAATCGCTAACTATTCCGTACGAAACGTTCGCATGTAGGTCTCATATGGACGCGAATCAATGCGTCTTAGACGCTCCTCCAAGAATTTTCGAAACTCTTGCATTTCGATAGCGTCTCGAACTATTTTTTTCAACTCCACCTTAAGGCATTCTTCTTGCGCCTCCTGGCTGGGAGTTCCATTTTCCTTTCTTAGCGCTTTTTCTATACGCAAAATTAGTTGACTACGTATGTTGAAGTTCTCATATTCCATGATGTTAGCCAAAGCTCTGGCGGGTGTTCGACGTGTTGCGTTTGTTGTTTTCGCAGGAACCACAGCTGTTGTTGCAGGCTCTGTGGAACTCGTTAAACGTTTCGGCTGTTGCTGCTCTGACGGCGTCGGTTGTTGCTGCTGAGATTGTTGCTTCTTCTGCTGTTCGTTTCCATTGTGATTTTTGTCGCTCTGATATTCCATCATCTTAGCCAATGCACGAACCGGTGTGCCTCGCAGTTTAATATTAGACGGAACAGATGACGTCTGTGCCTGCTCGTTTCCATTTTTCTCGGTGTTTTTCTCCGTGTCTGATGTCTGATCAATAAACTCTATTAAAGAGGGCTCTTCTGGATGTGCCTGGGCATCAGTTGGTGTCGGTTGTTGAAAGTTGATCAAATGGAATACGCCATCCGTATCGTAAAACTTGTAGCCCAGCATTTCCAGGGCGATTTCTGTTAATAAATACGACATTTTAACGAATCTGTTTTCTTGAATTCTTTATTTTACGCAGCGTCTGCTAGAGATGTGCAAATAGTCAATAAGATAAGTGAGCGTGGATATTGAAGAAAATTTATATTCTTTACCAATCACAATTCACGACATTCATCGCCCAGCTCTAGAAACCCAGTTTATTTAGCAAAGTTAGGTGTGGTTACATTGTTTAATGTCATAAACAGCTGTTTTGCGTACACTTATGAATTGATGTACGACGCATTTATTTACATAGATAAGTAAATAGAATAGTGAATATTGCCAAATTTCAGCAAACAAAGCCCATTTTTAATGTTTTCACGGGAGAAACATTTTAAATTACTGAGCCGAGATGAAAATCAACGAAAAGAACCTATGTGTTTTTGCCCGATCGCCACCTTTCGACATGGAGGGTAAGTTATTTAAATAATATAGGTAATAATAATGAATAATTGAAATTATATTATTAATCACGCGCACAGGTTTTCTCAACAAGCGTGGCGAAGTCAATAAGGCGTTTCAACGACGCTATTTTGTGCTCAAGGGCAATCTGCTTTTCTATTTCGAGACGCGCCTGGACAAGGAGCCACTGGGCCTGATCATTGTGGAGGGCTGCACCATAGAACTGTCGCAGGAATCGGATGCCGATAACTATTGCTTTGAGATTGCCTTCAATGGGAATCGCACTTATATATTAGCTGCCGATACACAGGAGTGCATGGAGGCCTGGATGAAGGCTTTGACATGCGCTGGCTACGAATATAAGCGGATTATTGTGGCCGAGCTTCAGCGACAGCTTCAGGAGATCGAGTACTCTCGCAACAGTAGGCGACTTTAGAATCATAATCTGCTCTGTATGTTTTACTAATTACGTTTCGCTGCAGAAATGCGTAGCGATCGCAGCGATCAGAATATAACTGCAACGGATGGGCAAGGCAAACCCATACCGCCGCCCCGACGTCCAAATCCATTCAATCGCCTACCACCGCCGCCGCCAACTGAGGCGCTGGGAGTCCGAGGTGGTGTGGTCATATCACCGTTGCCCTATATACCTGACTACTATGCCGCGAGCAAGGCGAAGGCTGCGCAACAGGAGCTTCACCATCTAGGTAAGTAGTTAAACACAGCCATGGATGACGTCATCAGCTGTGTCACTCAGCAGCTGTTTAGTTAAGATTCAAACCGCAAGGGTTACCGTTACACGGCACACGAACGAAAGCGAAAAAACAAGAGCAATACAATTCAGGGAGTCGACGCTTTAGATACCCTGGAAAACAGTAATTGCTGAATCTTGATAAACCAGATCAACAATTTTATTAAAGAACTCAATTTAACAGAAAGAGTTATTGCTCAGCTTGGTAAGCTTGCATTTGTAAAGTTTGCTAAAGATAGCTCGATAAATATGACATAAGATAAGAAAGCAAACAAAGTAGTTTGTTATACTGAATCCCAGTATATACAGTTTATTTACATACATATGTACATATACATATATACGAGCGTAGATTAAAGAAGTTCAAGAAAAAACAGATTGGAACATAAAAAACTAATTAAGTATAAAGTAAAAATTAAATTAAATTAATTTGTTTAAGAAAAGATAAAAACAAACAAAATTTATGTATCAATTTTGTACGTTCGTAAACTTTTTGTCACCCATCTTTAAAGTTTTAAAAATATATACTGCGTAGGCCTTTTGTTAATTGTTACACGATTGCTCTAAAAATTGGCATGCCCTTTACTAGGGCATAAAATGCGCCAATTACTAATAAGCAAGCCTAAGAATAAGCGTGCTTGAATAAATCATTCTGCAAGGCTTATCTCAGTTGCTTTTCTACGCTCGCTGTCGAAATGCCGCTCTGCGAGCTATTTGTAAAAATCTGCTGTATATTCCCAAACAGAGGCTATAAACTGTTGATGAATGTTTCAGATAATAGCAATGGCAACGGCAATGCAAACGCGGGCAGTCCACATTCAACGCCTCGAGCTCGCAGACGTCAAGCGGGGCCAATGCCGAGCATCTTCTACGATGATCAGCCCGTGCCAGCGACCAGGTCCACAGTATTAGCTACCAACAACAACAATAATCATCACAATGATCGGCGGGAGCAGAAGCGTCGCCAGGACCAAGCCATTGAGAAGTTCAAGCAGAGTCACGAACAGTTTCGCAAAATTGTTATGCCCGACATCTTGTTGTATAGGGAACGTCGAAGGCAGCCTTTGATAGAATTGTAGAATTGCGATTTGCGAAACGCGCATTGGGCCTATTTTATACGTTGAAAAAATTACATTTAAATTCTATTTATGTTCAATTTCCATAATCCTTAAATATATAAACAAGAGAAAGACCTATCCACTACAAAGCGATTGTAAATTCTTTATAAATTATATAAACTTAAGTTTTTGTGGTTTATGCTCTGGCTATAATTGTGTGAGATACTCTCGAAGGAGGTCGTTGCGTTCCCGTTGTATCGCATTGGATTCGTCAATTCGTTTGCTAAGCTCTCGTATGGCTGCAATGCGATTGCGTTCCAGGATCAGCAATTGTCGCTGCTGCTTCTGGCTGACTGAGAGATTGGCGCCGGTTCCATTGTCTGTGTCAAGGGCTTGGCCCTCGACTGGTGCGCACATATCAGCCAATGCTATATGCTGCTGTTGTTGCTGTTCAGCTGCATCACTTTCGACCTTCACAGCGACGGGGGCCTGTTCGTTCTGGAACATCTCATCGAAGGTATCATAATATTCCCATGCGACACGTTTGCGCCCGGTCTTGCGTAGTGTTTCACGACATGTCCGATACGTTTTCTTCATGTTTCGCCATTTACGATCACAAATTTCCTCATTAATGCCCTTATAGCCGGCACGCTCCATATCATCCACAATCTCTGTCCAGAGGGCTCGTTTTCGGGTCTTGGGATCTCGGAATCTGTGCAGTCGCTCCGCATAGAGTTCGACCAGCAGCTTGGTGCTCTTTACATTCCAATGCCATTCCTCGCATTCCAGATAATAATGTGTTGTTTCAGTCTCGTCGTTGTCCATTTTGTCCATGTCTTGGCCAAAAAGCCAGCCCCTCTTTCTCATAGCAAAAATAACTAGGGCTACAAGACTGCCATTGTTAGCGATGTAAAAATATCGATATATCGCTCTCAATTACACAATTGGCATTTTTTAGTTAATTTTCTGATTGCAAATTATGGACACACTTCTTGCTCTGGCCGCTTCGCTTTTTGTTGTTTTTGGTGCGTACGGAACAGGAACGGTATACAAGAAGTTATTAGCTGTGAAGCTTGAAAAGTAAGTTGTTAACGGCTAATATAGTCCAAAATTAAGTGAATCCTTTATAGCACAGTACGGTTATGCATTACGGCTCGTTAAGCTGTGCTAAATGGTTCCTTATCGCAACGCCTTTGTTTGCCGTGTGTTTTCGTAAAAGTGACGCCAACATTTCAAATTTGATTTTAAGCCGCCATTCAATTAAATCACTTGTTTGGGATAGCCGATTTCAAATGGGATATTATTTACTGACAGTTGGAGTAACAGATATTTCAATTTTATGCGAGTTTATGTGGTTTTTCAATAAAAGTTGAAAAGTACTTTGCAGTCGGCGTTAGCAGCGCAGCGGGCTTACTTTGTTGGCGTTCATTTTGTTTTTCCATGCTTGCAAAACCACCACACAAACACATTCGCACGCACACGTTCACACACACATAGAACAAGCAGAGCGTGAGAGCTGTGATTAGAGATGAGCGCTTGTCAACATTTGCAGCACGAGTGCAAAAATTTGCCAAAACAAATTAAAAACTAGTTGCAATAATATTATTTATCCAACTTATAATGCATTTCAAGTAGATTAGATCTGTTACAATTCTAACGATAGCAATCATCTATAATAAAATATATATAATAATGGGTGCGCATTGTGTCACGCACGCAGCACTAACGACAAGCGCTACGCTCTGCTGCGTACAAATTCTGGTTCTGGCTCTCAATGTTTGCTGGTCTCTTTACAGTTGCAGAGAGACAAAAAATAGAGACGAACTACAGCTAATTGAAAGATGTCGTCTAAGCGCAAGGCAGGTGGTAACGGGGCCGGTCCCAACAAGCGTCGTCCAAAGAAGAAGGAGTCGGACTACGAGGACGAGTTCAGCGATGAATCCGAAGACGATGTCGCTCAACAGCAACAACAAGCAGCAGGTCAAATGGAGGTGCTAATACCACATGATAGTCTGGATCCACCTAGTAAACTGCCAGAGGATTTGCTGGCCACTTTGGAGAAAACGCCGGGTCAGCTGCTGGTGGCCGGCATGGTTACCTGGGATCTAACCGGCAAACGGGATCGCAAAAATGTCACAAAAGTGCGTCCCAATCTGTATAGCTTTCATCGCTTCACAGATGAGATGGTAAGTACGATTTGTTATTAATAATTGAAAGCAACAACTGCTAACGTATTCCCCATGCATTGAAAAACTTGCAGTATCGCTATGCAGCAAGTGGACCCACTGCAGCGCACACAATACTCATCAATATGGATCGCAAAGCGCTGGGCTTTGGTCGGAATCCCAGTGGCCAGCTAGGCTTAAGCCAGGACCTCAAGCTGGTAGAGAAGCCAACAGTCATTCCTGCACTGGAGCAGCTGAACATTGTACAAGCAGCCGCTGGGCGTCATCATACGCTCTTCCTCACCGATACGGGCACCGTTTATGCCTGTGGGGAGAATAAGTCGGGTCAGTGCGGAGTGGGCAATACACATGCCAATATCTTTACGCCGACTCCGATTAATTATCGTGGACCGCCCATTATACGCATTGGCTGCGGTGCCGAATTCTCAGTTATACTCGATATCAAGGGCAATTTGCATACATTTGGTTTGCCGGAATATGGCCAATTGGGTCACAATACGGATGCCAAGTACTTTGTGAATGCCAATAAGTTGTCATTCCATTTTGAGACATCACCGAAAAAGGTTGTACTCTACATTGAGAAGAGCAAGGAGGGTCATGTGACACCCGTCGATGGCGTTCAGATTGTCGACTTTGCCTGCGGCAACAATCACACGGTAGGGTCCCAGATATTTTATATAACAAATGCTTTACAAACTATTATATATATTTATTTATATCATTGCCCAGGTGGCCATTGACTCCAAGAAGCGTGTGTATAGCTGGGGATTTGGCGGCTTTGGTCGTTTGGGTCATGCCGAGCCCAAGGATGAGATGGTGCCGCGCCTTATGAGGTTCTTTGATACCCAGGGACGTGGTGGACGCAGCGTCTACTGCGGGTCAACCTTCAGTTTGATTATCAACGAACTGGGACTGCTATATCTCTTTGGCCAGAACAAGAAGACAGGCGAGGCCAACATGTATCCCAAACCAGTGCAAGATTTGGCAGGCAAGTTAACTAACCTAAATAACTATATAAAATCCTTAATTATTATTGCCTTCTTCTTATACAGGCTGGAACATAACATCGATTGGCTGTGCCAATACCTCTATTATGATATCGGCTGATGATACTTTAATTGCCTGGGGCGCATCACCTACATTTGGTGAGCTGGGCATTGGAGAGTTTCAGAAGTCGTCGACGGTGCCCAAGGAGGTGCCCAAAATGGACGGCATTAAAATACCTCAGGTTGCCATGGGCTATTCCCATACGGTTTTGCTAGTAGATACCACACACGAGGCCACCAAGCAGAAGTATGAAAAGTTGCCCGAATATACTATCGAAGATTAGAGATTCGCCCACACACAGAAGCAACACGAAAAGAAGAAACATATATATATATATATGCAAGAAGAAGAAAAAAATGATAAAACATTAAGTATACCGCTGCCAACAACAATACTGCTATATTTATATAGATACTACAAAAACTTGAACTGATCAACGAAACTCTGCTGCTACTTACTAAAAGAAGAAAAAAAAAAACAGAATTAACTCATTCAACATTTCATAATATAAGTTTTAAAGTACTTTATCTACTGCGAACTCTCACCACCCTCAACTTATATCTCAAATATCGTTTGTGTATTGAATCAGCATTACAGCATTTGGTAATTAAGTTTTTTTCATAATTTATTTAATTGTTTTCTTTCTATTTATGAAAAGTATTTTGTATGATTCGATGTCTTTAATTTATTGCCGCCCATGATTAGGCTTAAAAATTGATCCAAAACCTCTATTCCAATAAAAACAAAAAACAAAAATACTTTTAAATATTTATATATACAAATATAATTTTTAAATAAATGCTGCTGCTTAGTTATATAAGACCCATTAATTTACAGTATTGTCCAATTACGACAGCATCATGAACAACCCGAACAAAACACACAACTACAATGTATAATTAAGCGCATAAGTTACAAATATAAATATATATACAACAAAAAAAAGATAGAAAGTATACAACGGAAGAAAATCCAATACAAGTTGCAACTATTGAAGTACATAATGCATTTTAATCATATACAAAAATATTTAAATAAAGAGAAAAACATGTTAGTATTTAAACGGAGACTATTTATTTATACTGAAGTCTGATGTACATTGGTCTGATTGCAGCTCGTTTTAAATTAAGTTTTAAAACATATTAAAAGAAAAACTAATGTTCAAACAAAAAAATTATTCACAAGTTTTCAATCTTTAAAGTCTGACAATTTATTTATAAAACAAATGCTTCGAAAATAGGAATAATTTATTAAAGTTTCCTTGTTTACCTGTCTTCCAACTCTATCTAAAACCCAACTTGCCTTAGTTCTTATCACAAGCCAAGGTCCAGGCGCCCAAATAAAAGCGAAAGTCAAGCAATCGAGAGCCTAAAAGCTTTTTTCATATCCAATGAAAAGCTTCGGGATTTCGGCGTCTCTCACGACTTTTAACTCCGAACTCTGCCCGCACTCTCTCTCTCTCTCTCTCTCTATTTGGCTGTCTTGGCTTGGTTGGCTTCAGCACAATTTTCACTGTTAGCCAGGACAGTCTTCCGCCGTAGTCCTTTCGTGTAATGTGCGCCATTGAGGAACGATTTCTGCACACCGCACATTGACTTTTATTTTAGTTTTTTCCCAACACACACACACATACACACAGTCACACACACGCCGCACACACATACACTTACACACATACAGACGCACCCACAAACAAACATTTTTTTAAAAAACAATTTTATAAACGAAATCTACATAAAAAACCAAAAATCGAAACGAAAAAATGTAAAAAATATTTGCTAAAAGTGTATTTGATATATATAAAAAAAAAACATATAAATAACAACAACAACAACGACTAAGACGCGCCCGCTGCAATAACGATATTAACAAAAAAAACTGAAAATAGTACTAACTGTAAATTACAGTGCCTTCGATAAAGTAAACAACAACAGTCGCTACACTAAAACAGCAAAAAAAAATTCGTTAGTCTTATTTTTCACTTCACATTTCACATGAAGCGCGCAACAACAAAACTGTAAGTTATTACGTATACTTAACGTGTGTGTGTGGGTGGGTGCTGTGTGTAGGTGTGCATGAGTGGGCGTGTTTGTGTGTGCGTTGGCGTTGCCGTTGCCGCCTTCTGATACTACACTAATTGTTATTCAGCTGCTTTTGCTTTCGCCACGCATTTTTATGGCTAGTAATTATGGCGTCGTTTTTTACATGGCCAATAGCAGCTTTTGTCTCGCTCCTTCTCCCACTCTCTCGCTTCGACTTTCAATGTATGCTGTCTTTGCTTTTGCCCTACCCACGCACTTTTCATTGTTCGCCGCAAAACTTTGCTCAAGTTGCCAATCCCGAAAAACGTTGTTTTTTTTTCAAGTGAAGACTGGCAAAGACAACGGTAAGCGCACACACACAGACATGCTGACTTGTTTGTTTGGCATTTGTATTGTGGCAGGCACGCTGAAGACGCCTGGACACTCATACACACACACACACACACACGCACACATACACAGAGAAATTGTAAGCTGTCAAATCAATAAGAACAGACAAAAGCAACGGGCGAGCAAACGCCATCAAGTTGCTTCGCTTGCGCGCATCTCTGTATGTGTGTGTGTGTGCTGTGTGTATCTGGCGGCTTTTTTGTGAGTGTATGCGTAGGCGCCTTGTTATTAAATCACCTGTGGCTGACAGTTTTCATATTAGGGGGTGCAATAACAACAATCGAATCCATCTCTTTCCAACGCTCGCATTAAGTATACGCCGCGTGGCCTGGATATTCCATTTTATCTCACATTGGCTTCACTTTTGTCCATTCTTTTTGTTAAAGCTGGAGCAAAGGTCGGAGCAGGATGGAGGCTATGCCTTGCCATCGCTTTTTGTCACCTTTTGTGCCTGCTGCCGACATTTGAGTGACGTAAATTAATATAGATTCGCAAAGTCCCCAATAAGCAAATCCTGAACGCCCTCGCAACAGAGTTGCTATACATACTATATAGCTACTTACTGGGAGTTTTTAGTCTGCTTTCTGGTATTTTAATAATATTATTTTCGACTTATTTTAATTTGAATTTTTAAAATTGTATTTCAATATAAAATTTTTATTTTTATTACTTTAAGTAAATTGTAGTTTTTCTGTTAATAATAGTATATAATAGTAATATCTAATAAAGTATACTGAATTAAAAATATATTTGTGCGATAAATTTGTTTTAGCAAGAGTAGTAAGAAAAGAGAAACTTTCTTATACTTAACTATAAATTGTGTAAAATGAAACAAATGCTTACCCAACAGGTTATACACACAAACACACAGAGAGAAAGAGAGAGAGAGAGAGGGCAATGCACACGCATTACTCCAAACATGACTTTTGGTAAAAGAATACCGACAACATGTGGATACGCACACACACATACGCGCAGGTCAGGATTAAATTAACGCAAATTAAGCAGATTAAGCAAACGTCAGTCACATCAAGCAGCCGCCGCCGCACAATGGGCAAAAGGCAAAAGCGTTGACGTTGACAACAACTCACAAACACACTCACACACACATGTACAAATTGCGCCGAACAATGGCGGCGGCTAAAATTGGCAGCAACAACAAAATTGATACACATCAAGCTACACAACTGACGCAAGCATTCACACATACACACACACATAACAAAGCACGCTGTCTGGCAGAGCTTTTGTGCACACACACACATATGCACACATATGTACATGTAGACTGCCTTATAATCACAGCACATCAGGGTGACTCATGTGTAAATTTATTTATGGCCTATGCATGTAAACATCACAATGTATTGCGCCTTCGCTATCAAATCTTGAATCACCCTGTCTTTTGATTACACGTTTAATGAGCTCGCTTGCTCTGGTCGTTCGCTTACTTTTGGATAACAATTTCAATTAAAGTTTTTAATAGCTTAGCGCTGCGCTGCATTTATTGCTCCTGCACATGCAGCATCAACATTTAAAATGGCGCCTTGCCCCATTCTCTGGTTCGCCCTGATTTAACGCGCAATTAAGCCTCCAGTTGGAGCCCACCCACAATTTCCGCCATGAGTAGGTGGCACCAATCCTTGCGGTTGTTTTGTCGTGGGCGCAAAGTGCAAGGTTGCCATTCATTTTGGCTTGCCAACAAAATGGGGCACGGCGGAAGGAAGCGCAGCACTAATCTCTGAGTGCGCCCTGCTTCGCATTGCATAAGTGTCAGTGTCACAGGCAGAGACACAGGCAGCAGCAGAATGCAGAAAGCAGAGGCGGAGGCAGAGAGGCTCCTGTGTATGTGTGCGTGTGTGTGCTTATGTATGGGTGTGCATGTGGCTGTCACTTTGTGTGTCCTTGTTGAAACAAAACAAGAAGGCATGCAATGCCAGGTAGTCGACTGGTAATACCTCGTAATTAAAAGCAATCAATCAACTAGGGACACCATATGCAATATAAATGAGAAATGTTAGCATGTCTATTGAAGCTAAATTAATCATTTTCGTTTTAATTGAATTTCTTTGAGCTTCAGAATGGAAACCCTATAAAAGTGAATTCATTAAAAATACTTTCAAAATAAATATTTCCAATAAATTAAGACGATGAAATTAAATAATTAAATAGTTAGGAAAAAAAGCATTATAGATTTTATCATAAAAAACAGATAGAAATAAATTTTGAATATAATTTTTAAATATCCAAGACATATATATTTTTTCTGTGCAATAATTTTATAATTTTTAATCAAAAAAAGAAAACATGCGAAGCACCTCAAATCGTCAAAGCAATGAACTGTAGCCTATTTATTGGGGCTCGTAATTTATTTATTGGCAGTCAAATATTTTCTTTATAAATACAAAATCAACAAATAGGTCCACAGAAAGATACATTTATTTAATTTTTTTTCATACATAGATGACTACCCGTTGCACATCATTAGTAGAGGGTATATAAAAGACTGATGATGGCATTTTGTTACTTCCTACCTACTACCTATTTTTTTTTCCTTTTCCAATACAGCACCAGCACCTAGCACCTTTAGTATGCAATGAGGCAGCCAGACAAACGCATCGACAACGATCGGCAGCGCCAAGTATTAGAAATACACGATTGTGATTAAAAAGGATGAATAGCAACAACCTGCAGCAATGGTGGGAAAACTCATATCGACGACAGCACCAACAACAGCCGAATATCGATAACGATAGCGCAACAACTGACCTGCACTATGCCCTACTCGAGCAAAACTTTTTTGGCGGCAACGGCAACGAATTTGGCGGCGAATTGGGCAGCAGCTCGTCGCATGACTTTGACTACGACAACTATGGCAATTTTACATTGATCGATCCCTATGATATTGATGCTGGTGCGGATACGGAGCATGCAATACCATCATTTACTATTCTACTGCTGGCCATTAGCTATGGCCTGGTCGTCTTTGGAGGCGTTGTCGGCAATTCCACTTTGGTACTCACCCTCTGTTCAGCTTCATCGGTGCGTTTGCGAAATCCGCTGCTGCTGGCCGTGTGCGTTGCCGATCTTCTGGTCACGGGTATTTCAGCACCGGTTACGCTCCTCAACCTAGCAATGAATCGCGGCACAAGATCCTTACCACTTGCACTATGCAAACTAATACACTACGTTCAGGTGAGCACAGACAACTAATTATACTCTTGTAATGGGTATATTAATTTTGTACCGAAGTTTGCAACGCACAGAAGGAAGCATCTCCGACCCTGCAAAGTATATATGTATACAGTTGGTATAGCACCGTCCGTTAGAAATGATAAAAAATGTTTAAAAAAAAGTCAAGTCGTACTTTTCACTGTTAAAATCAATTTATTATTATGCTTCGGTGCCTCCAAAAAATAGAAAATATAATTTTTCTAACAGCACCAGCTGAGCTTAACAGAAGAGTGTTAAAGGTCCAGGATTACTTGCGATGTAGGTTGATTTAATTTAAATGAGTAATTGTTTACTTTAGTTTCCGTAGATAAAAACAGTTTAAAATGAGTCGACTAAAGTTTAGTAGCTGAGAATAAACTGTCAAAAATGCGTTAGGCAAAGACAACTTATTGAGGTAGATTTCGGACCGTTTCAGCATAGCATTAACAGTTCCTGCTGAGCTTAACAGCAAGGTACTAAAGGCACTAGATTACAAACGACATTGCTAGATTAACTTGCATTTTTTTTTTAAATAGGATAATTTTATTACTTTAATTTGTATGTAATATACAAGTCATGCCAGTGGCAGGCACCAAACTTTTTACTACAAATATTGTTGTTGATGGAGCTTTGGCGCATTGCAACTTATCGACTTAGTCTATGCAAAATATCGTTAACAGTGCAAGTTCAGCTTAACATTGGATTTCAATAGCATACTATATTAGCGATACAGTTAATTTTATTGATAGATCTTGTAAAAAAGTATACGATATTACGATATTAGCGATATAGTTAATTTTATTGATTGGTCTTTTAAAAAAGTAGTTGATTTTTCACTTCTTATTTTTGTATGTACTTTGCAGGTCATGCCAGTGGCAGCTAGCACAATTTCGTTTTTCATGCTTTCCCTGGATCGCTATGCCACCGTAAAACATCCGCGTTTGGCCCAGTTGCGTCAGCGTCGTTATCTCCACGTCTCGTTGGCGCTGCTCTCATGGATTGCCTCGGCAGCGATTAGTACACCGTTCTTGTTCGCCTACAAGATAATAGCCAAGTCGGTGATCGTCAAGGGCACAGGTACAACACCGAATCCGGTTAGCATTAGCTGCACCTCCGAATTGGGTGCGAATGCGATGTTCATGTCCTTCATCATCTTTCATACGATCGCGGTGTTCGTGTTGCCGGGCGTGGGCGTTCTGCTTAATCATTATGGCGTACGTCGCAAGCTGTGCGCCCTGTCCTTGACTGCTCGAGCAGCCCATGGCGAATTGCCACTGCCTATGCCCATATTGCGTCGACAGACACACATGGTAATCGTAACGGGCTGTGCGAATGCACAGCAAGCGGCATGCGGGGGAGCAACGACAGCGGATGAAACGTCTAATGGCAATGGAGGTGGCCAAATGGCTATCAACCCCGGCGATATACAATTACATAATCTACAGCCCTGCTTGCCGGGTGCCTCCAGTGCTGCACTCGAGCCGGGCTCCTATCGCTCGAGCAATCCCATCTCACCGAGGTAAGTTAATAAACTGATAAGCCCGCTGTTCCTCGACCAATAAAGTCAAATCCTCTTTTAGAGCTATGAGGGAGATACGCGCCCATTCGCAACGACAACGGATTCACCGCTTGGGTCGTGGTCCTGCCACGCCTGGTATACCTCTGCCGCAGACCTCAACATTACGATCGCGTCGTCATTTAGCCAATATGCTGATTGCATCGGCCTTAATCTTTATCGTCTGCTGGGCACCACATGTCTTTTGTATATTCTATAAGAATTTCGGTTATAAGCAATACTGCAGCAAAACTTCCGTCTATTTCAGTCTCTTATTGGGTAAGTAAAAGATCATAAAAACTTAAGGCTAAAGCACGAAATGCGTTTTATCCGTTCTACAATAGTTTGATTTATGATTCTCCTTAAGTGGCCACATAGCCAAAAAAAAGCAGTTCATCAGTGTTACCGTTTCCGCTTTTTTCTCCGTCAGATCTAGCTTTTTTGGAAATGCAATTGCGGGAAGAATTCGAAAATTGCGGGAAGCGGGAAATATAGCTTTTTGAAAATCCGATTCATCTGGTTTTCAGCTTTTTCTCATTTGAGCAAATATTAGGATGATTTTAGATAATATAAAGTAGAAACTGAAAATTTTCTGTGTGGTTTTAAAAAAAAAGGTCATTTAATGAATTAATAACAATTATAATTGTAGTCTAAGCTGCAGTGGACCTTTTTTTTGCTTATCACATTCTACGTATTTTACTTCAAATTTGCAGAAATCAAAAAATTTTTTTTTTCCAAAAGACAGCTTTTTTCTCAGCTTCTTTCGCCAAAAATTTTGCTTATTTTGCGCTCGTCAAAAAACGGCAACACTGGTGTTCATTAACCCAAGTGGCAATACTGTAATTTCAAATGAATATTTTCTAGCACTATTAAATTTCAGTTATAAGTGGGGCAACACTGCAATGTGAACTGTAAATAGAGATATTTTTGCAACCAAAATTAATTTACACGTTTTTCTCTATGTTTCTAACAGGCTACTTTTATTCGGCCATTAGTCCGATCATCTATTGGGCACTCAACCATAATACGCTACGACAATCGCCCTGTGCGCCCATCATTCGCCTACGCTCCATGCAAAATTTTCTGCGTTCGCGCTTTCGATCGCACACCGTACCGCCGGCAGCCTCATCAACGAACGAGGCGGCATTGGGGGCATTCAATCCGAAGTTAATAAAGCTAACACCGAAGCAGTATAGAGCTCAGGCTTCTTCGCATTATCTCTACTAGTGTGTGATACTAAACTAAACTTAATATATACATATATAGCATATTTTTACCTACACTCGAAACCAAAGCCTATTTCCGTTTTAAGAAACTCTCTTGATGTTTTCTCTTCGCAATTAGTTGGCTAAACTTTCTACAAAATACAAATATACAAGCGAAATCACATACTTATATACATATATTTATACATACTTATATAATACATAAAAAAAACACAAATCAAACATACATATGTATATGCAATTATACTTACATACATATGAATAGTGCATCCATTCATATACATATACATACATACATCTATGCATACACATAGCAACTACTAACATAACTACTTCACACACACACACACACACATAAATAGTTGTTAACGCTTATTTACAACACAAATCGTATTGCAATTCAAACGTAACAAAAACTCATTTAGTGACTTGTTTATAATGTTGTTTAGTCTTTAAGCTGAAACTAAAACGAAATTACATAAATACATAATAATATTGTACTATGTTCCTTCTCATAGATAAGCAATAAGAAACGCTTTAAGCCAAGTTTAACAAACAAATCAAACTAAACATGATCTAAAACTAAAAACCAAAAACAATTAAACTAAAATCAAATCAAATATTTGACAAATATACATATATAAGAAACAGCAAACAAAATTAAAAAAAAAACAAAATAAAAAAATATATATATATAGATATATTGTATATAAATGTGTCGAAAAGCATTCTTTCTACACTTTTTCTAGCAATTTTAACGTTTATTCAACTGAATACCTGTAAAACGCAATAGATGATATTTAAATTTACACAAGCTAAATGTTTACTTATACTTATATTTTCACACAAGCTAACTGTTTTCTTGTACTTATACTTATGTAGAAGAGCTCCGTTTCTCTACTAACTTGGTTCTGTCTATTATCTGTCTGTTGATGTAACTTAAAGTATTATTAGTAAGTGTTCTATTACGTGAAACTTATTTTCAAAAATTTACAAAAATTCAGCATAGCAAGCCGAAAGATAAAACTAAAAAAAAAATATATACATATATACAGACACTTATCAAACTTCACTGGGTAACTGTCAAGACTTTTGTCTAATTAGTATTTGCCTGTTAACTGTATTAACATTGTCAAATTAAGCCAAAAAACTGACATATTCAGCCATAGGAAAATCTGTTCTGTTATTTGTAGTTGATTTCCCATTATATTAAAGAACTACGTTTACAATTATGATTTTATGACTTGTTTTCACAACTCAAACTAAAAAAGAAAACTGAAATGAGAATCTATAAATGCTATAAATATGCTACTATTAAATTGTTGTTTTTACTACCGGTACTTAATAATATTCATAATTGAATAATGGGAAAATGGGTTACTCACCAGGAAAAAAGTTAAGCTCCTGCTTAAATGAAAGTTGTTCTAATAATAATATCGTTTTGGCATTTTGTTAGCCATTGAGGAGAATGAGGCATCTGTATTGGCAAAAGCCTTTTCAAGTGACCATGTTTATAGGCGGACTCATAAAGGACACAGAACTGCACCCGATCTACTCTGCATTTTAGGCTGAATGATATTGAAAGATAATTATTTGATGACTTGCTGGATCTTCGTTTAGTTCTTATATTTCCTTGCCAATCTATATCTCCAGCATGCTAGCTTAGGCACTTCTTATCGAGTTAATACTATAATCCTTTTTTTTTTTTTTTTTTTTTTATTTATATGTTTTTTATTAACAAGCTTTCTGCTACCTTTAGTGGCAACTTAATCTAGTTGTACATTAGAGACAAAAAAAAAAAATTTGATATATTCAAATATTGTGTTTATGTTAATTATATACATGTGTGGACTAGTGTGTGATATTTATATTATTTACAAAAACTATATTAGTTAATGACTCTGGTAGGGAGATCCAATGGATGGCACCTTTTAAGTCTTCTCTTTTTTGCCTTTTTAGTCAGACGTCTGGCTAATTTTAGGAACCCTTAGATCCCTTTCGATGTCCGTGTTGCGCATGTACCAGGGTGCGTTACATATTTTTCTTAAAATCTTTGATTGGGCTACTCTAATTTTTTTTAGATTTGTTTTTGCCGCAACACCGTAAATTTGAAATGCATTTTTCCATATGGGACTTAGTATCGACTTGTAGATGGTAACTTTGCTGTACAGGGACAGCTTATTTCTGGGTGCCAGTAGCCACGCCATCTTTCCAGCTTTCGCCATCACAGACTGTCGAACCAAGGTGGTATGTTTTTTGAAGTTGAGTACTCTGTCTAGTAGAACACCCAAATACTTGTGCGAGCTCTTGTGTGTAAGTGTGGAGCCTGACATCGTAATGCCTCCACAAGACAGTTTTCTCGTAGCAAATGTAACATTAGCACATTTGCTGCTGTTTATGCCTATGTTCCATTTCACAGTCCATTCCTGAAAACTGCACACGTATTGCTGCAAGGCTTCCGTAGCTAGAATAATGCTAGGACTTCTGGTCAGCACTGCAGTGTCATCCGCGTAGGTTGCTATGAGCACATCATCCTCGACCAACCCAGTTATTACCCTTGAGGTAGGCATATCGGCCGTATATAAGGTATACAGCGTAGGGCCAAGAACGCTGCCTTGAGGGACGCCTGCACAGATAGGGCGCTTCGAAGATTCTGCTCCATCTACAACCACTTTGAAGCTTCTGTCCTTAAGAAAGCTATGTACAAGTTGGAATAGCTGCGGCGTTAAAATGTTCTTCAGTTTAAACAGGAGTCCATCATGCCACACCCTGTCGAAAGCTTGCTGAACGTCCATAAAGACAGCTACAGTATACATTTTTTGCTCCATTGCATCTAGGGCGAAGTACTATAATCCTGATGCCTAATTCCTGTGACAAATCTACAAGTTGGTTTCACAGGCCAATAAAAATATTATATCCTTGTCAACGAGTTGACATACTTCGTCGATGGTACCTGAGCTCATTGGCCTGAGGTTATTGGAGGCTCCTTTTTAATTGGGATCCATAGAAGAGTGTGCAGTCTGATTCTGATGATGATTGGCGTTTATGGTGCGCATGCGTTTATACTCCCGATCCTCGGAATTTTATTCACGCTGCCTAGGTTTAACACTGTTTCTTAACTAAAGACAATATTTTCGTAATAGTTATTTAAATATAAATTCTCATTTCTATTATATATCGACTAAAAGTATTCTGATATATAAATATATATATAGATATATATTTAGAATTTCCTATTTCTATTATATATCGACTACAATTATTCTGATAGCTTAGTCAACATTGAAAAATTTTTAACTCATCAAATTTTCGTTGACTTTTACATTATTTTTTTTAAAAGTCAAACACAAATCAGTTTAAAATTAAATTACCAAAGAAAACGTAAAATTTGGTCTTACACAATATAAGACAATTAAATTATATATAACTAAATTTAGGATCATGGGCGACGATTTGACGATTAAGCCAAACGCATTGGACAAAGAATTTAAAGATTTCTGGTCACATGTGAGCTGCTTTGCTGTAAAGGTCTTTCCATTCGAAGAGCGATGCGAATTTGTGAACAAGGCAAATAGTTGCCTTTACGGCACAAATGTTGTGCCCTATATGCAATTGATGGCCTGCAAACTAAAGTGCAAAAATCATTTTGAGGAATACGTGTATGTGACGCTGTTTCTGTTCATCTGCTTCGAGGTGATCTGCTGCATGAGCTATGTGGTCGACAACTTTTATGGGCCCGCTTTGAAGGTTGTGTCCCGGATGATGCACTTGAGCGAACATTTGGCGGGGGTCACAATAATGGCGTTCGGCAGCGCATTACCTGATATTTTTGGTAATTTCTGGGCCGTTCACGACGATGATGAGCCAGTGTTTGGCAATATTGTTGCAGTGGAATTGTTTGTGGTCATGTTTGTCGGCGGCTTAATCTGCTATATCCGACCATTCAAGATGAGCGGCTTTAGCACACTCCGGGATCTACTTTTCCTGATATCCGGCGTCATGCTGCTGGAGTATACAGTGATGAATGACGGCATAGTCTCGAAGTATGAGTGCCTCTCAATAATGATGTTCTATCTCACCTATTTGGTAATCTGCGTGGTCGACGTATTAATGATACGCTCCGCCATGAAGTGTGAGTACCATCTACACCGAATTCTGAACTGTATTAAATCTTAGCATTGCAGCATTGAAGCTTAAAATTGAAGTGATGGACGAAATAGTATGGGATGATATGAGTTATCCTGAAATACAGGAGATGAAACACGAGCGTTTTGAACTGCAAGCGAAATATGATGGACTCGCCGAGGATGGAGTCGTGGATATAGTAAAACGTGCCTCGAGCAGCACAAATAGGCAAAATGAAGCCTTCTTCACCTATGTGACCGGACGCACAGAGAAACACGAATCCGTCTTTCTGCGAAAAGGCCAACCACAGATGTCCCACATTGGTTTTCGCGGCAAGAATCGGTTTCTCTTCAGGCAATTCTTTAGTTCACTCAAGCCCGTCAATTTGGGTCAGTGGCGCAAAGGGAATCTGGTTTATCGCACCTTTTACATCCTCCGCGCCCCAGTTGTGGTGCTGTGTAACATCTATATACCACTGGTGGACTACGAGATGGATAGGAATGGCTGGAGTAAGCTGCTCAATTGCATACAAATATTCATTAATCCGGCTGCCACCATTATCATTGGCACAGCCCTGATATTCCGCGACAAGGCATTACTCTGGTATCTCAATGTGCAAGCAAATGTCAAATACGGTCTTTACTCCATGGTGTTCACTGTGCCGCTGGCCATCCTTGTGTTCTTGCACTCGAACAGCAGAAGCCCGCCCAAATACCATTTCATATTTGCGATCATGAACTTGACGGGCTCCATGTTCCTCGCTATGCAGTGCTCGTATGAGATATCGATCGTCATGAGGGTGATTGGCACCATCTTTGAAGCGCCCGTCGATTTTATGGGCGCGACGATTTTGGCCGTGGCCACCAGCCTGAACCAACTTGTGGTCTGCACCTCGCTGGCCCTGCAGGGATACGAGAAGATGGCTTACGCTTCGGTCATTGGCGGCAGCTTTCTCTCAGTCATCGTTTGCACCAACTCAGATTATCTGGCCAAAATCATTAAGGGCAAACCTGTGCTGGAGAAGGATGTCATGGGTAACTATGCTGAGAACGCCTTCGTCGTCTTAGTTATTGGACTTGCATCGACTCTGATCTGGACGATGATTTTGAACTTTAACGCCAGACGCTCGGTTGGCATATTTTCGATGGCCATCTATGGCATATTCATCATGTATGCGATGCTCATCAAGAAGGGCATTATCCACTCATACAGTCATGATCTAATCATTAAAGATGCTTTTTAACCTAAAACAAAAAATTGGTAACAAATACTATCATAAATGTATGTTCGAGATGTGGTGTAAGGAAATACAGATAATTTATAATTTTAATAAATATCTTAAGTAAATCTCAACTTTTTTATTTATGAAAAATATGGAATTTACATATGGGTAAACGTTTTTTGACAGCAAAAAAGCTTTTCCGTTCCCATATATGTATATTAGAAAATTAGTAAATATATATAAATCTTTTAAAACGTTCGAGATAAACTCGAAAAACTCAATTTTCATATCGATTTTATGGAAATGGAAAATATAATTTGATAGTTTTCAACCAACTAGAATTGCTTTAGGAGAATCTACGTTTAACATTTCAAGTGTTTAGCTCTTAAGCTTCCAAAGATCGAGGGTATGACTAGATTGTCTGTTATTTCGGATAAAGAATATATATACTTTATCTCTTTAACGATTTCACGGAATCGAGAAAAGATCGACTAATTGAAGCGCTATATGGGAGAACCTTCAGTTAGTTTCAAGTCTCTAGCTCATACATGTTCTGAGATTGACGCATTCAGACAGACTCAGATCGTCCTCCTAATCAAGCATATGTATACTTTAGGAGGTCTGCCATGCCTCCTTTTGCCTGTTACCTACATTCCAACAAAACCATTTGATCCTGAATTCTAATATTCAATGGGTCTAGGGTGTACTATATAACTTATTTTTGAATCGCAGTAAAATTTGAATTTCTTGAAAATATCAAGCCCATTATCAAAATTATCATTATTATGTGGCTGAATCCCTGTTAACCTCTATAGACTTTAGACTATAGACTATATAATCAACTGTTAATTGGAGACCTCCAAATTTCTCTTGAGCTTTACGAACTTTGCTTTTAGTAGAGCTCAATCAAATGCTCCTTTAATATATTTTCAATTTCTAGCTATGATTTTGAAATCTGAGTACGTTCAGTACATACATAAAAACAGAGAAGAAACAATTGAATTTCGATATACTTACGAAAATATATATATATTCAAGAGCATGGCCGAATCATATGAAGAGAACCAATTGGACAAAGAGTTCCAGCAGTTTTGGAGAACGGTGAATTGTTATACGGTGGTTCGTTTTCCGTACGATCAGAGATGTGAATTTGTGAGAAAAGCCAATAGTTGTGTATATGGCACGAACTTCGTGCCATATATGCAATTGTTGTCGTGCAGCTTCAAGTGCGAGAACCGGTTCGAGGAGCACCTCTTTGTGATCCTCTTTGTGGGGCTGTGTTTTGAGCTGCTTCTCTGCTTGGCGCACGTGGCGCATCATTATTATTCGCCAGCAATGAAGGTCGTCTCCCGGATGATGCACATGAACGAGCATGTGGCGGGTATTACGATAATGGCTATATGCAATACGATACCGCATCTGCTATATAGCCTAATGATTGTCAATGAAAAGGAACGCGTTTTCGCCAACAGCCTTGGATCCGCAATATTTGTGTCGATGTTTATTGGTGGAGTTGTCTGCTATATAACACCATTTAAAATGAATCCATTTAGTACGTTGCGAGATCTGCTTTTCTTAATTTTTGGTCTGATGCTGTCGGAGTATATGATGTTCAAAGAATTTAACATGACGCTATTCGAAAGCATGTCCATGATGTTGGTTTATGTGGTGTATCTAATTGTCATTGTGGTCGACATGTTTCTCATCAAGCGGGCCCTTGCATGTGAGTTGCAGCGGAATAGCTACATAAGTGAATTATTGTATTAACATCCTTTCATTCAGCGCTGAGAAATAAGATACATGATCTGCAGGAAATGCCACCTTCAGTCGAGGTTGAAGCGGAGCTCAAGTCCTTGACAAATAAATTAGAAAAACTTGCATTGGAAGAACGCGTTACCATTGTAAGACGCCGTACAACAAATCGGACGGAAAGGAATTTCACTTTCATGACCCACGTCCATGAAAAACATGAAAAAGTGAAAATTGTGAAATATAGCATTGCGCTTTACGCCAATAAAAATAAACATCTATTCAGGGAGTTCTTCTCGGCTATGGCGCCATTCACTTTACAAGATTGGCGCAGTGGTGACATAATTCTTCGCGCCTTCTATCTGCTGCGGTCTCCAATTGTGGTGATATGTGCCATCTACATACCACTGGTGGATTATGAGAAGCCAAAGAATGGCTGGAGTAAGCTGCTCAATTGCATACAAATATTCCTTAATCCGGCTGTAACAATTCTCTTGGGCAAATCTTTGATATTCAGGAACAAGGATCGATTATGGTGGTATAATATACCAGAAGCTTCAATATATGGTCTTTATTCATTGGTGGTGACAGTTCCACTGGCCATTGCTGTGTTTTTGCATTCGAATACGCGAGCACCGCCCAAGTATCATTCGGTATTTGCGATCTTCAATCTGACAGGATCCGCGTTTCTGCTATGCCAGTGTTCTACTGAATTATCTGTGATATCCGATGTGATTGGCCAACTGTTTAGTGTTTCGAACCAGTTTATGGATATTACTGTAGTAAGTATAGCCTCGTGCCTGGGTGGTCTGGTGGCAATCGTGTCCATGGCCCTGCATGGATATGAGAAAATGGCGTTTGCAGCTACAATTGGAGGTCCCTTCTTCAACGTCATGTTGAACGGCGGCAGTGTGATGGGCTTGAAGAACATGTTGGGCGCTGATGTTTCATTCGATGCTATGGTTGGCGATTACGGTGGAATAACTTTTATCATGATCATACTGGGTCTGTTGTCGACACTTCTATGGACAGCGTTGCTTAATTTTAGTGCGCGGCGCTCGGTGGGGATTTTCTCCATGTGCCTCTATGGTCTGTACTTGGCATTTACCGTATTAATTATGAAGGGATTTATCAGCCCATACAAGAACGAAAAACTGAATCATAAATACTATGCAAAAGACGACTTATAATGTAAGAACCAAAAATTTTAATGTTATTAAAGACACAACCATACAATTATTTAAGCATGAATTTTGCACATTCTGGCCAGACTGTCAGAAATAAAGCAGTGTTCATTATACGAAATGGCAGCACTGCAAATTGAAATGCAAATTTTCCAGCACTGTTAAATTTGATAAGCTGAGATTTGAAAATAGGGGCAATATTGCCTACGTTCGCGCTTTCGATTCTCACACCGTCGCAGACTTATTAACGAACGAGGGGGCATAGGGGCCATTCAATCCGAAGGTTATAAAGCTAACAGCTGTTTAGAGCTTAGAATTCCCATTATTTTTACTACTGTCTGATGACTAAAAATATATATACATATTTATGTATAGAACTATCCATATAATACAAAAATAAATTTTTTCAAATGCATTTATGCTTTCAGACATACATACAGAGCTATTTTAACACACACACACACACACAAATGTATAAATAGTTAACGCTTATTTACAACACAAATTGATCGTATGAGGAAGAACAACGGAATAACAATGGGTTATTTGTTGTATTAATAATTCATATGTACATTAAATAATTGATTGTAGGTGCAATCTCATATATTGCACATCATTAACATATGCAAATTGCACTGTGGGAGTGATCTCAGTCCCGGATTTATAGCAAAAAATCAGTCATTGATTAAAGTTACGCTCGACGACAAGTAACTAAAATAATTAAAATATAAAAATGTTGCTCAAATATTTCATGCTGCTCTTGCTGTTTAAACAGTGCATTCTAGCTAAACAGTAAGTAATTACAAATATTTATCAGCAAAGAAAAACAATTTACATATATCTTTATGTGCAGATATCAATTTATTCCGGCTCGCTGCGAAAATTATCCTGGTGCGGAGGCACAAATTGGAGGTCCTTTAAGTCTGTGCAGCTTTCCTCCCAGTTATGACAAGCCTGACAACGAGGACATCCAAGCAGTTATCAAACACATACAAGGTTTAAATGGAAATTAATTATTATAAGTTTAAGAGAACTTTACACTTTATTTGCAAATTAAATGAAATATATTTAATTAGCTATAACATTATTTAATTAATTAGTAGCGCGCTTTGCTTTCTGCGCATGCTCTTGCATTCGCTTCTCAATCTCTGGCCTGAAGTGACGAATGAGTCCTTGTACTGGCCAGGCGGCACCATCGCCCAAAGCACAAATCGTGTGTCCCTCAATCTGTTTGGATATTTCCCATAGCATATCTATCTCAGAGGGTTGAGCATCACCCTTGACAAAGCTGCAATTAAAGTAGTTATAATATATGAATTATTGATTGATGAATTGCATAACGTTACCGCGTCATAATCTTGTTCATCCAGCCAATGCCCTCGCGGCAGGGCGTGCACTGGCCGCAGCTCTCGTGCTTGTAAAAGGAAATCAAGCGCTCAATAGCTTTGATGACATCCGTCGACTTGTCCATCACAATGATGGCCGCTGTGCCTAGCGATGTTTGCGCCGCAATCAAACCATCAAAATCCATAATCACATCATCACACACTTTACGGGGTATAATGGGTGTCGATGAACCGCCAGGTATGACGCCCAATAGATTGTCCCAGCCACCAATAACGCCGCCACAATGACGCTCGATCAGCTCTTTAAGTGGTATGGACATCTCTTCCTCCACGGTGCAGGGCGTGTTCACATGGCCAGAGATATTGAAGAGCTTGGTGCCCGAGTTACGTGTACGTCCAAAGCTAGCAAACCAGTTGCCACTACGACGGCAAATGGTGGGCGCCACTGCCACTGTCTCCACATTAGTCACTGTGGTGGGGCAGCCAAACAGACCCACATCAGCGGGGAATGGAGGCTTCAAGCGGGGCTTGCCTTGCTTGCCCTCGAGCGACTCAATCAATGCGGTCTCCTCGCCACAAATGTAAGCGCCAGCGCCGCGATGCATGAATACATCAAAGTTATAGCCAGTGCCGCAAGCATCCTTGCCAATCAAGCCAGCCTGATAAGCTTCGGCAATAGCCAGCTGCATGTTGGAGGCCTCGTTGTAGAACTCGCCGCGTATGTAAATGTACGCAGCCTGTGCACCCATGGCACGACCAGCAATTAGACAGCCTTCCACCAGTTTGTGTGGATCATGGCGCATGATCTCGCGATCCTTGCAAGTGCCTGGTTCGCCTGTAGACAAAAGACTCATTACGGTTTAGCTGCAGCTGAAGTTGACTTGGTAGCTGGGCATTAACTCACCCTCATCAGCATTAACAACCAGATACTTGGGGCGTCCATCGCCGGGTTTATTCATGAAAGACCACTTCATGCCACTGGGAAAGCCAGCTCCACCACGTCCTCTCAATCCGGAGGTCTTGATTTCGTTGATAATCCATTCGGGTCCTTTGAGTACAATCTCCTTGGTCTTGTACCAATCGCCGCGCTTCTGTGCACCCTTCAACCTCCAATCGTGACGTCCATAGAGATTGGTAAATATACGATCCTCATCAGCCAAAGGGCCGAATTTGGTTTTTGTTTGTGGCGGCGGAGTACCTGGTGGCGGCGCTTGGGTGCTCTGCAAGCGCAGCTGTAATGTGGCCGGCACCGCTGCAACTGCAATATAATGCAATTTATATAAATCAATAGCAGTAGAGCAATGCGCAGTTTTTTGTTTTGTTGTGCGCAGAAATTACATAATTTGTTTGCAACTAAATTTTTATAATCTGCTAGCTGGCTGCGCTTTAACTAGCATTGTTTCCAACTTAACGGGCTATTCAATTAGACATTTACACCATAGTTTAAAGCTACAACGCTTGTGTTTATTTACCAAATTGCGGTTTTGTTAACAAATTATATCGCACAATTGCAGCCATTTTCGCTACGACACGACTGACAGCTGACAACTTGACATTTACGCTCAGCGTTGCCACATCGTTGTGCTGTCATTTTGTGAGCAAAAGTTATCGATAAATGCGGCTGGAAAGTTGAGCAGCAGCTGATCCTACCTTTAATTTTCTTTGTTTATTTTGTAATATGGCTCAAGCTCCAATCAGTAATAATGCCGATGGCACCAAAACAGAAACTTTAGAGGAAGCAGACAGCGGTACACAACAAGCAGAGGCTGCGCAAAGTACACCCACATTGCTGCTACGCCTGGAACATCCGAGAGATGAACGCCGGGTCGTCTTCCACGATGGAGTCATCGACAACGAACACATGAATCGGATGAAATCCAAATGTGAGTAAGACATAAAAGCGAAGCATTCTTTAAATAACAGCATGTGTACTGTATGCAGGCTGTTGCATATATCGTAAACCTTTGGCCTTTGGCGAAAGCTCCTCGGACGATGATGACGAATGTGAGCATTGCTTTGGCCATCCCGAAAAGCGCAAAAAGAACAGAAAACCACCAAATGGTGGTGACTCATGTCCCATCACTAGACGCGCAGATCAGCCATCCACATCCGCTGAGGCTCAAGCAGCGCCGGAACCGGATACAGCAAAACCAATCACTGAAGAAATCTCGCCTCCATTACCAGATTTTGAGACGACTGTCAAGCCATCCTTGTAGACCACAACCCAAATCAACAACAAATCCACAAAACAAATTCGATAATTCGACATAACATTTTAACAAACACGAAACAACAATTTGCATCTGCACTCTCTCATTAAAAGCTAACACCAAAATGAGCAGTTTATATATAATAGATAGATAATGTGTATAAACTAATTATTTTTTGATTGTTAATAACTGGGGCTGCACAGGTACAAAGGAACACGACCTTTGGGTCAGGTTTTGGGCTTCAGCTGAAAGGATTCGCTGACATTAACAGGAATATTGTGTGCCTTGGCCTGAGCACGCGAGCGCCAAACCTAATTTAAAGATAAACGGCATTAGATAAGATAAGATAAAATCTTTGTCATCTATTTACCTTAATGGTGTAATCATCGCTGGTGGTGACTAACATCTGGGAGTCTTTTGGATTGAATGCGACGCTGTTAACCACATCTGTGTGCTTGAACTTGGCTAAGCTAATGCCGTAATAGCGATCCCATAGATATGCATGCTGATCCTCTGCCCCACTGGCCACATACTCCTCGCAAACGTCCAAGAATATGAAAAAGCATTCCGTGCTGGGCGTATAAGCTTTGTGGGCACGCAACATATTGCCCACACGCTTGAGGGTCATCAGATCGATCACATGTATATCGATCTCCTGGGCAATTGGTGGCGGCTCCAGCGGATTGGTTATATTATAGTTCTTCGGCCAGGGTCGTGTATTCACATACAGATATCGATGATCGGGACTGAGCGCCATGCCTATAATATGTCCATGCAGGTCAATCACTTTGTCCACCTGATCGAAACGATCCTTGACGGACTCATAGTCCCACCAATCGGGATCATTGCGTGGCGTCTGCTGTTGTTGCTGCTCGGCGGCCCGCTTGGCAGCAATGCGCTCTTTGAGCGTTGGCCCGGGATCCAATTTTTTGGGAAAGTAAACGTTGCGGATGCGCTTGAATCCTATTTGATGTGGCGTAAATGTTTTCGATCCAGTCGAAAAGATTAGGTACTTGGGCACACTATTTTCCATTTCATCGTACTCATCGGGCAGTTCCGAGCACGACTCGTATTCTTCCTCTTCCTCATGGTCAGCCTCTAGACCTGCTGCAGCTGCTGCTCGTCTGTACTCCTCCAGGTAGTGTATGGTGGCATCCGAAGTGTGCCCAGGACGTGCTCGGGATCTGCGCACCTGATTGTGTTCGCTTATGTCGGGTAAATAGTTATCCTCGGGCGTGGCGCTGCGGGTGCGTCGTAAGCTGAACGGATTGCCGCTGGCCAGCGAGGAGGAGGCAGAAGTGGAAGGCTGATCAGTCGAGGAGCCAGCAGCGGATGACACCTGCTGTAGCTGGGCCAGCGGGTCGTTGGTGTCATCCAGCCAAGGGCATCTGGCCACCATTATAGCACGCACGGAGCTGGCATTGCGATTGTAAAACTTGTACAACTGACTCATGATTGGCACATGCTCCGAGTCGATCTCCTGGTTGGCTTTATTCAACCACAGCACCGACGTGCTGACCAAATGTGCCAGCCAGTGTAGATCACCCGATAGCAAATACTGATCACTAAACCAGGTGCCAAAGATGTCATAGGGCCGATTGACGACTCTGCAGCGCAAATGCGATTCTGTGGCGCCCAAATAGAAGACAGCAATCTCTCCCGACGTACTCTGTGGCGAGCCGAAATGTACGCCCGATACCAAAAGCAAGGTGTCGGTCTGATTGAACTGCGAATATTGAGTATACTTCCAGCTAAACTGTTTCATATTGTGCGCATACTTTTCTACAAGGAAAGGAAGGGTTGATTGTGTCAGTTGACTCTATATCTTAGCTTACCCGATTGCCTCACCTGTGCATGGATGCTGGGCGTTCCATATAATCACATAGCCATCCTTGGAGCAGGTGGCGAACATTTCGCCATTGTGCGCAAAACTCACATGGAGCACTTGATGTGTGTGGCCATGATTGAACTCCGCGCTCGGCTCCAATCGTTGGGCCTGCACGAAAGGAATCTCCGTGCTGAGCCTTTGATATTCAGTGCGCCAGCTGCTGGCGCCTGGCTTCAGCGGTATACTGGGGGAGGCTCTGAAGTGTTGTTGAAACTTGTGCCGCCAGAGTAAGTCGTCGTTCGATATGGAATTCCAGCGACGGCAGGCGAGACCCGCCTGCAACATATCCTGTACACTTAGGCGTGTGAAGATCTGCAAGAGAGCTGGTTCGGGTAGTGCCCACCAACCAAAATCGTTCACTTCATTTTCATCGTTCTCTTCGCCAGCAGCTGCAGCAGCTGTGTTTGCACTATGTCCCAATCGTGCTTTTTTGAAGGTCAGTTCCATTTCAGTGTCGAAAATAAATGTTTAGCCGTCGTAGCCTAGTTTCGTACAACTTCCAATTGCTGGCTTCCTAGTAACTGCAGCAACTTCAACGTAATAACTGGTTTTATTATTATTTTTTGCTTTGTCTTTGCTATTTGTTGCTGGTATTTTCGAATTTAACGTTATTGAAAACGAAAATAACTTTCACCGTTGCGTTATTGTTGTTGTTGTTGTTACACAGATAAAAAACAAACAGCTGTCAAGACCAGGCGCTCATCTCTAGAAACAGCTGTCAACAGGCAAGGCGCTCATCTCTAGATATGACAGCTGTTTTTAGGTGTTATCGAAATCAAAAAATTTAAATCAAGAAAAACAATAACAACTGTTTGCTAAATAAAATGCCAGCAATGTTCCGCTTGCAATGCGGTAAAAGGTGCCCAATTAAATTCAAAGTGTTTTCTTAACAGTAAAATAATAGTTTTTTGAATATTTTGCAGCGTTTTGCATATCGTGCGCCACTACTGCCTTAAACCAAGTCCGAATGCGGTAGTTATTGCGGCCGCTGTGCGTACGCCCAATGTCTTCCAGTATGCCAAGGAGGAGGATAAATTGGCTGGTCTGGTCATCGATGAGCTAGTGAAGCGCACTTCAGTGCCGCGGGATGAATTCAAGAAGCTAATCATTTGCACATCCAGTGAAATTGTTAACAATGACTCACTGAGCAGCGTGGCCAAAAATCTGGGCCTAAGGAGCTGTCAGGCCCATGCCATACGCAACGAGGCGTGCTCCGTTCGTGGACTGCAGATGTCGCTAGAAAGTTTGCAGGAGGATCAAGGTGGCTGTGTCATATTGGGCGATACGCGTGCGAATATCAAACAGGAGGGAAAAGACAGAATAATGCACAGCGAGCTGCTAACAGCTGGTAGGCTATATAGAAATTCTCGAGTGAAAGCAAGCGTCAAGGAGATATCAACACCGGCTGAATGTCCAGGAGCGGCAGCCATTGCATTGACTACAGCGAAGACGGCAGAACGGCTGCAATTACAGCCGTTGGCAGTGGTGCGCGAATTCTTCATGGAACAGGGCAATGAGCAGGCGATCTTTCGCTTGACCGGCAGTCAGCCAATACAATTAACGGACGTCCACAGCTGGCAGCTGGTCATCGATAAGGATCTGAAGAAGGAGCTGGGCATGTTGGTTGAGCTGAATGTGAACGAAGTGCGAACACATGATTTTCGACAAATGACCGCTAGCCATTTGTTGACGCACACGGTTCACGCTTTGCCCGCTGGCAGCCTGGGTTGCGTCATCATGGAATCTGGCGACGGACGATGTGTGCTAATGGTGCTCGAAAAAATGTAAACGTATATACTCTTTTCGCAAATTCAATTATCATTGAATGTGATTCTTCTCTTTTAGCAAACCTGCACCCAATCTACCCGAGAGCTTGCCCCAGCTAACCCTCTACACAAAGGAGCCTTGTCCGCTTTGTGATGACCTGGTCGGTAAGCTGGAGCAAAACTTTGCGGGTGAATTTGAGCTGAAGAAGGTCTTCATCGACCGCAAAGAGAATGTGCGCTATCTGCGACTCTTTCGCTATGACATACCCGTACTCTTCCTAAATGGCCAATTCCTCTGCATGCACAGTCTGAATGAGCAAGCGCTGCGCGAAAGATTAGATGCCTTGAAGGCCATTGGCTCTGAGCAACAGAAAAACTAGCCTGAAAGAAGCACTCAGTTGGTTATTATATGTTGTAGATTCGTATATATATTTCTTTGAGGAATCAAATTTCGAGTGCAACTCAAAATATTTCACCCAAGGGCTTTATAGTTATATCGTGTATCTGTAATGTACGAAATTAGTTTCCAGTCGAAGCTAAATGCCAATTTGCTCACCTGCACATGTGGAGGCGTGCTGAGTGCATAGAGCACCGCATCGGCTATATTCGAGGGCTCCAATCTGACCATATCCTTAACGTAGAAATGTATTTCCTCTGGAAATATATTCGTATTGACTGCTCCTGGGCAAATCCCTGTCACTCGCACTTTGCTCTTGTGTATCTGAAATTCCTGACGATATGTTTCCGTCAAAGCTGTTACGGCAAACTTTGTGGCTGGATAGATGTTGAACGATGGTAAAACATCAATGAAATTCAACACCTGCTGACCGGCAATGCTGTTAATTATCAATACATGTCCTTCGACATCGCGCTTTAGCATGTTGTTGAAGGCTGCCCGTGTGCACCAAATGACGCCCATGACATTTGTGTCGATGACCTCTTTCAGCTTTTTCGTATTCCCCGGCGTAACGAGTTCCGTTTCACGTGTTATGCCTGCATTGTTTAGAAGCACATCCGCACCCTCTAGCTCACGTTCGATCCAATCAAATGCACTTTGCACCTGCTCCTCCTTGGATACATCGCAATGTCTGGGTATAAAGTTTGTCTGCAAATCTCTAGGCAGACTGTCCTTAAGCTCCTTGAGCTTGGCCTCGCGTCTAGCCAGGCCCACGACACGTAAGCCAGCGCCAATCATGGCACGGGCACAGGCAGCTCCAATGCCTCCACTGGCACCTGTAACCACAGCTAGCTTGTTGTGCCAACGTTCCATGATGCAATGAGAACGAATTGTTAATTTTAGCTTTGTCTTTGGCTGTGCTGCAGTTGGAGGGTTTCCATTCTGCTGACGACTCCAATGTAGGCTAATCTATTTAGTGTAACAGTAAAAACTTAAATTGTGGCGAAATTAACCAAATTTGAAAGCTTATTTTAATTTATTTTAAAGCTCTACAACTTATCTGGGTTACGCTTTCTTTAATATTTTATAGTCTCTTTAAACTTAAAGTAACTTGGGTATTTCTATAACATTTTGTTGCCTAAGAACTTACAAAATATATTGTTAGCATACATATAAATGCTTTGCTTATATATAATGACTACATATTTATAATTTATATTTATAACATATAATATATATTCTTGGTCAAACATATTTGCTCTTAACTATCATTTTAGCTACCTGACTTCATGCATATTATTTACTTATATCAAATGACATTTTAATTATTTACATTACCCTAACACAATAATATATATATTTATAAATATTTAAGTAACCTGAATTTCAGTCTATGATCGCTTCAATTGTACTTTCTCATATTTGAATAGAATTTCGCTAATCTTTTCTCTAGCCTCCAAATTGAGATCCGGATCAAGCTTGTCCAAGCATTGACCAACATATTTGCTATAGTAATACGAACGCGATTCGTCATTTCCCTTATTCATTTGGCTTGTCATCGAGGAGCCCGTCGTCAATCTGTTCACATTGTTAACTATGCTGCTGTGGGGCAAACTATGGTCAGACCCTTCTGTTAGCTCGGGGTTTCTTTTGCGTTTTGGTGGAGGTGAGCCTGGTGGGGACTGATGCAGTTCATCCAAATTGGCATTCGATTGACTGCAATCATTTTCCTGAGGTTCCTGAGTTGAAGCTTCCATTTCTGATTCGCCATTTGAGTCGGATAAGCTGGTAGTAGTATCGAACACCTAAAAAATATATGTACTTAAGTTAATTATAAATGAAAACCAAGTATGATTTTTACCGATTGGTCGTTAGTGTTAAATGTATTTACAGATATTTGAGGCAAACGCGTTCCAATTAAGAAGCTCATCTTCGAGCTATATTTCCAGCCGCCACTTATATTATCATCGCCATCCGAGGTGCCACCGTTATTCTTAATTTTAACGGACTTTACTTCTGCTTGGAAATAAGTACGTAGATTGTTCCATTTCTTAAAACAATCATCTGACAAAACACACAATGATAAATATTGGTAAATTCAAGTACAAGTGAATCTTATATAGATTTAACGTACTTCTTGTAAATGGTGTCCTTGGATGTAGGGCGTTATTTATTTTGTCCGCAGCCAGCTCCCAAAACAATGCTTTCTTATGCTTTTTCTTAAAATCGGGCACAGAACTATTCCAAACATACGAATTGCTTTTGACCAAATCAATTAGATAATTGACTTCAGCTTCCCGCCAATTAACCATTCTTTGCCCTAAAATATTCAAATTAGGTGGTATAAATAAATATATAAAAAATACACTAAAAAATCCCAAAAGACAATAGTGCTAAAAATACTACTAAAAATAGATACGTCTTCCAACTGGAAATTTTTTAACAAAAAACTTGGTGAGATTTTTAAATCAAAATTTTTAGTCTTACCTCTATGAAATCTGTAAAATACAAAATGTTGAATAAATATTTTTTGTAAACAATTGAGGATTTGGCATTGCTTACGGTTTTGGATGATGCACCTTTTGTTGGCTATGCTCCCACTGCAACTCCATTTTCTCTAAAATATTAAGATCCGACATCTCATCTTGCTCTATCTTGACAAGTCCAATATCAATATCACCAGCAATAGGTTGTTTGTTCTCCATTTGTTGCCACTGACAATTCTCGTTCTAAGTTTTACAGCTTCCAATATTTACGGCTCAATCTATGATAAACATCAGGAAGCGATTTCCTGTTGTGATCCTTCTGCCCAAGTAGCAAACATAAATAACTTCAGTAAAGACAGCAAAGCCATAACTTTCAGTGTTCAAATAAAAAAAATTATATACACAACGTTCTGGCAACACAAATAATTTCACTTTGACTGAGAAAGTTGCCAACTCGTTTTAATATTATATGAAAAACAGCTGCAGCATTTATAATTGATATCTTGAAATAAATTGAAAACGGTTATTTGGTCAATTAATGTTTATCCATCATTTCACATGATTGTTTTTATATTAACAAAGTGAAAGCAAAGAAATTAGAATTATTATTATAAACATTTAAATGTCTATATTAGATTAACAGCGTCGCAGTAAAATATATCGTTTTAAAATAACTCATCATCCCACCTCCACAAATAATTTATCCATCTACAAAACTCAAGCTGAACGCAGGTGTTCAAATTTTTGCAGATTTTGTGCTTTAAAAAAACTAACTAAGTAAATTAATAACAACAGCCTTAAAGGCAATTACAAAATGGCACAAATGGATATGGAATTGAAAAAGGTAAGCAACTGCGCAAGTTAAATACAACCAACCGACTGCCGGTTAGCAGCGCGTGGTGCACCCAAAGAAAAAAATACACTCATCCCTACCCTAACCCAACCCTTCAATAGGCCTTCACTGAGATGCAAGTAAATAAATTGGAAACAACGAAAAAGATTAGCATGATTGACATGAAATGTGACATGGTGAAGACGGGGAAACAGAAATATTCACTAACAGAGAAGAGCACCAACAATTTAACAGATGACACCAGGTGAGTGAGCTAGGTCAGAATTGAAAGTATCTAAGCTCATATAAAATGTATTTCACCAGGGTCTACATGTCTGTGGGTCGGATGTTCCTTTTAACTGATTTGGATAGTATGCGCGGTGAGCTGAAGAACAAACAGGACAAATGTGATAAGGCCATTGAGTTGCTCGAAAAGAAAAAGGAATTTCTGCAAAAGTCTCTCAAGGATCAGGAGGATGGTCTACGTGAACTGGTGCAGCAGCGCAAGGAAGCGGATGCACCGGCCAAATAAAACCACAAACAATCACACTTTCAATGCACCGCATTTCACAGTTGCCGATGAAACATGTTATTTATTTACAATATATTGGTCAAAATCAAAGTTAGCATAACTAACAAATTCATTGCCCAAATTTCTTTCGTGTTCCGGTCGGAAATTGCACTTGTGGAGAGGCAGACAGGCGAGCAGCCAGGGCTCAACAACTTCGCCGGAACAGAAAACCAATTTAGACGCACTGCTACGCTGTAAATGAAGTATAATATTTGACATCTTTCTCATGCACTCCTCGGACAGAAATGGTGGATCGGCAATGATTAAATCGTAGCATTTGTGATGCTCCAGTAAATAATCCGGCTGAGCGGCATTGAAATCGTAGTGAACAAAATCTGTGCCATAGGCAGCGAATCGCTGATCGTACTCGAATATGTTAACTGAAAAGGTGAATGCTGTATAATAGAGTGATTCTCTGAAATCTCTGCCTACCTACCGAGCTCATGCACATCCTTGATCGTTGCATAAAGCGATGGACAGGATAATAAAGCTATGCGAAAGTCCGTCTCGCTATGTTCCTTTACAAGTTTGGCTACCGCAGTGCCTATTGCATGTTTCGTTTGCTCACTATACCAAAATTGACTGAGTTGCTGTAAGAGTACAAACATCTTTTATGATTTTAGATGAACACCTGACTAATCCCTTACCCAATCCTCCTCGAAATGTGCATCTTTGCCGGTTTTGTTAATCATCCGCTGTTCCTCATCCTGTTCGCGCTGCGAACGTTCCGCTAGGAATTCATTTAGTATAGCTAATGTATCTGCAGGTAATGTTATGTCATCATTGTCCATGGCTAAGATTTATTAAATCTTAAATCCATCAATAATAAAAATAAATGCGGTTGCTGTTTGGCAATGTGTTAAAAAAAAAGTATGTAAACACTGACTGGCATAGCGCTACCAGATGGTTGAAAAACAGTGTCTACACTAGTTATTCATCGAAACGCCTCACCGCCTGCAATCAGTACTCATCGATAGTCATTCAATCGCAAGTCCGTGTCGACACACATTTATTTTATTTAATTTATTTTCGTATAGTAAAAGAACGCTGCGCATTAGCTGCTTTTAGCGGGTAAGTTTGGATTGATAATTAAACAACAACTTATGTGTGCAAAATGCCTAAAGAGAGTTCGTTTTACAACAAGCCACTTCACAACTGCAGCGTTCGCGGCAGTTTCTATGCATTAGTGTTGGTGAAAAAGGGGGCTCCAAATCAAAAAAAAAAAAAATTACGCCTGCTGCAATGGTTAATAACCCAATTTTCTCATGATGTGCACACGTTGCTGTATATGTACATGTGTTGCTTATTTATTTATGTGCTGCAGAGAATATGCAGGTCGCTGCTCTGGCTGTGTTGCTTTAGCTTCGCTGTGCCGGCTGTTGCTACGTGTTGCCCAAATAAAAGAGAAAAAAGTCGGAAGTAACCAATTTGAGGATTTGTTTTGTGCGCCTTTTTTACACTGCCAATATAAAAACAAGTGCACTTTGGAATAACTTTTGAGTTCTGCTGTGTCATTCAATGTTTATTTCAGAACCTAGAGTTCAACAAAAGTCAATCAGCGCAATCAAATGTCACACACTATAAGAGCGCGCACCTTGTTCCCCAATTGTGCGTACGTGTGTGTATGTGTGAGTGTCTGCCACTGACGTGTTCCTCGTGGTCCCAGCATGTGACGTCATTTGTTTATGCATATTTACAAAGATTTCATCATGTTCCACTTGGCCTAACCACCAATTATAATATTGATATTAGATTTCAGTTTTTGATTGACCTCATTCCGAAGTTCTTCATATCAAATGAATAATTATCTAGCGCTCAACTTGACCTAGTTTCCTTTACTTGTTTCATTTTTTTTTTTAAAAAGGACATCATATACCAAAATCAATATTTGAACTCGAACCATCAATGTGCATACGAAATGATTGGCCGCTAATGACCACCTGGTGTCAATAACGTTTCAAATCACCTGCACATCATTATCATCATTGTTGTCTATTTTGCTTACTAGCTAAAATAGCTTTTTTAGGGCTGCGTTTATTAGATAAAAGTTGCCACAAATTTATTGTGTTTATTTGAATGAAAAAAACCGAAAACTAGCTTTTTTGAACCATTGTATTCTTCATTGCAGAAGCTAAAATAGTTTTTTTTAATTTTTTGGAAATCTGTTCAAGAAAAACAGCTAAAATAAACTCTACTTTAGCTTAAAGCTATGTCCAACTTTCAGTGCATATTTTTACGAGTTGAAGTAACTTTTTGGCCAATTTTGCTTTAACTATCAATTGTCTGATGTTTTATATCCAAATTCCACTCTTTTGTTTACTGTATATAAACAGTAAAGAGGAACAGATCTTTTTATTAAACAGATTCTTTTACTGTTTTGAGCAAAGATGATGTTTAAGATAAAAACATTTAATTATTAAAAGTACATCTTAAGGCAGCTCTCGCTTGCTTTCGAGTAAAAGCTGAAAAAAAGGGAAAATTACCAAAATGTTTAGAGAGTGATTGTGTGTGCTAAAGCTTATAGAAAAAGAGACTAAACACTTTTAAAAAAAACCCAAATAAAAGCCATTTTGGCAACTCTATTATAATTACAACATTTTTCCGCCAGTTTTCAAGCACGTTTCCTGCCCACACGTTACGCCGTCGCACTTTTCTTTTTACTCTCACGCTCGCTCTCCGTCTCTCTCTCTCTCTCTCTGCTTTGACGCCCCCTCTCTGAGTGCTGTTTGTCTGCCACCTGTTTGGCCTTTACGTCTGTGTGCGTGTGTGCCTGTGTTTTGTTATTTTGACATGTATTTCGTAACGACATGCACATTGTGCTTACTTCGTCAGTGGTTTGGAATCTACTCAGTCTGCTTTGTAAGTCGCTGAAGCTTGGCTGGAAAACGTTCGTATATAACGGTGCCACAATTGAAGCAATATTTAACAATTTTTCGAAATTCGCTTAAAACCATCATTTAATTGTTGTGCCCCATAAACTGCAAAGTAAAATTTCTTAACGGCTTTCGTAGAGCGTAATAAAAATTGTTTTGTCAGAAAGTTGAAATTGAAATTGAAGCCAAAGTTCATATGTGGCAACATATATACACTATATATGCAAGTCAAGTTACGTTTGTTGTTTCAATTGACATGTTTTTTTTGTGTGTAGCAAAACTTGGCCATAATTGCACTCAAGTTGTCTGCCTTTGCTTTAGAGCCAAGCATTAACGCCTCTTTGGCAACACCGAACACGCCTTCAACATTAAGTGTGCGTGTGTGTGTGCGTGTGTGTGTGTGTGTGTGTGTTTAACTTTCCATTCAACTGGTTTTTTGTTTTACGACACAATACTTATGTCTGTGTAAATTACAATTAAAAGCGCATACCATTCAAAAAAAAAAACTTACCTTACCTTACTAAGCTGAAGAACATTTATATTTTGTATAGGCATAGCATAGCTCCCCTAAATTCTGAAGATATTCTTTAAAATAGTATAAAAGAGAACTCTTATCAATTTCTTGCCTTTATTTATTGAACCACCCTCGCAATATTAATTTAATATTCTCCATTTATCATGACAATGCACGCTCTCGTCTCTAATTATATGTCTAAAAAATATATACATACAAACAAAAGTTTAAATATATATATATGTATATATATATCTGTAACAAGGCAAAATACTTCAAAAGTACGTTCGTTACTTAATAGATTCTTTTAGTTGCTTACATTTTTGTTCTTTGTTAAATTCTTGAGTTATTTCTATTACTTTCAGCAAATATCTTTCAGTTGTATAGTCCGGGGCACACAAACCGTTTATCAGGGCGACGATTAGCGAGTTGTTGATAAGGAGAGCACTGTTTGCCGTAAAACCGATTGATAAGGTGTTTTACTAATGGTCTTTTTTCTTTTATTTTCCTTTTGTGCTTTGATAACCAAATTTGCAGACAGAACTCTAGGGGAACAGAACAGTAAACTGCAAGCATAATGAGTGCGACAACTGAACAGCAGCAGGAGCCGAGCTTTGACAGCGCCCAGGGCGACGCTCAGCCCACTTCATCCGCCACATCACAGCCTCAAGGACAGCAGCAACAGCAGCAGCAATCATCACAAAATGCACCGGCAAAGCTTTTGCAGCATTTTCAAACAAATCGCATCGACTCGGCGCTTTGGGCGCTACGTCTGCTCGTCATCTTCTTTACCGTTAGCTATGTGTTGCCCATATTCACGTGAGTATACCTGAAATTATTAAATATTTTGATTACCATTCAAAAAATTGTATTTTGTTTACGAGTATATTTACAGACATCTTGAAAGTTTGAGAATCGTATAGGAGGGCGGTACGTTTCTAAGTGGAATGTGAAAGCAAGATTGATGAGATTAGATGTAATATAACTAAATAGAGAAAAACAATAATAGAGAGAAAGTTAGCTCTCTAGAACAGTTTAGCAGACATTCATATTCCTTTTATAGATCGATTGAAATTATGAGAACCGTATAGAAACCGACATGTAGAATAAGTAGGGATCGAGGATTAAAGAGACTGGCATCAAAAGGAAATAAAACTATAAAAAAAAAAACAGAAAAAATAAAGATATGATAAAAAGGTAACTAAGATTGGAAACGAATTGAGTGAGGAAGAGTTAGAAGAGAAGGAGTATCTATAGAGAGCTAAAGGTTTAGTAACAGTTAAAGAAGAATCAGGAAGAGAACTAAGTAAATGGAGAGAAAAAGATAATATAGAAAAACGATTTAAAACGAATGAAGTCAGACAAGCTGAGATAAAGGGGGAAACAGATATATAGGAGGAAACAGAGATAGAGGAGGAGGAAAGTAGTACTGCAACCATAGACCAAAAAACTTGAGAGAGAGATTACTTTTTGACTAAAAGTGTACTGAACTAAAAGTAAAGCTAAAAACGCATAAAAAGTCGTTACTTCGCAACGTGAAAAAACTATACTCTAGTTAATATGTGTTCAATACAAAACTTCCTACTTATTTGCGAAATGCATTGTCTATATTTCGCATAAATAGAAAGAGCCAGAAAAACATGCATTTGTAGAGTTTGCTTCTATTAAATACTGTAGCTTAATATATATTGTAGATTATTTAATTATTGCTTAATTACTATTTAATTATTACTTAATTACTAATTCAATACTCTTTTTCATATCTCTTAACAGCTCACAGCAGAGCTCTTTCAACAAGGTCCTGCTGGCGAACGCAGCCATCTCGGCGCTGCGTTTGCACCAACGTGTGCCCGCCTTCTCGTTCAGTCGCGAATTTCTGGCCCGCTTGTTTGCCGAAGACTCGTGTCATTACATGATGTACTCGCTGATCTTCTTTAGCATTCGTCCCACTCTGCTAGTGCTCATACCTGTTGCACTCTACTCTGTACTGCACGCGGCCAGCTACTCGCTCAAGCTGTTGGATGTGAGTATATTTGTATATAGATAACTTGATTAGCTTTCTTTAATAATTGGTTTATCTTTCAGCTAATTGGTCAGAATTCTTGGTGGGGCGCACGTTTCATTATCTCAATTGTGGAATTTCAGGCGGCCAATATACTAAAGGCTACCGCGTTCTGTGAGATTTTCATTATGCCTTACGCGATTGTGTTGACCTTTATGTGAGTCGTTTATTTACTTATATGTATATAGGCCAGGCTTTGAAGCAATGTTGAGCCTGAAATTAACAATGCTTAAACTGAGCTCATCAAAATATCAAAGTTTATGCTTTGATATTTGATTTGCTAAAGTTTTTATACAATTTTAAAAGCCTGTTCATATCGATTCAAAGTTCGTCTGCAGCCTGTCTATATATATATATATTTTATGTGACTATATATTTTACTAATCTCTGGTTCATCTTCTCTTGTAACAGGGCCCATGCTGGTTTGATGACTCCGATCATCTACTATCACTATCTGGTCATGCGGTATAGCTCCCGTCGCAATCCATATCCCCGCACCGCATTTGCCGAGCTACGCATCGCCTTTGAGGCGCTGGCTGCTCGCTCTCCGGCTGCCGTTGGCAAGATCATTCGAGGTGGCATTGGATTCGTGAACCGTCTGGCACCACAGCCACAACCCGCGCCGGCGCAGTAGAGACAAAAAATACAAGAACTACAATCAAAGGGACAAGCAAACAGCAACAATACATCATAAGCTTGCTAACTCTATTTTATACACACACACACACAGTTGCACACAAACACATATACAGATCAGAGTGTAGGTTCCATCCATATTCATTTTTTTATATATTGTTTACCAAATTCGGTACGAATATTTCGTTCAATATCAAATTTTTTTGGTTTATTCTATTTGGCAACATTTCCAAATTTAGCTAAATTATTATTTGATGTTTTTCCTTATTTTTGTTGTAATTATTCGTGTGCATCGATTTAAAATATACTATGCTCGTATTATTAACGTTAATTCAGACAATTAGCTTAAATTTTTTGATATGATTTTAGATTTTGCTTGAACACACAACTAAAGAAAACAAACCTAACTATGAGAGAGTATTACGAATCGATGTGCGTTATACATATTTATATACATAACATCTATATATATTTACATATAAATATATATATTTTTAATAATGCGTAAGATACAAAACTGAACGACAAGCAAGTTGGAAATTCAATAAAAAAAAACAATTCACCAGATGGAAGATGCGGGTTATTGTGTACAAATATTTAAATACGAATATTTAACATATATCAATTTATATAAGAGTTTATTATCAGGTGTGCGTGTGCGCAGGTATGAGACAGTTTTTTATTAAAGTCTAGTTAGAATATATATGCTATATAAAAAGATGCATTTGGACAAGAAAACCTTGGCAAAACCCTATAAGAATACAATATATTATATTTTGAAACACAAAAATTGATTTAAAGTGAATATGCGCTGACTCAATGGATAAAAGAGTGCAATTTTAAAATGCCACACTTTAAAAATCAAACAAAATTCTCTTTAGAAATGCCAAATTTTTATTTTCCAAAAGTTTTAGTAATCTTTTTAGTTGCCGAGTTCGTTTACAAGACAGGCCATGACCAATCTTTAATAACTATGCCTCAAAGTATGCTACATTTTCAAATTGGAATTTTTTCACTCAACCCGCACATATCAAAAATAAAAAAAAACAGTTTGGAGGTAAAATTCTAATCGAAATTCAAAGATATCAAAATTTAAAATGGAAAAGTGGATATATCTGTATCTATATAAATCTATTTATATATATCAAAATTCCATTTGTTTCTTTAATATAATACATTTCAATCTATAATACATATTTCTATATATATTTCCAATGTTATGTAATATATGCCTTTATCGAGTTTAAGAAACTTTGAAAAAGTTTTGGTAGAAAATTTAAGAGCTCGTCTGGTTGGCCATCAATTGGTTCCCTAACTATATTTTTAATTTATTAATAACATTTTTTTAAAGAATCTTTGGTTGAAATGAAATTTAGACTAGCTTAGTTGTTTGTAAACGGCTAGGAGATACCCTGTAAACACTAATACTCTGAGGGTTAATGGTAAGAAGAACAATGTATTTTTAAGGGAAATGTCCAGATTAAAATGTAAAAATGTTGGAAAACCTGTTAAAAATGTGTGGAAAATTTATGAAAGATGCCGATAAAGCAAACGAAACATTTTGTTGCTTAGGTACGACTTCTATATACCCTGTAAACAGAGAATATTATAAATGCAATGAACTTTTAATGGAACATGTGTGGAAAAACTGATGAAAATTGATATAACAAAATTAAACAGTTTTTCCTTTCACATGCTACGCAGTGAGCATTAAAGGAAAAGCTGAAAACTCATTGCAAATGGGGCGTAGGCGTAGGTTTTTGGAAAGCTCCTACGTAAATTAACCAATTTATGTGCGTAAGTGTTTGAGTATGTATGTGTGTGTGTGCGTGTGTGTGAGTGTTATTTCAACCACCAAGGCATAGAGATGGGCTCCACTTGCTAGAACTTCACCGAATGTATTTTGCTTCCGAATTTGTTTCCAACAAGTTCAATGAACTTCAACGAACGCTTTTCTTGTGCTGCGCCAAAAAAGAAAATCCGAGAACTTTCCATGCAGGTTGAGACGAGGGGAGCAGCTAGCAAAAGACTCACTTTCGTTTGTGGTGAGTGTGCAGGGAAATTATTCTTTGGCCAATGGGTGTGGGGAGGACGGAGATATTCAATGCGTCCATTCAAAAAGTGAGACAGGCAATGCTTTCCCTTCGAATAGCCCCAAACTTTTTCCCACTCTATCGTAACCTCCCCCCAACTAGTTCATTTAGCTGGCGCTGACGCTTTCATGGGGTTCTTGAACTTTCCCTTTTTGGCCACAGATTCGCAGCGTTTGTTGTTCTTTTCGACATTTACGAGGCAACACACATTCGACACCCAAGAATTTTTGGATAAAGATTGTATTACGTTGAATGCTTCTTTTTTTTGTATTGATCGCTTTTCAAGTTTTTGATTTGTTCTTGTTGAAAATTTGTTTATTTTTGTATTTCCTTTTTGATCAGATTGATATGTGGCTTCCTTTGTGGAACTGACAGATTGTTAAGCATTTTCTTCATCATAAGTTAATGAAAATGTTCGCGTTTTATAATCATATAATTTATTTTAAACTTTTATAATTTGGGCATAATATAATCTATTAGTGAATATTAATGAAATTAAATTTCAGATTAAGATTAGATTGAATTTTCATCAAAATTTAATTCAAATTTAAATATTTTGAATTTTCTATATTTTGTTTCGCATTTTTGGTCTTAAAGCTGAATGGAACTAGCTTTATTTACGGATTGTTATTATTAATTATTTATTTATTTCGCCTCATACGCATATCATATTTATATTCTTTCTATTTACATTTTTTTTATACTTTTAGAACAGTTTTATTTAATGTAACTTTAAATTGAATAGAATTGAATAGTAGAATAGCTAGTTATACAAATACATACAAAATACGAGTAGTAAGCTAAAAAAATTTAAAAAATAATAAATTATGGACCAAAATGCGCTTAGCCCTTCAGTTCAGATGAGATAGCTATATACATCTATACTAAAAAAAATTAAATATACTATTCTACAATCTAAATTCGACTAGATGTATATTTGACGAAATATAGCCAGTAACACATTTTTATTATTTAATAAAATGTTTAAAAAGTTTTTTTAAAAAATTAGTTTAACCAATTTATGAAATTTCCCATTTTCATGAGTGCTGGGTATAAAAATATGTACAAATATAAAATATGTTTAAAATTTTTTATTAATAAAGTTTTTTTTTTTCAATTAACAAATAGATTTTGTTTAGTTTGGGTGAAATATTCAGATTTCTAAGCTATAACGGAAATATTCTAAATATAAATATTATTATATAAATACAAGCTCAAGTTCAAATCATAAATACTATGGACTTCTACGAATGATTTCATTTAATGTATTATAATCTTCCCGTCAAATTAAATGAGATAAAAACTAAATTATTAAAATACATCGAATGAATAAAGTCATATGAATGTGGGTCAAGCTAAGCCATGCAACAAAAATCAAATTGGACAAGTACTTCTTTTACTATTATCAGGGGGGGATGGATGGATGGAGGAGGCGGCATGTGGGGTCTGTCAGCTAGCCACCACCATGATATGATATGACGGCTTACCAATCCACAGTGAGTGCTGATTATGCATTTCCACCCTCAACACAGGCAAACAAGCCTATAAGTGACATCATGACAATGCCCCACAACTAGAAAACAGTTGCATTTGTTGTTAAAAAGAAGACTGTATGAAATAAAATTAAATTAGATACAGAAAGTAAAAGCATAAGCCCCCAAGCCCTTTTTGGGGTTGTCCGGTCGTCTCGGTGTGGAAGCTCGCGCGACTCGACTCGCTCGCTCGCTCGCAGCTGAAAGGTCTTTGAACTCTACGGCCTGTAAATGGGTCATACAAGAATTTTGTGTTTTTCCAAATTTCCCTGGTGTCCATTTTTGGTGGTGGGTGGTGTTGCTTTATAGCTTCTAGCTCGAGTCTCTTCAAATCAAAATCAATTTCAATTGCATTGCGTAGTCGCTTGGAGTTTGCGCATTCCCAACAGCTGTTTTTAACAGATGAAGCGTCAGATTGAGTATGAGAGACAGAGAGAGAGAGGGGGAAATTTGAGTGCAGCTGATGCGCAAGTTTGGATTAGACTAGGCAGCTGAGTAGGGAAATTTGTTGATGAGTGAAAAATAGTATATAAAATTGGATAGTTTTTTAAATATGTTATTAAATTATTGGAAACAATTTAAATATACATATAAACTAATATATATATAAACACATTGAGGTTTATTTATTTATATATTTATAAATATATATATGTACATGCATATGTATGTATGTATGGACATATCAATTTTTATAAGTATTTAATTTTTTATTAATTTAAGTTAATATTTAATATATTAATATATATTTTTTTAAACTTGAATATAATCATTTTGTATAAGTTAAGTTCTCTTTCTTTTTTTTATTTTAGTAACATCAAATCAAAGCAGACTTTGCTGTTTCAATTATCATATCACATTACTCAATACATAAAGCCTTAAGCTAAAAGCACTCAACAGCAAACACAAATTACCCACAAAAATAAGCAGCACTCAAAGCATTTTAAATTTCCCCCGAAAATTACAAGCAATCACAACAAAAGTACCCCAAAAAAATTTCCTATGCGCGTGACTTTCACTCAAACGCATTGCACTCAAATGTAATAAAACGCTCAACGTAAATTTCCCAGCAATTGGACTTTCTGTGGGATGACATAACCGAAAATGGTTTTTGGCTTAAGCGTAAACGAGAGAGCGAGCGTACGTGCGTGCGTGCGTGCATGTCTGTGTGTGTGTGTGTGTGTGTTTGTGCGTGCTGTCGTCTGTTTGTTGTACACAAGTGCAGCTCTTTGTGTGGGCCAGTGACCTCAAGTAACGGTATCCATAGTATTAGATAAGTTCGTGAACATGTGCGGGGCATTTCTCGCTTCTCGTTTCTCGTTCCTCTTTGCTTTTTCTGTTATGCTCTTTATTCTTTTCGGGTTTGTTACCCGCAGCTCCGCTGCTTCAATACATTTCTGTAGCTCAACTATAATATCGGGGGGGCGTACACAACAATAATTTGTTGGGGCGCTGCTCAGCGATCGTATTTTGGGGGAGCTTTTTACCATATTTCCGATGTGGGTTTTGGTTTTTGGGGGCGGGAGTCGCCACTTGAGTGTTGTTGTGATTGGGCAAAGTATTTCACTTAGATATCATTCTGTAAATGTTTATTTATGGAGTTTAGAATAATTCGTTATTGTTTGGAGTAAAGTTCCCCTGCTAACGCAGGCTAATTTATAGAGTAATAGTTTAAATGCGTAAACTAACAAGAAACTGGAGCTCAGTTAGGATAATTGTTAGGAAATTGCTGAAGATATATGATAACATGAAGATAACTAGTTTGACAAGCAGTTAAAAACGAGATGCATAGAAGTTTATCTAAAAGTTTATAGATCGTTAAATATTATTTAAAATATGTACTTTAATCGAAATGATGATATGAAAATATATGTAAATATTTAAGTGCAGACTAGAAAATACAGTCGATCGTGATAATACGTCCCCCGCTAAATCGGAAACCTCAATATTTCATTAAAAAAAATCTCCCCTTGAAAATTTGTTTATAATAAAATAAAATAAATCGAAATTCCGAATATAATTCCCTTGTTATTTCGAATTATCGAGATTCGAGTGCACTTGCTACTTGACATGCAGTTAACAATAAGAAGTTAAGAAATTTCTATAAGTTTTTATTAGACTAGAATCGAGTTCTTTAGCTTATTAAAAATTAATTTTAGTTTATCTTAAAACTTAAAACAAACAAACTGTGGCAACCAGCTAAAAAAAAACATATGTGTAAAAATTTAGCTGGCAGTTATTTGTTCTTCTTTCGAATCGGTACTAATTTATCTGGCAGTTGTTTCTAAACCTTTCAAATGCTGAACTTCTCTCCGTATCAAAACCTATAAATTTTTTAAGATTATAAGCTAAAAAGTTGTTTTTAAGCTTTACCATGACTGGAAAAGATCTCTAAACCCTATATACATATATAATTTAATGATATTAAGCACCATGTTTGCCATTCAAACAAATTAAAATTTAACTGGCAGTTAAGTTATATGTTAGCCCTTTGAATGCTCCAATTCCCATTCCCATCTCTCTCTCTCTCTCTCTCTCTCTCTCTCAGATATTGGCTAAACCCATTAATTTTGGCCCTATGCCGGCCGGTATATATGCTTCTTGAGAGCGCTCCCCAAATTAAAAGCAAACAAACCAAAATATTTGCCAATAAGACAATAAAATGTTGTCAACCTCTAAACCGCCTTCGGGCGGATGGGGCAGACCTGTGCCCCTCGACCTCGATCTAAATACAAATGATGCGCATGTCATTTGGCATAGAGAGGCAGAGAAACCACCCTCAAGTCTCAACCCCCCCACAAACAATAAGAGAGTTAAAGGAAAGGAAATTTTTGTGTCAAGAAAGTGAAAAGAAAATTGCAAGGTCATTGAACTTGAGAGCAAAAGCAGAAAAGCTAAGCCGGAAAATTCAAGAATCTGAAACCACAAACCAACCCCAAAGCAAGCGATAGGAAACATATGTATGCAATGCAGGCCTCCCAAAACAACTTCGGGGGTTGATACACCTTGAGTCCCTTCCTCCCCTCAAGAAGGAGCAGGAGGCAACGGACGAGGGTTTGTGCGCCTTTCCAGAGAGTGGGCGGCAATTTGACACACATCTGAACATTAAAACAGATAAAGAGCAGGAAATGAAAGCATTAAACGCTCAACATAACGGCATATATATATATATATATATATATAGAAGTTTTAGCGGCCTATTCCCTATCGTAACAATCCGAGTCTATCTTAATCGTAACATTCCTAATTTATGCCACTAACAGTCGGCCATTTGTAATCAACTTAATGTGGCCTTAATTGCAGGGTATTCAAATAGAGCTTGCCTTCCATTTTGTTTAAGGATTAACAGTTCAGAAGTATAAAAGATATCTTAAAATATGTAACTTATATCCGAAGAAGTTTGAATTGTTTATAGTTTATTTTTGACTTCAAGCGGCATCTGATACCCTGCAAAACTCTACAAAAATAAAATTTTTAAAGTTTTGAGGTTAAGTTCGATCATGTTTGAGGCTTGAGGCAGCTAAAGTCTAAAATATACGGGAACATCTTAGAACATATGCATATAAATATAAGTAGCTAGTTTATAGCCTAGTTAAATACCCTGTAAATGCCTTGTTATTTTCTTGCGGTTATTAAAATAAATACCCTGTAGAGCTTTTTAAACATATTTTTTTAGTTTAAGGTAAAGATAAAAGTTTAAAATTGTAAAAAATATTCTAAGATTAAAATGTTACTTGTATTCTCTAAAGATTCTTAAGGATTCTCTAGAATAGTTTGTCTAAAAAATTGGATTTAAAATTCCTTTAATGGACAGACTATGAAAATGCCCTGCTCTATAAAAAATGTTCACAATTTAAATAGTTGCTATAATTTCTATTTTTACATTTTCGCTCATAATTATATATATTCCATCATTGCAGACAGCTCGTATTTCCAAACACCTATAAATACCCTTGAATATTACTAGACTATGTATAAGCTAACTTATATATATTAGAAATAACGTACAATAATAAAACTATTAAGCACCTTAGGCAAAAATACCAGGCGATAAGAGATATTACATCGAGCGTTAGCTAATCTAAATATTTATAGTAAATATTACGCTAAATGTGCTAAACGTTTCGATTTAATTTATATAGATTAAGCACTATCAGATGAAAATCGATGAAAAGCGTTGCATGTGTTGCCTTTTTCCCTGTCATCTGATTCTTCTTCTTCTTCTGATTTTCCTCATTGTGGACAAATAAAAATGGGGCCAGGCCTTTGGTACCCAAGTGCCAGCAGCCATAAAGTATGCCATGGAATTGCCTTTGGGGACTTGTTTATTGGCAACGTAATTTGAATGTATATACTATTTACATGTATGTATATATGTATGTATGTCAATTTTTCAAGATTTTTATGTGCATCAGTCAAATAAATTTCAGTTGCAAAAGCTTCCCTGGGATTTTAGATGTAGGAGACAAAATGGAAATTACTTTTAAAAATGCAAATTTATTAAAAACTAAATAAATTTTACAAAATAAAAGTTTTAAAAATATAAAAATTATTTTTAAATTTTTAAACTTTTTTTTTTGTTTTAGTCTGCTTTGATCGACCTTTAGCTTTACTCTTATCAGTTGCGAATGCCTCAACACTTACCTAGTTATGTACTATACATAGCTCTAACTGTCTATCTATAGGTCTGCTCGCATTTGCTTTATCTACAGTTTATAGGTCGTTTGCTTTGCCAACTCATTCAGCTTAGGATCGGTTAATGCATCGATTTACTGTCTGGGGTATTATCTTGATTTAGTTCAAGTATTGCACTGTACTTTGCTACCAAGAATATTAGCTGATCGACCATAATATAAATAGTGTAGTAGGTTTATGAAGTTGAAAAAAAAACTAGGATAGAAAAAAAATATGTAGAAAATTAAAAAAAATATTTAGCAATTTATGATCTAAAAAATGCTCAAATTAAATGTGTAAAAATAAAAGAAGGCATATATATACATTATTGATTACTAATATTAATATTAATTATAGTATTAGTATTAGTATTAAAATTAACCAGCAATCACAGTCAACTTGTTTGAAGATTGTTTGTACTATACTACCCTATACTAAATGTTTTTGCCACGATCAATAATCAAATTAGTTTGTAAATCATCGATCTCAAGTTGTTGACTGACTTTACCAGAATCCTTATTTAACAATTCACTTTCTCTGATTCTTAAGGAGTTAAGGATCAACTCAAATATCATAAATGATATGCTTATAGACCTAAAAATTTTCAATCTTCAAGAGCTAACTAATTTAAATTCAAGCAAATTTCAATCTTCAAGAGCTAAGGATCACCACGAAGACCTTCTAAGGTGATCTTAAATGATCAGTTTATAAACCTGACAATTTGACATTTATATACAGAGATAACTCAGATAGAACTGAAGTAATCGTACAAAATTAAATTCTTCTACAATGAACTACTAATTAGTTAATAAGCTCAAGTATTTTGGATACTTCAATATTACAATATTCTTTCCATATAGCCCCATTTGTATTACAAGTACTCCAACTGCTTGATTTACTACCCTACAAACCCACTTACATATATATAATGAGCAAAAAATGAGCTCAACGGGATTTTTTTGTAAGCGAATGACATCAGTCTCTCTATTTCGATAAATTCGTCTTATCTGCAAATGTGGGGGAACTTTTCTAAACTGAGACATAAATCAAAATTAGTAAAAAAAAATAGTTACAAAATTGTTAAAATAGTGAAAAGAAACTTTGCTTTGCATTTTGCGCAACGACACGTTCCGGCAATTAATGTAAAGCGTGCAAATGCACCAGAACCGCTGCGAGAGCAAATTAAATCGGACAAAATATGATATATACACATATAATATATAGGTATATGTATAGTGCAGCCGTATCGTAAAGCGTGTCGATAATAATAAACAAAATTGCATTTTTAATACCCTAACCCTTGCCCCCAAAAGTAAGGTATAATGCTTTTCAGCAAATCTATGTAGCGGCATAAAGTTTATATATATTCCTGATCAGCAGTTGCCCAGAGTCGATTAAGACGGATAAGCCTACACTTCTTGACCTATGCTAACATATACTGTCTTGCCATATGTCTTATCCATACTATATTATGACATTTTATCATATCCCATTATCATTTTATTCTCATCCATTATCATCTTAGCTTATATTTTCCTATACCCTAAACTATTTTCACAAATGTTGATATATGGCATCTATATTCGCGATTACGATGAAGAGCGTCGTAAACTCCAATATCTAGAAATTTCAATTTTCAAATATTTATTCTTGTATACCATTCGCTGTAAAATATTTTAAATTTTTTTTGGATATCTTATCCCGTTTTCCTTAAAACGATATTTCGACTTGGTTTTCGAAACATACCTGGAGTATCGTATTAGCTGAAGAGACCAACTTTAGTATGTAGTTTCTTATAATACCTAGACTGATTTTGACTATTTGAACTATTTGTATATGGAAAACTCTCCCTACATCTAAACCCGAAATTAGTTAGTAAATCATGTCCCATAGTGGTAGTCTGTAGATAGTGAGCTCTTATTTATGTGTATCTGTGTGTACATATGTATGTATATATGTAAGAAATCTACGATGCTTAAAACTGCAGCTCTTTGAAGTAGTCTTTAGGGTATCTTCTAGTCGAACACTGCGAACACTTGTTTTTTTCATTACATTTCGACGATCGCGCGTGTAAAAACGAGCGAGAGAGACAGAGTCTGAAGGAGAGGGAGAGGGAATGGGAGGCAGCGAAAGAGAGGCAGCTAGAGCTAGACACTTTGCTCGAGTCAATGGACGAGCAATGGGCTTTGCCATTTGTGAAGGTCGCACCAAATCAAAGTACCATATACTATATGTACAAGTATATATAACTATATATACCAGATAATAGTTGTGCCTACTTAGTTTTTTACATTTTGTTCACATTGTGTGAGGTTCAATAAATTTAATTACGTACCCCGGGCACCCAATTTTTATGTAAGCGTAGGGCATACTTAGCTGATATCAATCAAGTATTCGTTTAGTTTGTCTATTGCACAATTATTGGAGACTCCAGCGAATGATTAATTCCCACAAAATTAAACTAACTTTGGCTAAGCTACAATCCCTAAAAAATTAAAAAAAAAACTGGTTTTGATTTATTTGATTGTCTAGAAATTTAATTAGCATTCATATAGATTTTGGTTGGAAACGTATTTTGTTTAGAGGTTTATTATTAAATACCAGACGTTTTATGACTAAGTGATATATATAATAGTTTATAGAGCTTTTGGCTGAAAATACTGAAATTCATACAAGCATTATGAGAAATAATAAGAATTAAAAACATAAAGCTACATTTTCAATTAAAACTGATTTAGTTTTGTATATATAACATTGAATATTATTAGAAATATATATAGTTTTCAATTTTTTTTCAGAATTTTAAGTAGTCCATATATTTTTGCATAGTAGACAAAGAAGTTGAGCAGTCTAAGTCTAAGAAGTACAGTTCGTATAAGAAATTTCGGGGCTTTGATAACAAAAAAATGAAGAATAAAAAATAGAATTTAATTGAACTTAGGTTCTAAGTGTTTTGTTATACAAAAATAAAAATAATATAAACCCAAAATCATACCAAAATAATACTGTTTATCATACTCTTAACTCATTTGTATAATGGTTTTTTTAAAATATATTTTATAAAAAGTCTTCGATTCATTATACAATTTTCGATCTTTATTATCGTTTATATATATTTATTTTTTAAATATTTTTTCCCATATATTTAACTTTCATAATCTTCAATTCATTCAGAATTTTTTTTAGTATGTTTTCATTTATATTAATTTCATAATCTTCGATTCATTCAGAAATTTAAAATCCCGTTAAAATGTGCGATTGTTATAGTATTTCCTTCTATCTTCAATTGCTTGGGCTTTCAGTTAACCATTTTCTGGGTTTAACACTAACGGAAATACGTACTTCAATCTTAATGACAGAGCAATAATTTACAATCAATCCAAGTATGTTTACTATATACAGTGCGTGTCATATAAATATATACATTTAAATAAATATATATATATATATTGCAAATACATATGCATATATATTCAGGATAATCTTTTCCGGAATGTTGCATTTTTTATACTTTTTGTTATTTAGTTGGTTATATTAATGTTAACTTAGGTTAGTAATCTTAAATTATTTCCCATTTCATTAATTTTTTGTCATATTTAAAGAACTCGTTTAAAATCTTATATGTGCCATGTTTCAGTTAGATCTAATCTGAGCTCTCTTTTAATTAACTTTAGCTTAGATCTTTGTCAAGTTGCGTTTTAAATATTGTGGCAACGCTTTTATAACAATCTGGCAACACCCTTTAATTGAGTTACCTTTGACTAGTCAAATGCATATTTATATAGCTGTTAATTTTTAAGCGGCATTACAATTCCGTGAATAAAAATAAAACAAGTTTGACAAGTGAGGTTAATATATAAAAATATGAATATATTTGAATGCCACGCAGTGTACATACATACATACATACATACATACATTTATGCATAAAATATTCAGACGATGCCACAGTTTACAATGCCTTAGATTAAATACCAAGAGTACCATGCCTGAGTACATTCATGCCATATGTACCTATGTATATGTATGTAACTATTTGTATCTTAGGGCACTTAAGGTGTGCTTGATATGTTCGCACCTGAAAGCTTACAGATATTTGTTTTGTTTCGCTTTTTAAATGAGCCGCCAGAACGGAAACTCAAATTTATGGTCAATATTTTGTATTGGACAACGCTTATCAATATTATTATCTGATAATGGACGTTTACCTTAATATTATAAGATTTAAATACATATGCACACCTGTATGCGTACGTGTGTGTGTACATATGTACATATATATTGTTTTCTCTATCAATTGCGAATTGCAATTGAATCGATGACTTAAGAGGCTCGCAATGTGGGCGCGTCTGTATAATTAAAAATAACTGTAAACATCGAAAGTAGCCGAAAATAAAACTGCAAATTAATTCTAGTTACTTGAGAATATAACAAACACATGCAAACAAACACACATACACACACACTAGTGCAGGCCACGCGCAACTGTAAAGCAAACAAAAAAAATTCACAACATCCACAGCTATAACTACGAAAACATTCAGACTGGCTATAAAAAGCCGTTTCACACACACACACACACACAACACACAGCAACGGGCATCTCTACATTTGTATAGTTGCCATAGTACTAGAGCATGCAAGAGAGAGAGCGAACTAGCGACATGTGCATGCGATAAAATGCAACGTGCATGTTCGCTTTAGAGGCAGTGCCAGCGTTTTCAACAGCATTGCATCAACAAATGCAAGAGGATGTGCAATGGTTTTCAACGCACGTGCCGACGGTCAATGAACCGCTCAAGAAAAAAGAAGAGCACGAACACAGCAAATTAAAACGGTGAGAGAGAACAACACAGCAAATGCAGCGACAAAAGCGTGCGAGAGTGATGGAGTGCAAGGTCTGGGCTCTCTGAGTCAGTGAGTGTGTGCGAGAGAGAGTCTACAATACTTTTATTTGTTTTTTTTTGGCTGTTGCCGCGTGTAATGCAGTTATTATTGACGCAGTCTGGAAGTTGACACTCCCTCTGCTGCTATTGTGCTAGTTGTTGTTTTTTGTTGTTGCGGTGGCTGCTAACTAATTGATACGTAGCTTATTTACAGTGCAGCTCAATATAGCAAAAAAATTAAGTCTATTTAATATGCTACAAATGTAACTCGTTTTTTTTACATTTATAATATGCATTTTGCACAAATATTGCAAACGTATGCAAATTTATTTAACAGCTGGCGACATTAGCCCAACGATTTTTCAATTTAAACTGTTATTGTGCAACAATAATTGCCAAGCGCTAGCTGAACGTTACAAGAAGAGGAAGAAAATCGAAATGAAAGAAAACAACAACAACAGAAACAGCTGCTCAAACGACAATAGTCGTAAAACTAAATTGCAAAGGTGTTTTATAATCATGCAATATTCGCATGATAATTAACAAACATGCATGTGTACATCATATGACATGTATATATACATAAGGATATGTACATATTTATTCATACATATGTTCCTGAGTACATACAAACATGTACATATATGTATGTGTGTGTATGTACATATGTATGTATGTACATGCTTTCTCTATCTCTCTCTCTCTCTGTCTGTTTGTCTGTCTCTCTCTCTCTCTTTCTCTCTCTCTCTCTCACTTTATCACTCCTATACTGCTAACTTCAATGCTTCAGACCATACTAACTTTCAATACTTCATACAATACTATCGTTAGAAGAACCTTTATCATTTCTATACCTTGAAAATTGGAATTTTAAAAAATTTGGTTTCTTCAGAATTTATTTCCCATAAAATAAAAAACTAAAAGAATGGGCAACTTTGCCCGTGCCACACTTCAGCAATTCTCTTTCAATTTGAAAGGTTATATAGAATAAAAAACTGTTTAAAATTAAAAATTGAATATTCTAAAAATAAACAAAAATAAGCAGATATTTCAGAATTGTATATTTGATAAACTGACTAAAATTTAAATGTAGAAACAATCTAGAATCTAGAACATCATAACAACATAAAAATAAGTTGGATCAGCTAAATCGGTCAAAGTTTTGGAGGCTTGAAACAGGGTCTGAGGACTCTCACAGATATAGAATACTTTTATCTAATTCGCCAAGTCCAATACAAGTAGATAAATATTATTTATCAATAAATTTGTAGAAGAGGTCACTATAGGTCTTCGTGTAAAGTTGAAAAAGATACATTTATTATTATGTAAATATATATGTACATATATTTTTATATATTATTATTATATTATTATATTGCCCAAAAATAACATTATAATTAATAGTTTTTAAAAACTCCCACGTTTTTTTCATATTTTTATTATATACATAGATATCCCCTAACATACTCTTATATTCCCACTTTTTCTTTTTGATTTGCTATAGTAATCATGTTATCAATAAATATTCTGCATTCTTTTTAAAGTTTCCTTATCAATGCTAAATTTAATTATTACACAATTTCCTATTGCGATGACTTGATGCGGTAACCCTAGACCACATTGTGTTATTGGATATGGCAATAGATATACGAGAGTACGCACAAACATACATAAGGTAACTGTTTACTCGCCCGTTATTGCGTCTAGCGTGCGAGACCTGTAACACGAAAATAACAATAGGAATAATAAAAGTCTATGACTGACACTGACATTGAATACGACCGAACGACTATAGCAAATAGGTGTATTATACACACACACATACATGTGAGCTCTAAGCAAATCTTGTCATTTGTTCAAGTATTTGTACATCTCATACATCCCTCTCTCTCTCTCTCTCTCTCTCGCTCTTTCTCTCTCTTTCTCGCCACTTGCTTTTGGTAAACAACAAAATTTTAATAACAAAAAACAAGAATTACATCAGTTTACTAAATTGAGTTTCTCCGACTTTTCCAAAATCTTTATTATTTATTAAATATTTTTTATTAACATTAGGAACTGCAATAAATTGTATTATGCAAGATAAACAACAAAGTTGCTCGTTACGTATACGTAATGGGGTACATCTATTTCAAGAACTTGGGCAACTTGTTATCTGGTCTAAAATTATGCGACGTAGTTTTATAATATATTTTTTTATCTAAGGTAAATAACGCCGACAGTTTTTCATTTCTAATTACTAATACTGACATACCCTGTATATGAATATAAATAAATTACGGACTTTATTTCAAAACGGATTTGCATATAAATAAATTGCTGATTTTATTTAAATACGTAATTTTATATTATATATTTTATTATTGTCATATTATTATTAATACTACTTTTAAGATTTTTTTTATTTTGTACCTTAATTTCTTTTAGTACTTTACGGTTCTATTTTATTTTAAATAAAATATTTAATTTTTAAACATTTTTAATATGTAATTTTATATTTAGATTTCTTTGAACACTTTACCATCATATTTTAATTTAAGATAAATTAATTTTTAATAGTTTTATTTTTATAAATTTTCTTATCTGCATTTTATATATAATTTTTTTTAAATTTATTTTCTTCTTATATTTTGTTATAAATTTTTTTATAATTTATTTTTAAATTTATTTCCATATATTTTTTTTATAGAAATTTTTATATTTTATTACTATTCTATTTTAATTTAAACAATTTTTTTGTTATATATTTTATTTTTATACATTTTGTATATGTATTATTTAATATATTTATATTTAAATTTATTTTAATACTTTGCTATTCTATTTTAATTTTAAGATTTTTTGTTTTTTATTTTTATCCATTTTTTTATTAATAAATATCTTAAATTAAATTAAAATTTTTTAATAAAATTTTTATTTTTGTTTCAAGCATAAATGTTATACATACATTTTTTTGTATATTTTATTTTCATACACATTTTAAATTATTTTATTTTCTTTTTTTAAAACATTTTTGACTTTTGGTTTTTTTCTTAAATTCTTAACCTGCTTTGCTGAAAGCTTCCAGACTCTGTGAGTTAGGCCTACCGAATGCCAGATACCCTTTTTTTTGGCTCTGCTCTTGGAGAACTTAATAAATATTGTGCAATTCCACGAGTTTTGTTTTCAGTTTGTTTTTTTTTAGAGAAATCGCACGTGGTTATTGGCGCATTATATGCAATAACATAATGGACGCTGTTTGCCCAGATAAGATTAGATTTCAGCCATTAGCTAAAAAGTCATGGCCCCTTTAAAAGTAAATTTAAAAAATTTCGCACATTCATTGATCTTTAATATGGAAAACCAATTAAATGTTTAGTTTTTTTACTGTTATCGCACTGGTCAACACACGCGTCTATTTAGGCCCATTATCAAAGACAATAGCAAAAACAAGTAAGAACGTTGCAGTCGGGCGCCACCGACTGCGTCAGACTCTGTTCCTGTTAAAGGTGTGTAGGCTCAATAAATTATTTTTTTTTTTTCGTAAATTTAAATTTCATGAACAGTAACCCACATGTCAAATTTTTATGCTCTACGTCTAAGACTGTAGGAGATACAGTTTTACCCTATTTGCCAAGCCCCAAATGGGCGTAGCTATATATAACATATATTTTTGGGTAGAGGTAGGATACTAGTATATATATTCCAAGTCCCAACTCTTTGACGGAAATATTGCCGAAATTATCACGGTTTTAGTAAAAGATATAGTAATTCCCGATTTGCCACGCCCCCAGAAGACGTGGATACATAACTTTTGATTTATCTTAAGAGGAGGTCAACAGTATCCCACATGCAAAATTTGGACGCTCTAGCTCCAAAACTGTAGGAGATACAGTTTTATCCGATTTGCCACGCCCTTAATGGGCGTAAATATCTATAATATATATTTTTGATTCCGAGTGATCTACTTGCACATGTATTCCAAATTTCAAGTCTCTAGCTCTTAATACGCTTAAAATATTATAAGATTTATACAAATCGCTATATATATATTCCCGATTTGGTACGCCCCCAGGGGGCGTGGGTATATAACTTTTTGATCTAACTTAAGGGAAGGTCAACAGTAACCCACATGCCAAATTTGGATGCTCTAGCTTTAAAACTGTAGAAGATATAGTTTTATCCGATTTGCCACGCCCCCAATGGGCGTAGATATATAATCTATATCTTAAAACGTCCGCGTGGTGTACACAAATATATATTCTAAATCCCATTTCTTAGACTGCAATATTGACTAAAATAACAGCGTTTTAGTCTTAATAGATATAGCATTTCCCGATTTGCAACGCCCCCTGTGGGCGTATCGGAAAAATACTCAAACTTGATCTGACGCGGGTACACACGAGTATATATTCCAAATTACAAGTCTCTAGCTTCTATAGTGTCCAAATGCTGCGCGTTCATACAGACAGACGGACAGACGGACAGACGGACAGTCGGACAGACGGACAGACGGACAGACGGACAGACAGCAAGACGGACATTGCACAAATCCAATAGACTCTTTTTCCCTTTGGGAACAGAGTCTAAAAACAGGCTGATGAGGGCCCTAATGACGCCAATGCATTATGATTCATAGTGGTGCAATAAGTGAACAACTGTTTTTATTTTGATATTTTTTTTCCCCACAATTCTGAGAATGGCTGGCATTATTGTGATGTCCCTGTCAAGGCCTTGGTATGTGGCCCGGAAACATGCCAAAAGCCATAAAAAGAAATTTAGCTGAAATTGTTTTTACTATATAACTGATAGAAAAGGGGATTTCGATATTATGATTGGGTAATATATGAACATACAATATATTAATTGATTTTTTTAGGCTGTCTATTTTGAGGGGCGTTCTACGTCCATCCAAAGTGTGTGTCTAATGATTCAACCAGCTGGCAAGCGACCAGACGCAGACTCACATTAAACTGTCCCGTGCAGCACGGCAACAACCTACACAATTGCACATTTGCCCAGCGAACGAGAGAGAGAGAGAGAGAGAGATACAAAGCATGCGAAAGTGACAGAGAGAGAGAGAGCGCATGCGAGGCAGACATGCAACAAACTCTTGAGTGTCCGCCGCGTTGCTTGCGTCCTCTGCATGTGCAGCACGTGTCGAAAACTGTGGCACGGCCTCACATGTTGAACTGTTGAAAACCGTTGCACGGCCGCCACACGTAACTGTTTTGGCTGCTGCTGCTGCGAATGCTGCGACTGTGACTGCTGCTGCGACTGCTGCTGCTGTTGCTGTTGTTGCCATTGCCCTTTGCAAGCGACAACGTTGCAGACATTTTGGGTTTGAGTTGTATTTTTTTTATACATATACATATATATTTTTTGGCTCGCTGCTGTTTGTGTTGGTGTTGGTCGTTGCCAAAAAGGGATGAAGCTTGAATTTATTGCAACGTTCAAAAACCTACGCCCCCCGCAGCAGCAGCTGCGTCGACTGCAACGCGAGCAGCGGAAATGCTTTGACGCAGGCTGCTCGTTGCTGCTGCTGCTGTGGCTGCCTTCTGCTGCTGCTTTCTTCTGCGCTCAGCCGCTGCATTTATTGAAATTTCTTTAACATTTTCGCCGAATTTCGAACAACTTCTTATTTATGCATAATAATTTTAATTTTATTATTGTTTTCTTGTGTTGCTGGACTATAAATGTTGTCCGACAAAAGAAATATAGGGTCAATGCACTGCTTGAAAAAAAAACAAGCAAATAATTTGTGAAAGAGTGCGAGGGGATAAAGAGAGACCGAAAGATATGCATAGGTATAAGAGAGGTAAATGCTGTCTGCGCTGAAGGCAGAAAGGGAATAAAGCTACAGCAGACATTGGCTACAAAGTTCGGGGCATTGACTTAATAAAGATATTGGACAACGAACTGCTGTTAAAATTGAGACATTTTATATAGGCAACGAGAATTCAACAAATTGTAAATTCAATTAAAGCGGAACACTTTTCTTATTATAAAAAAAACCTTCAAGCTCACGTTTAAACGCATATTATTTTAGAACGCTATAAAGTTGAAATTTTGATATGCCCTATGTCAATTTAATTACGTCTTGCACTTTGTATCAGGTGATCTTTAATCTTTAGTTATCTACGAAGTTGACGAAAGCATCGTAAATATTTCGAATCATGCTAACAAATCACAAATTGAGCCTGTACCCCCGGGTACACAAGCACAAAAGCAGCGGCATACGTCACCATAAAAAAAGCTGCGAAAACACGGCGAAAAACAACTGACCAAATACAAGAAAGAATAATAACAACAACGACTGCGATAAGAACCCAAGCAAATCACACAACAACAACGGCAGCAGCGTCAGCAACAACAACAATGCAAATTGAACAGCCGTACGAATTATATTCGTGTGCGTAGATATCATAATAAAAATTTTATTGAGTAAGTTGAGCGCGTTTGTCGCCGCTGACGCTTCGCAACGCGTCGCTGTCGACGCTAACGCCAACGCAACAAAGGCAATTGCCGAAAATAACAGCAACAACAACAATCCGCCATTGCGGCTGCAAAAGCAAAAAGCCTCAGCTTTTGTATGTCCATTGTGTGTATGCGTTAGAAGCAGCAGAAGCAGCTGCTGTCTCAAATGCCGGCTTACGCACGCACAAACGCACACACACACATATACTCATACTTGCATTGGCAGCGCTTTCATTCTTCAGTTGACGATGCCGCTGTCGCTGTCGCTGCCGCAGTCGCTGTTGCCATTCAATATCAACGTCAACTGCGCAGTCACAGCGACGTTGCTGCTCGCTGCTAGCAGCGCTGCCAGCGTGTTGTTCTCGGCAAATTTTGAACGCTGGCCGCCATTTCGTATTTCTCAGCGAGCTGGCGACGCGTCAACACGGCAAACGGCAGCGTTTCTGTTCTTAAAGGAACTTGCAATAGTATTAGAAAGCTTTTAACTAAGCAAAAGCTGCTGTTCAAATAAATCAACAAACTAAAAACGGTTAATAAATAACGTTATTTGATCTCCTTTGCCTTATTGTTTAGTGTTAACAAAAAACTAAAACTTAGCAAATGTTTTTAATGTGGTTTTCTTCAACAACAAAAAGTGCAATTCTTAAATCAATTTGTGTTTTTATGTACGAACGGTAAATTGTTTGCTTAACAAAAGACTGATAACGAATATATATATATAAAATAATGCAAAAGTGTGTATCAAGATTATTACTTTAAATATAACCTAGAAAAAAGTTATTAAACACTTACAACAACTCTGAGCAAAGTATAAAAAAATCAGAAATACTAAAGTATACGTGTATGTATATGTGTATGTATGTATGCATATATAGTATATAACCTAGGTCAATATTGTTTATAGTGGCGTGTGAATGTGCGCAACAACAAAACGCTAATAGCAGAGCAACAACAACAACAGCAATCATAGTGCTGCGCAGCTACAAATACACATGCAAATAATCAAAAGCAGCAGAGATTATAAATAACACACACGTGAATATATGTACATATGTGAGCGCTTGATACGGAAACTCGCCATAGCAGCAGCAACAACAACAACAAACGCAAATTAAACTTGAAAATACATACATACAAATAAACAATAAGGTAATACAATTAGACGTTAGCAGCAGAACGTCGCCAAAGCTTAAGGCAGCGTCACACACCCACACACACACACACACACACTAACATATGTGAATATAATACGAATAAACAGCTCGTTCGCTCTCCTTATTACTCTCGCTCTCTCGCTCACACATCGATTAAGAACAGTCAATTTTGGCTTCGTCAACTGCGCTGCTCAGCTGCCTGGTGCTCAATTCTTATACAATTTCAATATCAGACCGCGACGATCGTTGCGCTCGCTCAGTCGCCGCTGTTGCTTCGCGTAACTTAGTTCTCGATTCTAACGGACGCACACAAAAACGTGCAAACGCTCAAAAACGCATTTGGTAATTTGCCCGAGCGACAAGTGCAGACTTGTTATTCGCCTTTAAAGAAAAAAAGAGAGAGATAGAGAGGGGTGACGGTTTCGATTAACGATTCGCGGCGACACTTTTTTCATGCCTCGCGTCGAGTGCGCAACAGTGAAAAAGTTCTACAAAACACTTGCCGCTCGTCGATTCGCGCGACAACAAGTGTTTTTAACAAAATAAAAAAAAAACCGTACAATTAGCATGCAAATATAATTTGTTTCAAATCAAAAAAAAATATCTGCAAATAATCTCCAAGCAAGCAACAATTTGGAATTGCATTTTGGGAATAATTTGGGAAGTCGCAAGGAATACTATATACATTTTTAAGGTGGATTTTCTTTAAATTTTATGGTAAGTTAATTTAAAACTAGTACATAAAAACTTTCTAATTAGTTATTTACGTTAAGTCTTTTAAAATCAGAGATTTTTAAAAAATTTATTTCATAACAAATTCTGTAAACTAAAAAATAAATTAATATAATTTGTTTTATAAGTAATTTTTTTTAGAATATTTTATTGTCATATTTATACATATTTTTTAAGTATAAATATAATTTTTTTAAAATTAAAAATGCTTTTTAAAAATATAATTCATTTTTTTTTAAATTACATATAAATTCCAAAAATTTGTATTTGTATAACACGCGTATACTTAATATGTATTTTCTGAATCAAGCAAAATTTCATAACATATATTTCTAGAAATACGCTAAATGACACTTCCAGAAATATAAATGTACATTAGATTTATAAGTACGAAACTCTAACTACATTCAACCATTGCCCAGGCTACATTACGCATACGCCCCATGACTCGCAAAATGAAAAAATAATATTAATGTAGAAAATCTGTTTCATCATGATGATGAATTTATCTATTCTAGTGATTAGTTAAATGCAGCGCCACTTGTAGCTAATCAACTAAAGCAAAAGAACAACCACAATCACCCACCCACCCATCCACCACCCGCCCAAAATAGCCTATCTCAACTAGACTCTTGATGACTCAACCCTTAGAGGGCCATAGAACGCGCTTGACTCACCTTCATCATCCAAGTCCAATGGGTCTTACAGACTTATTTTAAATGGTCTTTGATAATGATCAATTGCGCCCCCATATCAGGGGTTTCCTAAAAAATATGACTCATTTACTGCAATCGAATTATGACTCATTCGATTGGAACACAAAAAGGATCGCACGATTCTTTATGTTAACTAATTACTGATAATACAATAGATACAGTTTGTCAGCACCCGAAAATTTATTATCAACATGGTTGGTCAGTGCCTAAGCTGCCCATTAATATTGATATGACTGCGCAGACTTTCAACTTTGGGAATTTCGTTATAGTTTAACAATATCTGAAGTTTGAAGAACTTTTCTGAGATTAATCTTAGCTGCAGAGGAATTTAATTGAATTATTTTAAAATTTATTAAAATTATAAATTAAATTTAAAAAAAAAATTACGTTTTGGGCTTTATAATGGTCTTAACTCTGCACATTTCTCTAACAGAAATTTCTATCAAATTTTCAACATTTTTCTCAGCTGTTAAAAATTTTATAAATAATTGAGAAAACAGAAAAAGAATTTTAGTAGCAAATTAAAATTTAAGAGTTTTTTTTAAAGGATTCCTAAATTTAATTTTCTTTTTTAAATTTTTATGAATAAAAATCTTTGTTTATGTGAGATCGATCATTAATCTGAGCTAGCAAATTCCGTAGTTTTGCAGTTCTAGAGTTCTTTTCTGAACTAAAAACTTGTGAAACAAATAAACAGCTTAAATTATTGTATATAATAAATTTTTTTAAAATTATCAAAATTATATTCTTTAAATGTTATATAGTTTATTACTTAATCTTGCATTGACATTGTAAAATGTTGTCAATCAATCACTCTGCAAAAATATTTTGGCTACGTTATATATGGTCTTTATAACATTAATTGATATCAGTTATGACTTGTGCGATTTCTTTTGCAATAAAAAAGAGTCCCGTGCTCAGAGAATATTTCTAATTTATTTATTTTTTTTTTTTTTTTTTGGTAAAGTATTTCTGTATTTTATCTATTTGCTAATTTTGTGCCTGAAGGTCAGTACCAGCGTCAACGAGGCAAAAACAATAACAAATAGCAACAATTCGAAATGCCAAAAAAAAATAATCTTGGAAATTGATATTGGGGTATTTATGTGCACAGGAAATTGTATCGATGCGGAATATAGCGTCTAACAGTTAAGTTATAAAAAAGCAAAAGTCAGGCACAACTAAAGTACCGAATGCTGCTGCTGCTTCTGCTGTTATCGTGTTATCGCTATCGGCAACCGATTTGACAGTTGATTTACGTAGGCGTCGCGCTTTCAGAATTTCAACTTTCTAGCTTCATTTTTCGCTAGCTGCTAGCTGCGTTCATTCACGTTCCACCTGTTGTTATCAGAGCTTTGGCTAGCACTCTTATCGATGCGGTATTTGAATGTATCTTTTAATGTGTGTATATATTGTGTGTCTGCTTAGCTGCTTTTTATGAATGGAACGAGCCGTCGTGCTTATAGCCGAATTGATTGCCGATTACAATCGTTTATCGTACTATATAAATTATATGTATGTATGTAGTCACAACGGATGGAAGCTGGAGAAAGAATTTTAAATTTAAATCAGATTACTTGAATTAACTTCCCTGTTTGATTTTGTTGAAATATATATGTATGTGTGTATGTGAGTTTATAAATAAAGTTGATATAAAGAGCATTTCCGATATTATATCACAGCTTATTTAAGAAATTTAGAAAATGCATTTTATTTCATAAATGTTTATTTCAAAGTCCAAAGAATATAATTCAAAAGACTATTCCAATAGTAAAATATAGTAAATATGTCTGAAGGTCAATTCGTCTTATCATATTTGATCACAATATCTAAACTAATTAAGGTGCTTCCCTAATCGTACTTCGATTTTATCAAAACACATCGATTTTAATTACCTTTTTTTATTTGCCTTTTTATGCAACCCCCTCGCAATTCCAAGAACCTTTGAACTACCGTAAAATAGCTATTGACTCTCACTTATGAAGAATTTCTTAAGCACACACAACAACAGGCACCGTAAAAGCCTTCGTTGAACGTTCTTCAAGTGCCGGACAATAAAATTTCCACACAAACCTTTTTCGATCAGTTTGCGTTGAAAGCGAAAATTCCGTCGCAAGCAAATAAATATAAATAAATAAATAGCTTAAAAATTCTGTTTTGCGGCTTATCAGTCAACAGTTTTTTTTTCTTTCGATCTTTCCTCCAAATTCCGTTATTTGAAGAGCTTCACAGTTAATTCATAAACTTGTTGCTTATCAATAATTTAGAATTTCTGGTCACATGGCAAATGCGTGAGAATGAGATATGTATACTTTCTTTTTCTTTCTACTTTTATTGCGGAAAAAAGCACTAAATACGTTTTGGTTGTATTTGACGACCCTTTGCCTACCCCATTAAATTTTGCATTGCAACACACACGCAAAACACACACACACACAGATACACAAATTCAGTTGAGTATCTGACGGATACATACAGGCTAAAAGATGATTCTAACGCAAAAAGCCGGTTCGCAGACATGCGTAAAGCTACGTTTGCTTTTGTTTATGTGTGCGTGTGCGTGTGTGTTTGTGGATGTGTATGCTGCTGGATTTGTGTGTTATATACAACTGTGTATATGTGTGTATGTATATTCGCTCGCTACCCTCCGTAATTTCTTAAAAAGCGGCCGGCGTGATCCGCCATATTTATAATACCCTATGCACAAAGGGTATATTATTTAATGCAAATTCATAGCCATATCTTTTCACAGTTTTAGGAACTATAAATATCAAATAGGAACTATAATATTCAATGGATAATCGATATTTGTGACTATAGTTAATAGACTTGTAGCATTGCTTGATTTTGTGACAGTTGTCTATAGGGTATTCGCTAGTCTCTTTTTTCGTAATATGCTCGTTAGATTGTTTGTTGTTGCTATTGATAGCATTCTTGAAAGTTTTTTTGGCTGTATTTGCGTTTATAATGATACTATATAAAAATATATATACTTATGTATGTATATATTTAGGCAACCGCAGTCCGGAGCCAATGTTTTATTTATTTTGGTGAAATAATTTTCTACATAAAAAAATTGTTGACCTTGGTTAACAATTTGCGCATGTATTGCTTATATACATATGTATTTATATCTAATTTTATCGGTTTCGACTATGTATGGCTTACATATACAAACATACATACATAGAAATGAACATATGTATGTATGTATGTATGTTTATTTCTTTGTTCTAATTGCCAATTCTGACTAAATGAAGTGAGCTGTTGTCCCCGTCATTCTCTTGAATCATAGTGTTGTTTTTTTGTGCTCTGTGGTCAGGTTTTTTCTTCAATATTTTTTTTTTTGAGAATTGTGAAATCGCTGATTTGTTTTTTTTTTTGTCGCTTAGTAACGGCGCATAATACCTTTTTGGCCCAATCATAAACTTCCCCTTTCAAGATCTAAAGATGTCAACAGAGACTCATACATGTTATAGATATGTACATATGTATGTAAGTATGTACATAGACACATATGTACATATGTACGTTTATAAGTGTGTTTGTATGTATGATTAGAATGTTGCAAATTCTGTTTACTTTTCTATACAAAATTCTTTGCTAATCTGTTGGGAATTTTTGAATTTTTTTATAGAATTAAAGAGCTTGTGAAAATGTTTTCACTTAGTTTTCTTATTTGTACATTCCCAAACCCAGACAGGATTTTGTGAATTTGTATAAAAATATACATATGGGGTTTGCCTCAATTTGATTTGACTTATTTATGCACATATACATACATACTTACAATTGGAATAATTAGCCTTGACTTCCAAATATCCTTGCATTCAATTGCAGGCCGCCATTTTACTTTGATTTTACACATATACAGAATGTATTGATACTCACACACACACATGCACACTCGAAAGGGCAGGCCTATCGACAGCGCAGTTTTGAAGCCGTATGCATGCAGTGTCGTTGCAGCCGGCGTCGCTGCTAACGTCGACGTTGCTGCACATTAATAAAGCAAATGGTGGACGCAGCTTTTGCATTCAATTGCTCGCTTCTCTGCCACTCAGTGTATGTGAGTGTGTGTGTGTGTGTGTGTACGTGCAAGTGCTGCTGTCCTTCGTTTGGCCAAACAACAACAACAAAAACTGCAGAAAAAAAATGTTTGCCAAGTTCAAGGACAGTTGCAGCGGCGTCGTCGCTTTTTGACGCAGCCGTTGGCTGTACGCGCCTGCATTGCACAAGCTCTCCGACTCTCACTCTCACTCTCGCCTCACACCCTCTCGCACTACAGCCGGCTCTCTTCGGTAGCTTTAGCATGCTTGCGTTTGTTATGCGCATTTAATTTTCAATTTGTTCGCTGTACCGAACTTCATTTGAAGGCCACATCGCAGTCGCTGTTGCTGCTGCTGCTGCTGCTGCTGCTCAAATTCAAGTTCAAGGCGCAGCTGTAGCTGCTGTGCGCTTGCTGTCTCTTTCTAATGCAATTAACATTTGCACACTCTAGAGTAGTAGCTGTTTGTTTTTTTTCTTTGTTTGTTTTCTCTGCTCGATCACTGCTACACAATGCATACATTAACAGTTATAGCTTAGGCTTGGTCAGTAATTTTAGCCACATTTCTAAAAGCTTTCGGTCTTCATCAAGTTAGAGATTCTAATAAAATAACATTTATTTTCAAGCTTTTTGCGAGGGTTAGTTGTCAAACAACCTGCCAAACGAGTTTTGCCGAAAAAAGGTAGAATGTATGTATGTGTGTGTGTGTGTCTATATATGCACATCGATACTTGTATATAATTCAACAGCAAACAAACTGGTATTTGCATTTGTATGCGTGTATATACATATGTATGTATTTATGTATGTACATTCATACATATGCAAGTATATGTATTGTATATGTATCTACAGGATATTGCATTGACGCATTTGATAACAGGTTAACTGCTGTTAAAGTTAAATTTAAAATACTTTATGATACTAAATTTTTCGTTTAGCGAGTATAATATCTTAAATTATTGACAATCCTCTCTTATATACATACATATGTATATGTATGTATATGTTTATATGTGTGTATATTTTACCATGTCACACCCAGCTGCAACGCCCCCCAAAAATTAAATCATAATGTTATTTTCATTAGCGGAAGTTCGGGCCCCTTTACTCCTCCTCTGTTCTCTTATACATACATATGTACACATGTATGTATGTATTATACATACAATATGTCATGCTTATTTACACTTGGAAACTTGTTTCTTTCTTTCTGAGCATTACAATTTCTAGAACCACACCTCGCTTAATTTTATTTTTTTCTTAAATGTCATGTCATAAATATACATTTAATTAAATTATTTAACAATAATAATGCAAAATGCAAATTTAATATGTCTGCTACAGTATCTCATTCGCTCTCTCCTCCCAGCTCGTTTACCCTTTTTTGCTGCTGCAGCGAACAAAGAAGAAATTATTTTCGGCAAGTATAAAAAAACGGCGAAAGAAAAAAAAAACACTTGTGCATGCTGCCTCTTTTTCGGTAACGAATTATTCATTGTATATGTACATATGTATGTATATGTGCGTGTGTCTGTCTGCATGCATGTATTTATTTTGAGGTTTTCACAAATTTTTGTGTATTGACTGTGGTTGTTGTTCTTGTTGCGGCGATCCCGGCGACAAACGAAGGCAACAACACGATCCCCCAGTTCGGCAGAAGCTGAAATTTCGACTCTTGCTGGAAGCTTCACATTTCTTTTTACAAACACAGACGCATGTGCCTTTGTGTGTAAACATGTTCACTTTGTTTTCGGATTTCTTTTCTTTACATTTTTCGAAAATACATACGAAAAAAATGTATTATCGTCGTCATGAGCTTTTCGTAGGTTGTTGACCCTTCTGGGTGGCGAGCGCGGAATGAGGTTGCTTTGCCGCCGCTTAGACTTGCGCTGAGCTATCAAAATGTAAATGAAATTTTGTAATTTTGTTACTGTAATCAACAAAATATGCCTAGCATATGCACTATTCTAGATTATTTAACAAGCTCTTTAAAAAAAAAGTATGCAATGCAAAATTTTGCAACTCACACACACATAGGCATGCATATAGAACCACCAGAAAACTGCACGGCGCTGCCAACGTCGGCTGCGACGCAACGCAGCGCTAACGTCAGCTACAGACAGCGTACAAAAGCAGCGGCAGCAACGCAATCTCACACTCCGCACACAAAGTTCTCTCACACTCTCTCGCCTGCATATCGCTCGTGTGCTTTGCTCGTCGTTTTGTCATGAACTTGAACTACACGTGGAGGGCGTGCAAGTGTTTTCGACAACACATTGCCTGGTGGCTGGCGTTTTTACATTGGCTCTGTGTGCGCAGCCGTAAGGAGGCCGTGCATAAGTTTTCAACATCAGCCAGAAGCTGGCAATGCGCAACTGTCGCTGTGTGTGTGTGCCGCTGCTTGTGTGCAGTGAGTAAGCACGTTGTCTTTTGTTGGTGTTGCTGTTGATTGCAGGCTGGACTGTGGGCGGCTGGGAAGGTGACTGGAAAGCGAGGCTGGCAAATGAAAGGGAAGCGCTTGCATATGGGGCTGCTGCTGTTGCCATTGCGAAAGTGAAAATTGTGTAGGGTTGTTTTTGCTGGCAGCCTTGATTTCCTTTCGCCTTCTACCTTGACATGAAAATATTTAATTTCACCAACTAAGGCAAAAAAAAAATAGATTGTTATTGCAGTGACAAATTGCGTCAGTTTTTCGATTGTCAGCTGAAAAACTGAAAAATCATGCTGTTATGACAAGTTGAGTATTAAAGTTATTATAATAATTTGCACACGCGCCGCCAAAAACAGCCCACCCACCCCTCTGCTGCTTATTAGAACACGCTCAACGCTCAAAACGTCGCGTCGCGTCGTTTTGACCTAGGCCAACCGCTATGTGTATCTATGTAAGTGTGTATGTGTGTATGTATAATTTGTTGGATTTTTACCCTCCCCATTGCCTCTGACCGCCCGCTCCCTCGTTCGCTTGCTCGCTTACACAAAGGTATGTACTCACGCATACATAGACAATAAATAGACATGCCTATGAATGTGTCTATGGCTGTGTCTGTGTTGGTGTCCTCTGCTCTGACGCTTCTGTTAATCTCATCGTCTAGACCTTCGCAATTTTTGTTGTGGACACTGGAAGGGCAAATCCTTCAGGTGAGAGGCTTGGTTTAATGTGAACAAACACTTGAGGAAAACCTGATTGATTTTTAATGAATAAAATAAAAGTTGTAACTAATAAATTATAAATAAACTAAAGTTCTGGTTAATGCAACACTTCCAGTCGTTATTCTAAGTGCACACATACATACATAACGTATACTTCTTTTACTGATATGGAATAAAAAATTAATTTATTATCTTAAATTTTTGTCTGAATTGTTTCTATACTCCAGCAATACATTAAATTGTCGGGGTATTTCCATTAACATTAAAAAAAAAAAATTTCCGGTCACGCGTATTTCTTTAATAACATGCCGCACGCTTCTCTCTTATCAATATCTTATCATTCATAAGAGTATATCATATAATTTTTACTTTTGCAACAAAATTTCATTCAGTAGTTTTCGAATATTAAACAATTTTCGACTAGACTAAGCAAAATTACGACTGGCAAATTCTTTCTTATCGCCAAAAATATAAAATTGAAAGCTCAATTAGATGATAGAATAACAATAAGAACAGTTTCATATAATGGATACGCCAGACAAACAACCAGTAAAAATATGTAAACAAAACACAGCGAGTGTGACAGATGGAGAGAAAGAAAGAGAGAGCAGATGAGAGAAAAGCTTACAATTCGCTTCTATTTAAATGTTCATTGACCTCTCCAAAAAAACAAACCATCGAGCTGTAGCTCTCTATAGACTATAGTATCTATACATACACACATACATTCATACACTCATACATAGATATGCATATATGTATATACATATGTAAATATGCTTGTTTGTAGTTATAGAGGTGTGTGCCGAGGGTCTGGGTCTGGGTTTATGCTATTTGTTAAAGCACTCAGTAATTGCTTGACTTGTGTGATTTATGCTTTGAAAGCTATTTCATATTTTAAGTGAATTGATATTTAGATAGATATATACAGATAATGATCCATTAGACAACTGATATTGATAAGGTATATATATTTATATTTTTATGAAATTTTTTATAATTATGAATATTATTATATTAATATATATATTATATATAATATGCATTTTATATAGTTAAAAAATTAAGAATAAAATATGTTTTCAGTAAACCTTTGGAAAAAATACTTTTTTATTATAAATAAATAGTCTTGTTTCCTATTAACCTTATATTATTATAAGCTTCGAATTCTATCTTGATCTTAAATAAAATATACACATAAATCATAAAAATGGCTCGAAGCTCTCATCCTCAATGTTTTATGTGTAGCTTTTTTCAGTGCTCTCGCATCACCCCCTCTCTCCTTCCCTTCTTTTTTTCAGCTCTTCTACATTTGTCGCTTTACTGATCTATCCAACAAACAAATAATTCTCTCTCCCTCTGTCTCTCTCTCTCGCTCGGTGTTTTTTCCAAGACCAGTTTCAAAGCGTGCGATGCGCTCCATTTCTGAGCTATCCCAACAAAATAACGGTAAACAGCTCGATTTCATACGAAACATATGTACGTGAATTTCCCAGAGAGAAAGAGGTTAGAGAGGGGAAATAGATCTCAACGATCATTGACCGAGCTCTTATTGTGCGCTCGTCGTGCTTTTAACCTCATAAATAGATAAAACTGTTGGTGTTTCTTTTGGGCTTACCTTCAAAGCGGACTAAAAGATCGTGTGGGAGAGAGAGAGACAAACATACATATTTATATGTATTTAATTTCGTTTCAACAGACACACGAAAATAGTTTTTGTGTCGAATGTTAATGAACTTTTGCGCCAGTTTAACGAATTGTGTGAGGCACAGTCCAACAAACACACACACACACACGCACACACCTGGCTGTGCGTAAACAACAACAAAAAACTTGAAAAAGTTTTTTGAACTTGCGCGCAACAAAAAAAGATATTCTTTTTTTTAACATCGGATTTTTCATGCTTTTAGTGCTTTTCATATTTTGAGTTGTCGAAGGTGGAAACGATCATAAAAATGTTGTTTTTGTATTTAAGAACTGTGAGAACTGAGACAAGGTGATGTTTAAGAAGAAGAATCTGAGTTTTTCTATATATTATTAACATGTTCTATAAAAAAAAGAATTCATTTTACTATTAATATATGTATTACCTTTATATATTTTTTCTTACACATTTTAATATGTTTGTATTTCATGATCTTATGCACTTTTTACTATATATAATTTAATAGAAACCTTAAGATTACATTGATTATCAGTATATTCTATTTATAGCTAATTTATTATTAAGACTTTGACATGATAATTTAAAATGTATTTTCGACTCTCTCCTCTAATCTTGAACACTAGTTCAAAGTATTGCGTTAGGCCCGATCTAATCTAATCAATAGATTTTCGTAAAAATTGGTCGCAATTACCATAATGTTCAAGACCCTTGAACATTATTGCTATATCACCTTCCCATATCATAAATATGTACTAATATCTCCTCTATACATTTATGGGGTATTATGTAGTTTAATTTAATGTATCAAATTCAGCATGACTCAGTTGAAAATCAAATCGATGGCACACTGCCGATGTTCTTAATTATCAATGTGATTAGATTTCGACTTTTATGCGGTCTGAGTCATAGAACTCGCCCAAGCACTTCATATGTATGATTTTTGTTCTAAATTAGCAAGAGCTTAAGCAACATTCAGCTTAAAATGTCCCAAGACTATAAATTTCCTATAAATGTTCCATTCAAGCTTTATAAAAATTCCCTCTCAAATAAAAATAAATTGTCTGTTGCTTGACTAAAATCAGAAAATTTCGAAAAACTCAACAATTGCAAAGAAAGTAACTCAAATAGTAAATATCTTAGGGAATTGTCCGCTTAAAATATCCCGCTCAAACATCCCACTCAATTATGATACTCAAATATCCCACTCACATGTCCCACTCAAATATCCCATTCAAATATCCCCATCTCTAACAAAGCAGCTCAAAACAAACTTCTCACTCAAACAAACTTAACTCAAATTAGAAAGCACTCAAGAAATATCCCACAAAAACAAACTCGCTTTTCCAATTGAATGCGCGTCGCGCACTTTTGGGAAATTTGTTCTTCATATCACAGATCAATGGGCCGTTGGCTCATGTTGTCGCTGTTGTTGTTGTCGCTGGTGGTGGTTGCTTTTGGTCTGGAGTTTGGGTTCTCGGCACAGTTTTGGGCAACTCACCCACCAGTCTCCGCTGCACCATCAAACGAAGAACTTCGCGTGCGGCAATGTGAGCTACTGTGCGCACTCCAACTTCCTATCTCATTGCGTGTGTGTGTGTGTTGTATGTGTTTATGTTCGTGTGTGTGTGCGTGTGTGAGAGTGGAGCTCGAAAATGACCGATTTCTCAATGAACGATATCTTAAGATCGTTTAGAAAAATGCGCATGCAAAGGTCTTCAGGCCAAGGCAGTCTGGTTTCCCAACACAATCATCATCATCAACATCATCATCATCATCATCACCATCACCAGCAGCAGCAGCAGCCGCCACCATCAACAGTGCAGCAGTCCAAAGACCTGAAAAAAATTATCAAAATTTTAAAGAAAAATTGTATCAAGTCCAAAATTACGCGCAAAATGAAAATTCTTGTCTAAACAACAAAACTTGAACGAAATGAACAAGTGAAAAATATATACAAAAAAAAAAAAAATAAAATTAATTTATATAAAAAATATGTTATAAAAAAATGTATGCTTACTTAGACTAGAACTTAAGACTAATTAAAACTCAGGACTGATTTACACAAAAGCAAACAGTACAAAAATAAATATAGTCTGAATTTTCAACTAAACTACCTCAAAAAAAAAAAAATAAAATCGTTGAAAAAAAGAGTCTGAATATTGAATGAGAGTTTTACACAAAAAAAAAAACTACCTCAAACAAAAAAGAAAAATAATAGCTAAAGATCTCGTAGTAAAAACTAATTATATATAACAAATGGACTACTTATAAGACTTTGGACTTTTTTAAACTACAAATCAGACTGTAAAACTTATATTGAAAATCAAAATTTTCCAACTGGGAAAAATTACACTCCCCACCATGACTGAACGAAGCAATGAGAAAAAGACTTGGTCTGCCAAGTCAAATTGGATTAAGGATGCACTGAATAAGTCTGGAACGGATTTGGTGGATATATCCAAAGCAAAGGCCAAAGCGGCGCAAAAGAAAACAAATGGAAAAGGTAAAAGAACGAAGCGGCCGGAAAGTTCAAGAATCAAGCCGGAAAAACTTTGGCCCCCTCACCAAAAACCATTCGTTCGCCATTTTGTTTTGGTATACGCAGTTTGTCTTGTTGTGGGGCTTGTGAAGGGGGAAGTTCTATCAAAATAATAAACGAAGAGAGTTCCAAAAAAGCCGGTTTCTGAGCTTTAGAGGATGCAAAAACAAATTTCCCCAAATGAGGAAATTTTGTGAAACACCCTATTGCGTATTTCACTCTCCATTTCCCACTCACTCTCTCTACTTAATATGTTTACCCCTCAAGCTTATGCGTTTTTCTTCTTTTCTTTTTTTTCGTGAAAACTTGGGCCGGTAATAACAGAAAATTGCGTAGTTCGCAGTGCGTAGGGTGGGTTTTCCCATGTCAGTGTTATTGTTGTATGGTAAGGGAGCCCCCACCCTTAAATGAGTTTTCCCAACCACCCAAAATCTAATGCGCGGCTACCTTTTGGGCTTTTGCGTTGTTACTCATCGCTGCGGTTCTTCCAAGGAAAATGCGTAATGCAGGTTGTCAAGACCCAAGAAAATTAGAAAAACACTAGGGTGGTTCCAACACTTATCTAAACAACTCTTAAGACCTCAGGATAGTGTGAAAACCCATGTCATATGCCTTGCATTGACTATTGAAAGTTCAATGAACAATGAGGAACTTAGGGTTAGCGCTTAAGAACATCTATTATATCAATTGTAATACTTTTTTTAGAGACATTTTTTTGGTATTCTTAAAATTTAGCTATTTTAAGCAATTTAAATATTTTTTAAAATATATTATATATATATATATATATATAACTTAGCTTAGTTTATCTTAACTAGTTTTTTTTTTAAAATCATTTTTAATATACTTTGTTATATATTTTTTTATATAGTCTTTTTTTTATTTGCTTATTTTTTATATATATATTTTTTTTTAAAGATATTTTTTATACATTTTTTGTTACATATTTTTTATTATATATGCATATAGTTTTAAAACATATTTTTTATTGTCGAAATACAATAAATTACTTTTATACTTGACTTGATATTAATATTAATTTTTTTTTAAATTATTTAAAATGTTTACTAACTTATCGTTTCTCATTCTTCTTCTTCATATGTTTTGCAGATTCATCCACAACCAACATGGTCTACTATCCCGCTAACCAGCTGCTCATAAAGACCGAGCAACCCAGTCAGACGCAATTCTGCTTGCAGGCGCCACTCACTGCGACGGGCGGTGGGGGTATTGGTATTGCGCCACCTGGCGGCCAGCATGAGCACTATGAGCTATTGCAGACGCCACAGCAGCGACAGTTGCAGCAACAGCAACAACATCAGCAGCAACAGCAACAACTTGCCAGCTATCAATTGGTGCTGCAACAACAACAACAACAACAACAGCAACAGCAACATGAAAGTATTACAACAACAACTGCTGCAGCAACAACGGCAGCAACAACTACAACAACACAGCAGCGTATTAAAACAGAGCTGCCACCAGTCTATGGCGCAACAGGAGCAGCTACAACAACAAAAACAACAATTGCCACGCCCCGCAAACCGAATGTCAACAAGCCACAATTCAAGTGCGAGCAGTGCGGCATGACCTTTGGCAGCAAATCCGCCCACACCTCGCACACGAAATCGCACGCGAAGAATGCAGATCTAGCCATGGGCCTGAAGTCTGGCCACGCCAGCAGCAGCTCGAGCTCCAGTTCCAGTTCCAGTTCCGCTGGCACAACGCCGCCCATCGAGCTGAATGAGGCGGGTCTGCCGCTGGGCATACCAAAGAGTCCGACCATCAAGCCGCTGGCTAATGTTGCCGCCGGCGCCGATCCCTATCAGTGCAATGTGTGCCAAAAGACCTTCGCGGTGCCCGCTCGATTGGTAAGTGGGTTGGGAAAAAGAGGCAAATGATCATAATATATAATATATAATATATAATATATAATATATAATATATAATATATAATATATAATATATAATATATAATATATAATATATAATATATAATATATAATATATAATATATAATATATAATATATAATATATAATATATAATATATAATATATAATATATAATATATAATATATAATATATAATATATAATATATAATATATAATATATAATATATATATAATAATATAATAATAATAGTTGAAACATATAGTAAACAAAATGGTTCCTTTATTCTCTCGAGCTCTTCATTCCCAAGACGTTACAGTTTTAAGTTTAGCAATTTCGGTAAATTGCGAAATTGTTTTACCTATTCAAAAATTAAAGTTTGAACTAGAGATGGGCGTCGGGTTGGGGATTTTCGGAAATCCCGCGGGTCCCGAAAGAATTGTCGGGATCGGGCGGGATGGGAAAGATTCTGAAAAAGTCCGGCACGGTCGGGATAACTGCTTGATCCCGAAATTCTCGCGGGTCCCGATAAGAAAATTATTAATAGATAAAATTGCTTGTATTTATCAAAGAACAGAAGAATGATATTGACGAGTAAATTAATTCCAATATAAATCCTGTTAAATTTAAGAAAAGTTCAAATATTTTATTATTTTGACAACAATGCAATGAATTGTCATTGTTACATTGATGTTTCAACATTTACGACAACGAGTGAGACGGTGTATTCTACTTCTAGTAGAATTTTGGAAGAAAGGAGAATCTATCTTAGAGAAGAAAACTTTGAGAAAATATTATTTTTAAGTAAAAAATTGTATCTATCGTAAGAGTTCTAAATATTAAAAAAAAATTCGGGGAATGTCGAGACCCGCGGGAAAAGTTAAAAATTTGGTGGGAACAATGGGGCGGGAAAATTAAATATTATTTCGGGACGGGATGGGTCGGGAACGAATTTCTTTCCCGATCCCATCTCTAATTTAAACATCGAGAGTTCCCATGTCTTTCCTTTTTAGAGAAGAACTTTGCAAAATGAGTAAAATTTTAATTTTCACATGATGTTTGCGCTGAAAAAGTTTGTATTAATGGTAATATCTAGCAAAAGTTGTTCATTAAAATATTATTATAAGTGGGAGTCGTATGATAGCATTAGATGCAACTAATGTTGGAATTATCTAGCTAGAGAGGTTGGCACTAATATACAACTTTTTCGTATGACTAAGCAGAGGAGGGTGCTTTAACTATTGTATTTAGTTCCAATCACAGTTTTATTAAATTAATCAGTTTTAGTTTTAGTTTAACCCTTTCTGCAGATTCTCAAGATTCTCTCAAGATCCTAAAAGCATATTTCCACATATATTTCGTTTTTCTTCCACTGTGCTTGAAATTCTACAGTTTACTGATATTTTTATCCCTTTCGTAATCTTACAGATTCGCCATTACAGAACGCATACGGGCGAGCGTCCATTTGAGTGCGAGTTCTGCCACAAGCTGTTCAGTGTCAAGGAGAATCTGCAGGTGCATCGGCGCATCCATACGAAGGAGCGACCGTACAAGTGCGATGTTTGCGAAAGGGCATTCGAGCACTCGGGCAAGCTGCATCGGCACATGCGCATCCATACGGGCGAGCGGCCGCACAAGTGTTCCGTGTGCGAGAAGACGTTCATCCAGTCTGGTCAGCTGGTCATCCATATGCGGACGCACACTGGCGAGAAGCCGTACAAGTGCCCGGAGCCGGGCTGCGGCAAGGGTTTCACGTGCTCCAAGCAACTGAAGGTGCATTCGCGCACCCACACGGGCGAGAAGCCCTACCATTGTGACATTTGCTTCCGTGACTTTGGCTACAACCACGTGCTCAAGCTGCATCGCGTGCAGCATTATGGCGCCAAGTGCTACAAGTGCACCATTTGCGATGAGACCTTCAAGAACAAGAAGGAGATGGAGGCGCACATCAAGGGCCATGCCAACGAGCCGCCCGAAGATGAGGTGGAGGCAGCTGCATCGGCAGCAGCAGTTGCCAGTGGTTCGTCTTCGTCCATAGCCAGCAACTCGGAGAGTAGCAACAACTCGCCGCCCAGCTCCCCGCCGGCTGTCAAGAAAGCACGTCAGCAGCGTGGCATCAAAGGAGTTCCAGTTGCAGCTGTAGTTGGGGCAGCTCCTCTCTCACCCAGCTCCGTCTCATCCACCTACTCGCCGGCTAGCAGTCAGGCCTCCACACCGCCCCAATATCTGACCACAACCGATGCGCTGAGTCGCGACAGCGGAGTATCCAGCGCTCCGCTCTTGTCCAGCTATGCGGAAGAGGAGTTGCCCACGGACTTGAGCATGCAGCAACCGGCAGCATCTCCTCAGCAGCAGCAGCCACAAATGATTTACTATCAGCCACAGTCGGCGTCCAGCTTAGTGGAGCTGCAGCCAACGGTCACCATAAATCCAGCGCTGCTCGAGGCGGCGAGCATAGCGAGACGCGATCACGATGAGGTCATTGACAACGATGAGGATGTGCAGCAGGCTGCCTGGCAAATGATGCAGCTGCGGCGCGGTCATGCGGCCTCGCCCCAGCCACAGACACAAGTCCAGCCACAGCCACAGCCACAGCCACAACCACAGTCACAACCACAAGCTCCATCCCAGCCCACTTTGCTTGTAAGCGATCTGGCGGCCAACTATGATGACACACACGAAGCGAACGTGCTCATCGAGCACTTCAAGCGCGGCGATCTGGTGCATCATGGACTGCACAAGGGCTATGTGCCGGTGCCACTCTATGAGTAAGTGGCCTCTACCAAAACTGAGCTTTTTCTTTATTAAAGTATTTTATTACTCCTCTAGATCCTCCCTGCCCAATCCGGATATAGTGCGTCGCGTCGAGGCGGCCATTGGACTGCGCTCCAGCACCGAATCGCCGGAGCGCAGCTCGTCGCCAGAAAGCGATTCTCTGATGATGGCCGATCGCAATGTGATGACTCTTCCGCTGCGCAAGCGCAAGCACTATATGAACGAGGGCGAGGCCAACAACGGAGGAGCAGGCAGCTGCTCCAACAGTGCAGCAGCAGGAGGAGTGGGAGGTGGAGCTGTCAATGAGTCAGCTGCGACGGCAGCGAGTGGTGCAGAAGGTGCCACAAGCACCACAGCTGGCTCCAAGGTGATGCGCATGAGCTCTGTCATCCAGTTTGCCAAGGCCTCGTAGTGGGCGTGGCAGCGGCAATCAATCAGCATAAAGACTGTCCAACAAATTCTAACTGAAATTAGTTTTACTTTAAATAATGCATGCATTGCATAATTTACGTTTTTTAGCAGCGAGAAATGCCAAAAGTATTATAACAAGAAAAGAAGAGAAAGAAATATGTTTTTTAAAAAAATTTATGTCCTATTACGTTTACATTGTGTACTTTTAACTGTGTGGATTTTGTTAAATATTTGTTTCTTAAATTGTGTTTTTTGTGTTTAAGTCGACAACAACAATTGCAACAATTGGCATTGCATTTTAATTTGAAATTTAAAAATGAAACAATGAAATCCAACCATAAAAGAGAAAACAAACAATAATAAGCTACGTTCATAATTGAATACATTTAATAATTTATGCTAATTAAGGCCATATTGGCAGAAATGCAGCAACAGCAACTAAATACAATTAATATACATACATATATAATTCTAAACATACATATTTATAAATGCAATTATATAATTATGTAACTAATGCGCGCCCATCAAAATCATTTTATATATGATTAAGTAATCATCCAACAAAAAAATTAAATCAATTTGATATGCATTTTATATTTTATATACAAGCAAAAAAGAAACAAAAAGCAAATACTTGAAACATCATGCAACAAAAAATTCACTTAAAATGTAAATCACAACAATTCAATACACTATTTTACTATACGGAGAATAATGAACTGATAAGCAAAGAGCAAGCAAGCATAATTAAGTTTAAATTTAACACACAACAAAAAATAAAATTAAATTAACAAAACAAAACAAAAAATATAAAAAAAAACAAGAAAAATTGATGTAAAACGCATCTTGTGTGCGCCATAAATAATTTTTTGTAAACGCTAAGTTATACATATAGTTATAAATTGTAGCATGAAATATTACAAGCAAGCGCAAGCGAAATAATAAAAAAAAATAAATTGCGTAAAATTTAAATATGGAAAATTCAAATCAATCAGCAACAGGCGGCTAACAGAAAATGTTAAAGTAAAGCGTGTCAATTGGAGTAAAGAGGTCAACGTTTTGGTTGAACGACAATGTTACGCATTACAGCGAAGTTTAGTGTTAAATGGGTATTGGTACGCGGCCGAAAATTTTGTGGAGAGTGAATGAAAAAATTTTAATAATTGTTGAAATATAGTGTTGAACCTATATCAAAACATTTTCCAATCAATACTAATGGCAACATTACAAATTTATATCTTGGGTGAAGATTATAATTCATTTGAAAATGAGATTTTACCGCAGCCGGGAAATGTGAGAAGCAAAAGGCGCGCTGCCACTTCGAGCACCGCTGTCAACGTGCTGGTGGAATGGCAATGATATGTTTTACTTGTAGCTCTTAATTTACAAGCGCTTTGCCAATTGGAGCTGAATGGCAATCATATGTTTTACAGTTGAGTGAAGTGTAAAGTGGCTGTTAATTTACAGCCGTTTAGTAAAGTGCGCGCGCAGTTCAAATAATTCTAATGAGTCAAATTAAAGCAAATGATATATTTTGAACATGATATACGAGGAAAATGAATACCTAAACATAATAATTTGGCTGTAAGTAAATGTAAAAACTTGTTCGTTATGTATATTTTCCATTTATTGCTATATAACTGCATTCACCTGTTTAATTATTTTTTCTTTTTATATAATTAAATATCAATTCGTTTGCAAGCCTATTACTGTCATATATATATATATATTAACTACAACGACAAAATTTGAGATAGTTGAAGCAAAATTATGATACAATAACGAAAATTACATTGAGAGTGTACGAGAGATAAGGCAGCCGGCGCAAAAACAACTATACACTTAAAATAATATTTTGTGGGGAGTAGTGAGGGATGGCGATGGGGTCTATTACAAAACTAAACATTGTTTATGAACTAATAATGCAAATTGATTTAGCTGGTCGACCACCAGTCAGGCAGGCAGTCTTCATATGCCAATATACGAGCAGAACACAAACACCGCAAATATCATCACAATCATGAAGACAATGGCAAGCCAGGCGGGAATCGTGCCTGCAAATGATTAAAAATGTAACATCAATAAGTATATCGGGTATACTGATTATATGGGTCACTACTTACGCCGCTGCGGCAGACTGTGTATGCACACTTTATTGTCCACGGATATGGATAGAACTGCTGCCTCCGTATCGCTCGATATGGGCGGCCCCTCCTCATTGGTTATGGGCAGAAATTGCAGCCCGGTCACAAACATCGAGTGAGCATGGGGAATGTGCAGCACGCGCTGGAAATATATAATGGAAATTTAAATAAAGAACCAAGCTAAGAACTTGAGCTCACTCACCTGCAGGCTAAAGGCTATGTACATGGATACGCTGCCAGAGAACATGGTACCGACGGCCACGAATCGACCATCGTCCCGGACAGCCAGCGAGGACAAGCTCTCGTCGATGGGCACTGAGGCACGCAACTGCCCACTCGCGCAATCCCATTGCTGTAGGTAGCCACGCTGTTTGCCCACCTTGCCCAGCGGGTTGGTAATGGTGTACAGCCTGTAGTTATCCTTATGGGCCTCCACAGTGCCGTAGCGACAACGTTTGAACAAATATTTGGAACCCTCCGGGGTTTGCCATTGCAATTTGTGCTGTTGCTTGCCTGTGCTCAGATCCCAAACGATGCCCTGCGCATCCTTCGAAATGCTCACAATGTACTTGCAATCGGGACTAAAGTCCAGATCATCGATTTCCTTTGTATGCGCCGCCAGCTGTTTGACCAGCTGTATCTGTGGAAAGCTCCAGATGCGCAACTGTCCATCGGTGCCGCCGGTGGCCATCAGCTGACCGTTGCCGCTGATGCGCACCACGCGCTGCAATGGCTCGGCGCCCTTGAGGAAATCCGTTTGCACCACATCCGCTGCCTGAATATCGAAATGTAGACGATGCAACTTGCTAAGTATTTCCTGATTGCTGTTGTTGCTTTGTTGTCTGTTGTTGTGGCCATTGGGCAGAGCATCCACGCCGGAATGTTGTGCAGCGCCACGTTGTCGCACTCCATTCTCATGCGGGCGCTCCACAGGCGCTGGCTTCGCATCCCGATCCGCATCATCCTCTGATTCGATGCGTGGCTGCACATAATACATTTGACAGTGCGCCTCCTGGCCGGCACACAAGTAAGCACGTCGTCCACTATTGCGTACAGCAAAGTTCATGACCACATTGGCGCCCGTCTCATGGCGGAGCACCTCCTCCGCACAGAAATGACTGCCATTGTGATACAGCTCATAGATTTCCTAATAAGAAAAAAAAACCACAATTATTATCAGATAATTATCTAGTATATAGAGAGTGGGAAGGAGTGGGATTTGTTGCCATCACACTACTATATTGATGGACTGCGTTGTACTTCAGTGTTTGACCTATTTCTTATATATTCGACACACTTACAAAGCCATTTGCAACGCCTGTTTTACTTGAACCGCCTCCGCCGGCAACCAAAATGTGGCGACTGGTTAGCATGTCCACGGCGTAGAGGGGAAAATTGACGCGCGCCAATAGCCCATCGCTGGGCCTGCGTGTGGGTGCCATTATCAATAATTAATAATTAATTATGCTTGCTTTTTTCTTCGCTTTTCACTTTTATCAGCTCAGCTCTGAGTCAGGCGCATTTAATTGTTAGCCTGTGCTGTATGTTACAAAATATATATATATTCAGCTGAATTTAGACAGTTTCAAACGTTTGCTCTCATATCCTAAGTTGCTATGGTCTATTGTTTACTATTTACACTATTTATATTGGTTATTTAGTAAGTTGTTTGTCGTGTCGGTGTCGTGAAAGTCTGTCTAAAATCCACGTACACTTGACCCGATTCAGACATTCACTGAGCTACGCAGCTGTTTGACACTCACAACGAAATGTAACAGCAGACAGTAGTAACATCATGTTAAGTATTTGAAAAGGGCAGCCTCTTTTTGAAATATTCATTGTATGGTTTATTATTTAAGAAATAATTTAAGTTAAACAATTTAAAACATATATATTTTTAAATTCGATTATAACTATAAATATTATTTTTCATTTAAGTCATTTTTGAATTTATTGCTTATTTAACATTGTGTAATTGCATTGCTGCTGCATTAACAGCCACAGCTGATTTCTATAAAGCACTTCTCGACCTCTCACAGCCAAGGACAAATTATAGTATTGCATTTATGTATGTATTCTTAATTTTTATAAGGAATAAATAATAATAAATAAATGAACAAATCATGGTAGGCTTTTCTCACTTTAAAGATCAAGTTTTTGAATGTATTTAATATTTAACATTTGCGCACATATGTAATTGCATTGCTGTAACTTTAACAGTGCCAGCTGTTTTCTATCGAAAATTGATCGAACTCTCACAGCCAAAGAGAAATTGCAGTATTGCATTTATTAGTTGCTTGTTTTGTGCTCGAAATCAAAAATATACATATGTATGTATTTTTAATGCAATGACAAGCATGACAAAAGCTCGTCAAAAGTTAACGAAACCTCATGATCCGCTGATACCAAACGACATGGAAATTGGACCCATTAAAATTGAGCAGGATACGAGCACAGATGATGAGAGCAACGAGGAGCCGGAGACACCGGCTAAAAAAATCAGGACATCCGAACAGCTAGAACCAAAGAAGTAAGTTAACTCAAATAAAAAATAATAAGAGGCTTATGCATTGGCAAACATATTTAGCGCAAATGTATTGCCTCTCAAAGAGTTTGTCAGACGGATTTAGCTTTAAGTTCTGCACAGGCTTTTTTTTTTAAATTAAACAAACATTGTGAACTCAAATTAAAAAACATTCTAATGTCCAGTGAAAAGATTAAAAAACGTGGTAAAAATTTCTCGCCGGAGGAGGAGTTAACCCTGGTGGAGCTGGTCGAGGAGCGAAACGATGTGCTGAACAATAAGAAATCGGATGCATTTACGTGGAAGCACAAGGAAGAAGTCTGGGCAGAGCTCACAAACAGTTTTGTGGCAAAAACAGGAGTTTTGCGGGAATGGCGGCAACTGAGAGACAAATATCTGCACATGAAGCGAAGAGCGAAAGTGGAACTGGCCAAGGAGCGGGCGCACAACAAGCGCATGGGACGGGAACCCATTACGCCCATAGTATCCACCGTTTCGGAAAAGATTGTTGCCATGATCGGAGATGCTGCACTGTGCTTGGAGAAATCATTGGAGTCTGATGCTAGTAAGTATATTCCTTCAATATTTCAATTCAAATTTAAAATAAGAAAATTCCTGCAACAGGTCATCTGGAAAATGAGCAAAGCTTTGAGGGCGATGAGGATATGATGTATAATTTCGTAGCAGGAGATCAGGATGTAAGCTCATTGAGCAGCATAGTCTGTAGACTACGTTATATATTTGTCTTAAATGAAACCCCCATTAATCTTATAGACGAACGATATAACCGTATCTGAGGATGATCTGACCAGCACGAGTTCCAAGTGGGCAACATGTAATACGGCAACGGTTCGCCCTCCAGTTCTCAAAAATAAACTGCCCGACAAAGTTACTAATCACAAAAGTAGTTTGGAAGATGAGAAATTAAAGTTAGTTCAGCTACAGCAAAATTTCTGCAGATGCGAAAATGAGCGAGCGCAGGAAAAACACGATATGGAAATGCTCGAGAAGCGAAGTAAACTGGAGGACGAGACGAGAGAACGGAAGCTGCGAATCGAACTCTTGGAACTCGAAGTAAAACAGAAGAAAGCCAAACAAGAACAAAGTAGACATATTTTTAATTAATTTTATATTAAAAAGAAATACTTCACATGCGTGTGGATGCAGGAATGTAACATTTACATTGCAAATTTAGCCAATTAAAAAAATGTATTTAAGTATAATTTGTAAAAATGTTTTTGATTGTAATATATTTAAAAGAGTCTTATGCCAAACAAGCAAATCTTTTATATTTACTGTTTTTTTATAGGGGAATATGGGAAATTAATTTTCAATATTTTTAATTTTAAAAAATAATGCTATATATTTATTTATATTTTGAATTTTTTCTTTGTTAAGAAAAAACGAGAAATTTGAAAGTCCGTTAATTAACTCATATCAATATTATTTAGAAACGTAAAACATTATTTTAAAACGAAATCCCCCTCGCAAAACAAGTTTTTGAATTACTAATAGATTTTTGCTTTTCTCTGCCTCTGTTACAGCCACAGCTGATTGTTATCGATAATGCAATCGAGTTATCGGAGCTGCACACAGCCACCGAGAAATTGCAGTATTGCATTTGTGAATTTGCTGACAAAAACAAAGTATTAAGATAACTTTAACCAGTCGGCAAAATACCTAAGAAATAATAATCGTATAATGACAAGCGTAACAAAAGCCCGCAAGTTAATGCCGCACACGGACTGCGAGGAAACGGATGATCCACTGGCAGCGGCGGCTCATCTCGATATTGGGCCCATTAAAATCGAGCAGGACGTAAGCACAGATTATGAGAGCAATGAGGAATTGGAGACGCCGTCCAAGAAGACACGCATTGAACAGGGTCTGCCAAAGAAGTGAGTGAACTTAAATTAACTATATATGGTTATAAATATACTGAGAGACTTGCTATTGATACCTTTAAGATTAGCCCCACAGAAGCAGTTTATGAAATTGCGCTCAAACTGACATTTCAATTCCTTTAAATATTTCCCTTGAAGTCAGCGAAATCGACCAATAAATATCGACAATGTCTCAAATTCTAACTGGTATTAATATTAATGCAATAGTAAATATTTACTACAGACAATTTACGTTCTGGTAGACGTAAATTTGATGTCGGCTGCAAAATTGTTTAAGGGTGGCCGAATCAAATTGTTGCGTGCACAGTGCTGGAAAGCGCCGTAAATATTTGAAAAAGATTAAATTTTCTATTAATATATACAATGTTTCATATAAAATACTATTAGAAATGTTTGGGCTAACTGATATTTATATGATTTGATTGTGTTAAAAAAACATGAAACATTAAAAAAAGGAAAGAAAAACTATTTATTTTTTGGCAATGTTAAACACTGAAAAGCAGCAAAATTGTTGTAAATACAAAAAAAATATTATCAGAATGTAAGTTAAACTTTTGGCTTTGGAAGCATTTTATTAATTGCTTCCCATTTCAGGCGAACGCACAAAAATCGAGAGCAAGGAAATATATTGATTGCATTCATGACAAAGCATCAGGACATTGCCAAAGGACTCTTCAAAGGCGAACGCTTTGTGGTCGATGCCAAATGGTGCAGTTTGGCAGTTGACCTTAACGCCGAAGGACCTCCCTTTAAGAATGTTTCCTCGTGGAAGAAGGTGTTGAAAACATAATTTTATAATAAGTAAATATATTAATGTTTATTAATGGATATTTATAGGTATGGTCGGATTGGAAGATATCCATAAAGAAAAAGCTATTGCAGATTAAAAAGGATCAACATGTGGTCTTAACACCTGCCGAGGAAACAATAGCGAAATTGTGCGGATTCTATGATAAAGTGGAAGTTGTTCGATGCGGCAAATCTTTTGGTTATCCCAGCGAACAGGACGACTTATCAAATGCCAAACTTGAGCGTCGTAATTCATTTGGCGGCACAACCAGCTTCCATTCCAGCTTAAGAACTGAAGAGGAAAGCCTGGCACAGTTGTGTGGCTCCTATGAACTTGTAGATGTAGCTACACCGAAAAGCGCAACTCACCTTGACCTGCCCAAGAAATCGATTGAGGATAATGCGGACAAAGCGAAACGCGAACATTCTGCGGAATTAGATGAAGACCCTGCGGACAGTAGACGGAAACGTAGTCGATATACGGAAAGCCTAGAGGATCTTTGTGGAGCGCAAAATGCTTTAATGACCCGGGTCGCAGATAGCCTCGATGCAATACGTTGCAACATGGCCGAACAGACAAATGTTATGCTGCAGCATTTCAAACGAATGGAGGAAATTGAGATGAAAAAGCTCGAGGCGTTAAAGTGTTTTAAGAAATAGTATAAAAATTAAAGTAAGTAATCTTAAGTTAGTAAATGTTTATTATAATTTAAAGTTTTAGCTATTAATATATGTGTACATATGTATTTGCAAAATTGTAAATGTAAATGTATTGTAAAATTAAAAAATTGATATTCGTATTTTGTAATATCTTTTATACAAATGGCACTCCAATTTGAATTCTCAGATTGGCGCGCACCTCAGCCGGTTCTTCCTCTTACACGCATTGCCATTCGCAACGTATAACACTCATATTCAATTTTAAGCGAGTTGGCATGTCCAAGATATCAGCAGCTAATTATTATTTACAAAATATTTGTTTATATTTTTTAAAAAGAGCATAAATACGAATGCAAAGTTAGTTAAATACATACTGTTAGGCAATAATAATAGCTAACAGTTATGTTTAATGTCAGCATAGTGCCAGATGCGCGCAGTATTAAGATCGAAGCTGTGGAAAATGAGTTCTTAACCGAGGAATTAAATTGGCAACGGGCAGAAAGCAGCAAAGAGGCTGGCAGAAATCTTGAACAGGAGACGATTTTCAAACAGCAAATGCTAAAGGAACAGCCAGAAGCTAGCTCCGAAGCAACAGAGGTAAGCGCTAGAGAAGTGATAGTCTCTCAGTTCATTCAACAATTTGTACATGCAAGCGAAAAATACATACATATGTATGTATAAAAAAGTAATTACTCTACAAGCAATTACTAAAGTAGTTACGAGGGTGGCCTGAAAAGTTTCCAAACTAACAAAAACTAGTGGAAATTTAAAAAAAAAATTTATAAAAAAAGAAATTACCTAACAAAACTCATGAAATAAATCTGAAGAATTTGTGAATTGACAAAATATATAGAAAGAATAAAAAAATAACACAAAAACTTGTAACTTGAAAAATATATATATTATAATTGATTTATACTTATATAAATTAAATTAAATAAAAATGCATGTATAATTTTTCTTTCAATATATATATATATTTATATATGTATATATATTTATATGCATATAGATTTATATAACTACAAGCTAATTTACTTGAATGCTTAATTATTTCTTATTATATAAATATTATGAAAAAAACAACAATATTATTATATATTGAAATTTTCAATAAATTTTTTAGTATACATCCGAATTCGATATGGATCTGGATAAACGAAAAGCTACATCCTTGCAGCGACTGGGAAAACGAGCTACAGAAAAGGATAAAAAGTTGCCAGAAATATTTCGATTTTTTGGCAATATTGAAAGAGTAAGCTGTATACTATACACCATATATATATATACAATATGTAAACATTAACGTTTCTTTGTTTTTAGGTAAAGGAATCGAGTGGCAAGCCAGGTGCAATAAGTGCCACCTGCAACGCCTGCGACACTCGCATCAAAGGCTTCGTCTCAGTCACCTCGAATTTCATCAAACATTTGCGTGTTCGTCATGCAAAAATTCATGCCACATTCACGGGATCCCAGTACAATAAGGAAATAGCTGAAGAGCAGCAGAACGATTCGTTTGAGCAGCGAGTTATGAACTATATAATAGATAATGCTTTGCCTTTATCAATCGTTGGCTCAAACAGCTTTCGCAGTTTGTTTAAGAACACCAATTTGCGAGTTATGAATCACTCGAAATTGGAAATGCGCTTGGATGAGCGCTTTTTGCAAATGCTTGGCCGCATTAAAACTGTACTTGCCAGCAATAAGTATGTCTGCTTAACTGCCGATATCTGGTCATCGAGGGAGTATAACTCTTTTGCCTACAGCTGTCATTGGCTGGATCAAAAGTATCAAAGGCATTCGGTTATTTTAGCCTGCAAAAGATTTTCTGCTGATTTTCCTCAGATATTGGAAATAATAAGCAAGATAAACAACGAATACGAATTTAATAATTTGAAAATTGTGGGAACAATTACATACAATGGCTCGAGCTTGACGAACTCCTTTCACGAATTCGGCATCGATATAAGAAAAGAAATCTGTTACGAACATGCAAGCGAATGTGATTCGGTTAAGGAGTTAGTAAAACTAATCCGCAATGCTTTACCAGATCAGATACAATGTGCCAGCCATATGCTGAATGTGCTGGCTACTAAAGATTTCGTGGAACTGCTCTCAACGGATAAAACCTTGAAGGAGCGACACTTGAAGGTATATTAAAGTTAAACTACAATTTATAAGATCTGATTGTACATTCTTTCTTTTAGATCATGGCGAAATGCAGTTCATTATGGCGCAAATGCGTTTGCCCACAATCAGCAGAGATCATTTCCGCAGTCCTCGGTGTAGCCTTGATAATCCCCTCTATGAACAGTTGGAATTCCATATATAATAGCATTTACTGCATATTATCGCATAAGGAAAAACTCGCTGAACTCTGCAGCCGATTGGCGTTGCACAATTCCTGTTTCTCGGCTAGGGATTTGCAATATCTGGAGGAATATCGTATACTTATGGCTCCCATAGCATCGACAATTGAGTTTTTGAGTATGGAAAGGAATCTGTACTATGGCTGCCTGATACCCGCCTTGACGTCCCTTTGCGTCAAGCTGAAAAGAATTTCGGATGTTATGGAACTTATCGACTTAAAAGTTGTTGCCTTGGAGCTACAGCTGAAACTGAAGGAACGATTCTCCACATATATCCAACTGGCTGGGGATGCGAATAATGCAATTATTGCATCTGTCCTATGTCCCAGTGTCAAAATGCGTTGGTTCAATGTGCTCGCAAAGGTTTCGGGACACGAACGCAGCGCGAAAGATATACATAAAATAGTTATTGCAGAGGTTGTGCGGCATGCAAAGGCCACGGAGAATGCTTGTCAGAGTGCTGCTATGGAAACAGCTTACACCTCGGGAATGGATGATTTCTATGGATTTGATGAGATGGGTAGCTATATTTAAATACTCAAATTTTAAATAATTATATATTAATTTATAATATATTGTATTACTTTAAGCAGACGATGCTTGCGAGACAAGCGACTTGGATATGTCGCAGCCTTCGCCCCTGCCCGCTGTAACGAAATTGATGGAAGATGCTGAGGCACAGCTCCTCAGTTATCTACGAGGGCCATGCACCACGTTTGAGGTGCTCGAGAAGTATCCTCTATTGAAAGATGTAGCACTCAAATATAATACTCCCTTAACTTCGACGATCGAACGAGACTCAACACACGTGTGTTATAACAGATATAACCAAATAACTGATCCAACGGACTATTCAGTGGAAAAACTATTTTTACTAAAGGCTAACAAAAATGAATTTGAACAGTGAATAACAATTAGCAATAACAAAAGAAATATCAAAAACAACAGCAAAATCAAACTCGAACACGAATTCCTATAAAATATCGCATTCCAATGTTTACTTTACTTTATGTTCCAATTTTGTAAATTTTTATCTCAAACAGAATGTAAAACTTTAAATAGAGTTTCCATCTCTTTTGGCATTTGAGTTGAGCTAATATTTATAACAGTCAAGCTTGACTGATGTTAAGCTACTTTATGTATGATTTCCCACTGTATATACATAATATATAAATATATATAGAAATATGTAATAAAAAATACTACAGTTAATGCATACATTTATTTTAGAGCTTAAAACAATAATTTGCAGATTAATTGAAAGATCTATGCAAAACCATTCAAAAATTGAAATCAAGGTAATTTTAGGCATTCAAATAATTTGCCGTTCATAATTCTGCTTCTTATGAAGTTTGCCAATCACAGCCAAACTCCGCCGCAGGCATTCACAATAGTATTTGCACGCTTTCAAGTTGACAAGCTAAAAGTTTAAAAAAGGGAGAAAATTAGGAATAGTGTAAAAAACATGTCCCAACAATTGTTCGCTGCCAGCAGCATCAAAAAGGAAGTAAAGGACAGCACGGATGGCATAAAGGATGCAGGGCAAACAAAACATGTCAATGCGGGCGGACAGGCTCCGATGAAAATCGAAGTCAACTTAGATAAAATGTCAAAGAAGGCCCGTAAGCGTGTTAGAAATGCTATTGCCAGGGAAATGTCTAATGCAGAAAATCGCAACTCATCTCCAACAAATGCAACAAAAAGACTCAAAGCAGAAGCTACAACAACAAACTCAAACGCAAACTTAAACCCAAATTGCAATGCAAAGTCACATTCCAATGAAGCTTTCCTTTCGAATTCCAGCGCAAATTGCAATAACAACTCCAATTCCAATGGATCCAGCAGTCAAGTTCAGCTTGGCTTTATAGCGTCGAGAAGATCGCCAGCGTTGACAGCGCAGCAGATGGCCTTGCTGCAGGAGGCGATATTGGAAGTGACTGTAAATAACAAAACAAACTTACGGCCGCAATACGACGACTGTGTGCCGCAGTCGCAGTGGCTGCTGCTCGTGTGCGCAAATAAGAAGACGGCGAATTGGATCAAGGACCATTTCAATTTGATACGTAAAAGGAGCAAACTGGACATCGATTTGCTGGAAGGGAATCTACTACCACGCAACAATATAGAAGGTTATTTTCCCAACAGTGCACAGCAGTCGGACGATAAGGTTTTGGCATTAATTAATGCACAAAATCCCATTCAGACGGGAATGTGGAGAATTTTACGCAGATCTGTTAATGGCAACACGCTGCATCTATTGATGGCTATCGATGACAAGTCGATGCAAACGCTCGCTGCCTGCGGCGGTATTATTTGTTATTGCTTTGGCCGAATCCGCCTGAACCTGAACATATCTGCAGTTGATAAGACCTGTAGCAGTGGACGCTCGGCGCAGCACCTGACCGAAACTAAGTCCGACACTGAGTGGAACTCAATTATAGACCAGCTGGATTCGGTTTTTGATGTCGACGAGAATATCGCTATTCCCATCGCTAACAATTCTGATAGGAATCGTCAATCCAAATTGGAATACAATGGACGAATGTGAGACTTGAGTCATAATGTTAATATATATATTAATAATATATTTTAACTAATTCAAATATCCTTCAACTAATCCAACTTAATTTCAGGGAATAATTTTGTACAACAAAATAGCCATTGCAAACAACAAATAACTGACAGCCTCAAAGAATATTATCAAAAACTATAGAAAATGAAGAATATATTTATGTTTATAACAACGTTAAAAGTAGCGTTAAAAAATAATTTGTTATTAAAAGTATTAGTTAATATTTGCCTAAAACTAAAATAAATAATTTTTTTATTTTTTAATTTAAGAAACTTTTGGTAATTTGAATTAAAAGTGGAAAAAGTGTCAATATCAGTTTTCGTTCATGAGATATTCAAAAGATTTTCCTTACAAATTACCCTAAGTCCAATAATATGTTATCAAATATTTATATATGTTAAAGGTATAGATAAAACAATAATTTAAAAAAAACTTAAGACATGAACACTTTTTTTATTATTTAACTTAAGCCTCTCTAAAGTATGCTTCTAAATTGCCTGTACACAAATTTTTGGAATAGCTTTTAGTTTCTCAGAGAATGCTTCGAATTCGCTCCGCCAACTGTTGAGAACGTATTGGGTGAATGGAGCTTTACTTTGAAGGAAAGAACTGCGACAGAGCAAAGAACGACGACTCTAAAGTTATCTCATAAAGCCGAGTGTCCGTTTAAAACGTTAACTGATAAGAAACAGGAAAATATTCTAGCGCTCTCATAGAAAGATAAGTAAATAATATGGAAAATCAAAAAACCGAAAAAATGTTTCGCAACGTTCAAATTAAGCAACACGAAAACCAGCCGAAAATTGTAAAGTTTAAGCATGCCTGGACAATAGAGAACTTTGGGAAGGTATGGCAACTCAGAGATGAATGGGAATCGAATGTTTTTCCCATCGATGAGAAGAGTCAACTGACCTTGACCAACTGACCTTAAAAATGGTTGAAGGATTTAGTTTTAATTATCAGGCAATAATTTGATGTTATATAATAAATCATACATTAGAGGGAATTATATATACGATGGACGGTGAAACCATAGTTAGCATCGACCCATTCATACCTTGTCCAAAACTTTTCATTCCGGATATGGGTTTTATACTTGATGATAAACTGACAATAATTTGTAAGATTCAGTTGCTCACTGACACAGCGAACTCTATTAATGTTCCTGACTCTAAAATATCTGCAAATTTTTTGCCAAAGTTCAGTAATGTGAAACTTGTGGCAAATGGATGTGAGATATATGCACATAAGACTATACTATCAGGTGAGTGGATATACAAAACAAGATCTCTTAACTAAAATGATTCTTTGTTAGCTCGCAGTGAGTTCTTCGAAGCAATGTTTGGAATGGAGGAACTTCCTCAGAATTGTGTCACTCTTGACGATATGAATGTTGAGGTTTTGACTGAACTATTGCATAGTGCATAGTGCCCAATTTGACTGAGTTGGCCATCGATCTATTGAAGGCTGCTGAAAATGATAACCGAAAATTTCGTGTCCTTTTCTGATCTTTCCAAAGAGCCCCTAGAGGTTTCTGATGAATATATAAATGAGAACTGGAAAATATATAAGCTATTATGAAAGACACAAGTACTTAAACGCATTTATATATTCATATAATACATATTATTTATTTTATTTTGTGATTATCCCTTTGTAAAATGACAATAAAGAAGTAAAATTATATTTTAATGAAATCAGATTTTTTTAAAATGTAAGGTGTGAAAATGTGATTTAGAAATATTAAGAATTATTCCTCTAAGAATATCTTTATTTAATTTTATTTATAGAGATAATTTGTAGTAATTAAGCTTATGCCTATGCTTATGCATTATCATCAGTGTTGACAATTCTGCTTTTTTCCTGTCAGATCTAGCTGTTTTCGTAGCAGATTGGCGAAAAAATTCCAAATTTGCGGGAAGTGCAAAATATATTTTTTTTTAATTATTGCAGTGGCTTTAAGATTTTTTGATTTTAGATGATATTTAGTAAAAAGTTTCAGAATTGAATACAATTCATTTTTCCCTAACAAAAAAATGGTTTTCTAAACATTTTTATTTAAATCGAAAAATCATAGGAGAATTGTTAAGAGTTTTTTTTTTGTAGCTTTTTTCCCCACAAACTTAGTTATTTTTGATTCGTGTTTTATCTGATCCACCTTTTTAGGCTCCTAAATGGCAAGACTGATTATCATCTATCTACTTACATCCTCTCTCTTTCATACTCTCTTTCCTTAAATAACATGTATATGAAAGTATGTAGGTGCATACCGGAGTTCCAATCAGAACTGCTCAAAACCCGGATGGGATATGCTGGAACAGCTTCGCCTTGAACCAGAATAACCAAATAAGGCGCAGTAGCTGCTGATCTCGGGTGGCAATTTTTAATGCCAGCAGCGCACATTGTATGTCAATTACAGTTTTTATTGCCTACCATTCTTTGTTGTTGTTGTTTCATTGTGAATCACCGCGGGCCGCATCTTTGTTTCAAGCGGCGCTTTGCTTTCTGCTTTTGTTCAGCCGCAAAAGGTAAAACGGGCGAACAAAGCAGCGCTTGAACTTCCCTCTCAGCTGCCTTCTCTCTCTCTCTCCCTCTCTCTCGCACACAATTGTGCTGACGGCGCCAGCGGACAGCGTAATTAATAAATAGAGAGAAAATGTAAATTCGAATTTCGAATTGAACGCATGTTTCTTATTTTTATGACGGCCAAGTGAAAATGAAAATTGTCGCGCAATTTGTTTGGCGCCCCACAGCGAGATAACGTCTGTCTACGCACCTAAACATGTTTAAAAGCTGCCACCCCTCCACGCCCTCCTCTTTGGGCTGATGTGCGTATTTCAAGTTTAACAGCAATTCGATCAAATTTCACTTTTATATGATCTCAATTTGATTTGTCTAACAGACTACTTACATACATACATATGTACATATAAACATATATGCATACATGCATACATACATACGTACATATGTACATACTTACATACATACATAGTATGCATTTCAACTGTATTGACCTCTCAATCTAATGAGAAAGAAGAAAGGTAAACTAATTGAGCGTTGGGCGTGTAGGTGGAAAATTTCGCTGGCACTTTATTTTTTTAATTTGGTTTTTAATGTGGGTCTCAGCTTATTAAGTCTTAATGGCTTAGAGTTCAGTGCACTTACACTGTCAATAAATATCTATATACATATATGTATGTCGGTACAGCCATAAAGCATAGAAACAACAGCTATCTCTAGTCTATACGCACTCGGCTATATATTGATTTATAGCCGTCAGCAGACTGCACTAACAGATAAGCTAGCGAAAAAAGTCACTCAATTCTTCTCACTCATTTATTTAAATACTCCATTACGTATAAATCTAAGCGGCTGATCTCATTAAAACAACAACAAGAACGAAAAAGCAACACAAAGAGGAAATACCCCAATTGAGCTGTGGAATATTTGTCTAAGTTGCCAAAAATAATGCTCATCATCTTAACTCTCTCTGCCCCTAGCATTCGTTTTACCCCAAGAGCGCCATGTACCGGTTTGCCTAACAACAGTTTTTACTTTAAATTTGATTTTGAATTTTAACCGTTTGTGGGGAACAACAAAAAAAGTGTCACACTTGTCATCTCACTCGCGCTCATGCACAACTAACCATGAGTCGCCTGGAGCAGCTTCCCTTAGCAATAAAAAGGTGAAGAGCACAGCTGCGAATATCGCACCATGGGCAAAATGAACACTTTTAAAAATGACTTTCCAAATACAAAAGTGCACTTATTAATATTTCATAATAAATTCAAATATATACATATATAATATAATTTAAGAGCTTAAATTTTAAATTGTTTAAGTGTCACTCACTTATTGCCCAGTGACAGTATGGTAATTCAGTGATTAAATTCACTTTTATTTATATTTGTTTAATATTGCCCATTGTACCGCTTCTCCTGCGATCGACTACAAAGCAGCCTGGCGGGCGCCGCAGTCGCTCAGTCGTTAAAGTTGCGCCAACACGATCGTTACATAGCGCTGAGCGCCGAAGTAAAGTAAAGTTCAAAGAGTGCAAGTGCAAAAAAAAGTGCAGTTCAATATATTTGTTTGTGTAACAGTGGAGTTATAAAGAAGTTATTTCATTTTGGATGTCTTGTTAAGGTGTACGTGAGATACTTTGTGGAAATCTGTAGTTAATAAATCTGGTAAGCACCCAAAGAGGACCAGCACTTGGAAACTGGAAACAGTTTTATCCGGTTCGCTGCAGTCCCTTTTCCTTTTCGCTGCTGCGCAATTGCAACAGCAACAACAATTACAGCTGCAAAACGCCGACGCCAATAACTTTGCAGCTCTTTGCAATTCAATGCTGCTGCTGTTGTTGTTGTTGTTGTCGGTTTTGCTGTCGTTGCCCCTGACAGCAGGCGATGCTTTTTCCTTTTCCTTTTTGGCCCACGCTTTGTTGCTTCCAATTTCCAGTGCGGTTCTTTTCATTGCTGTTGTTGCTCTGCTTTTTTCATAGTAATGAGCAAGTGCTTGTTATAGCAGACGCTGTTACGGCCTGTCACTCTTCTTATTGGCATTGCTCTTTGTTTGCCGTTGTTTGGCTATTCCTTGCGTTTTTCGCAAGGGCGTCTTTCTCGAGTGTTTTATGCATTTCACCTCCGGCTGTAGGCAGTTTTGTAACGGAGTTGCATACATGCTAAGCGAGGGGTGTTTAATTCGTTTTATTACCTTGTTTAGCTCTTTCAATATTTATATTTGCTTATCATTTAATATGTATTATATATATATTTAATACATATGCATATGCTCTTCTGCAAAGTTTTGTAGATAAAGTTTTTTTTTAAAATTCTTTTGTTAGACATTCCCTTTGCAAACTGATTTGAATTAAATTTTATTATTTCTTTTTAATTTATTTTCTTTTTCAGTAACCAGTTTAATTTTATTTTTGTACAATTCTAAATACATCAACATCGAAAATGGAGTTCATTACCGTTAACAAAGAAGGTAAGTTCTTTAATTACTTCTAATTTTCGCACATTTCTTGAAAACTTGTACCATGTTATGAATTTTCCTTGCACCGTTTTTAGGTTCAATTCTTTTTATTTTTATACCCTGAACCCATTGAAAATGGGAAATCAGGGTATAATGGTTTTGCAAAAAGTATGTAACAGGCAGAAGGAGGCGTGGCAGACCCCTTAAAGTATATATATTCTTGATCAGGGCGACGAGCTGAGTCGATTTGGCCCTGTCCGTCTGTCTGTCCGTCCGTCCGTCCGTCCGTCCGTCCGTCCGTCCGTCCGTCAACATATAAGAGCTAGAGACTTCAAATTTTGCATGATGGTCTGTGTATACAGCGCGCATATCGAGTTTGTTTTAGATATTCGATAAATTTTTCCGTTTCAATGATATCGATTTAAAACGTTATCAAGATTCAGTTTTTTGACCATATCTTTTACATATTTTTAGCTACAGCTACCAAATTTTGTTTTTAGCTTTTTGAAAATAAAATACATTTTCTATTTTTTTTATTTTGGATACCGGCTCCACATTTTACAAAAAAAATTTATTAAAAAAAAAAATTATCAAAGCCACAAATTTTTTTTTTTAAATTTTTAAGTGAAAACCGTATTTTCAATAAATTAATAGCACTCAATGCAGAAAATTGCATTCAAATCCGTTAAGTAATACAGAAGTTATTAAAGGAAACATTGTAAAAGCACGCGGCAGCAGCCTGTACGTGTGCACACATACATTCAAATGAACTACACAGTAATCGGGGCGCGTGCTTCTGTGTGCATGGTATATGTGTGCTTGTGTATACAAATGTGTGCATGTGTATATGCGCGCAGAGGTAATATGTATAGATAAAAGATGTAAGCTAAGTTGTTTAAAACAACAGCTCGGACTTGGTTCAGGGGATCTCGTAGTCGGGCTGAGACCCGACTAGAGCTTTCTTACTTGTTATATCCTGAACCTATTGAAAACGGGAAATCGGGGTATAATGGACAGCATTTTTTATTCAGAAACACTTTTTTAGTTATGTATTTTTTATATATATTTTTTTAGAAATTATTTTAAGCTCACACTTTTATCTTTTATGTCGTTAAATAATAAATGTAAGCTTAAAAAAAATTCAGCTGAGATCTCGTAGTCGGGCAGTCCCGACTAGAGCTTTCTTACTTGTTGTTTACGTTTTTGATTTCTTAGTGCGAGCTGAACAACAATTGTTTTGAATCTGACTTCACCCCAACCAGTTCGTTTTTCGATTTTTTTTTGTTTTTTTGTGCTGCTCTTTTATATTGTGGGCGGAACAAAAGATGCCACGCCTCGTTGCGTTGCAGATGGGAGTTGTTGTGATACCCTAGCAGAGGGCATATACATTTTGCTATGCATTCTTTGAAGGAGACATCGGACTACTATTAGACAAAGCTGCATTAGGATTCAGTGCAGGTTTTCTGTATGAATAAATGAGTACATAAACGTTTGTACAATATATTTCGTTATTATGCCCGCAAGGGTATTTTAATCTTTGGTACTCCATACATAACTGCGCTTTCTTCTGTTTTAGTTTTAGTTTTGCCGAGGGCTGCGCTGCATTTGCATAGCAATCATAAAAATGCAAGGCAAATAAAATGAAATTCATGCGCTGTGCACTTTTTGGCATTAAGCTGCATTGTGTTTTGTGTAGCGGTAATAGTATCTGCTAGATGCAAAATGCTATGCAAAACGACGCATTCGTAGTTGCTGCAACTGCCACTGCCACTGCTGTGGCTGTTGCTGTTGCTGTTGCTGTTGCTTTTACTGCTGCTCGTCGCAAGTCGACTGGCATAGATTACGCGCTATTGTAGCCTAAATACGTTGAATGCGCATCCAACGGATACACGACTTCTACAAACAGCGAGTATCTCTAAAGCGTCTGCTCGCTTGCATAAAGTTGCAAACTGCATCTGAAAATGCCCTCATACAGTACTCCCTCCCCGTACGACCACCGGCAGCGCTATTGTGACAATTTTATTGGAAATGACGTGAAGTGTTTAGGACGGCGCTGTCTCTCGCTTGGCTTGTGCCCGTATTATTATTATGTTGTCTTCCTACTCTTCGCTCTAAGCTTTACCTTGCATTCAATATATTGTATATGTGTATATACATATATACACGTAAATGCACAGATTTGATGCCAGAGGCGATGTTATTACCGTCGAAGTTTTTGCTGAGTGCTATATCGTTTAGACGAGAAGGCTTGTAGATGATGTATTATCTTTAAAAACAAGTCAGATAACTTAACTATTTGCTAATGTATAAATGTTCAGTATGAGTCAGATTTTACTTAGTGTCTCTTATATGCCATTTTAATAGATTAGACTGTTTACCAACGCCTTAGCATCTATAAGATGCTACTCAAGAGTAATATCTCGTGTGTAAATACTGTATCTATGACAGTGATACCTGATTTTTTTTTTATAGTATTTACAAACTTCCTCCCTGTTACAATGTAAACTGATTAAAAAGTTGTTGCTGTTTACGGAAAAACTCTAATATTAAATATAAGAGATATATTTTTGTACATATATCTATACTTATATTGCCAATTATTGCCAGTAAAAATACTTTTACTTGTATGTTAATATTATATTTAAATATCTAAAAACAACTTTGTATCTATAAGATACTTGTATCTATTGGATATCACTATATGAATCTATAAGATACTTATACTTGTATCTATTTTAGATATATATATCATATAGTTCTTGTATCTGTGAGACACTTTTACTAGTAGTATACACTACGATAATGATGTCTTACCTTTTTCTTTAACATCGTCTACAAATTATATGGTATGTCAACCAGCCCCAGGCAGTCGCTTACCTTACTTCCGTATATTCGGCTTGCTACCTTTCCAAGTCGCCATATTTTGGGTATTCAAAATTTTCTTTGCAAAGTGTTTGGCATTTATTGTTGCCAGTTGCCTTTTGGCAACAGCGGTTGTTGCACTCAGTTAATGCACTCAACATGCTCGTTAACTGCCTGTTGGGTCTAATGGCATGCAAATCATGCACACAGTTCCGCTACCGGGTCAAAATACGTAGAGAAGCTTTAACTACTTACTCACTCGCCCACAAATTCAACAACCACTTACCCGGTGTCTGGCAGTTGCAGTTTGATTAAACTATTTCCATTGATTGTCAAGTTCAACAAAAACTAAACTGCCGTAAAAATTGATTGCTTTGGGAGCAACTTTTTGCCAGGTTCAAGTTGCGAATGCGAAAGCAAAATAAATTTGTCTTGCAATTTATTGTCGTTTGTTTGTTTGTGCATTTCGAGTTGAAAGTTCATGCAGTTTATTTTGTCCAGACTCTGAAATAAAGACACGATTTCTAAGCTCTATTGAGCAATGGCATCGCAACTTTTCAACTCAACTTGCAATTTGATTTGAATTGATTTGCCAACTTTAAATTCTGTTTCTCCATCGGAGGCAACGCTTGAAATTTCTTTCCCAAAATAGGTCAGCGTACATACCTAAATTTTATGCATACTTCAGTGGAAGGTGCTGCTAGACTAAATTAAGATGACAGCGCATTGATAGGCTTTGTAAATGTAACCACAAATAGATTAAAGATGCGCTCTCCAAGGCGAAACGCATTACAAATATTTGTTGCTAAAGAAAAGTTAGTTTCTAAGATTACTTCTAAATCTATTTACTTAAGTAATTCATTAATATTAAGATAAATAAAAAAAAATTTAAAAAAAAAAGATACAGAATAATTCTATATATAAAAAATAAAATAAAATGTATTTTTAATTACAAGTTATAAATGGCAAATAAATGAATATTTATTTATGAAGTATTTAAAAAATATAAAAATATGTTAATTGATTAAAGAAAGTTAGAGATTGGAAAAACGTTATAGTTAAATATAAAAAAAAAAATTAAATAATTATTTCAAAATTAGTTGCTTTTAAATTAAATTTTTAAGTGTTAGTAAAAAATAAGTATTAGTCTGCATTAAAATTATTATAAAACCCTTATACTTATTTTCCGCTCATGGACATACATTTATAAATATAATATTTTTGTATTTTTTATGAATATGTGAACTCAAATTTTACCGAATTTAAATTGCTGGCTACCATTTCTTGCTCAACTATGTGACCAAGGCAAGTCACAGTTCGCAGTCACATTTTTCAATCGCAATCACATTATTAGCTGTGTCACAGTTTGTGTTGCATTACACATCCTTGAGCTGATTCCTGTCGCAGACTTGTGTTTTAAAATATGCATGGGCGCCCGTAAGTAGGCAACACTTTTTACGTGTGGCACGTACATCGCTTGAATTTATTATTGTCTGCCACCCATATGGTAATATATTGTATCTATGTGCGTGCACACAGACACAGACAACGCCCGACATTTTGGGGCGGCATAATGATTGTCCTGGTTCCTGTTTGACAAAGTTATCCTATTTTGGGACAACCCGCGATAATCACGTGTAAATTACTCAGAGACACACACACACACATACACACACAAAACCCTTGAGAGTAAGACAGAAAGTGGAAGGGAGACATGAAAGGAATACCAAGCATTTGCTAGCTACAGCACCCAAAAATTTGTGCCTGCTTTTATTTATATTTCGTATTTGACTTTTCAATTTGGCGAGTCTGTCGAAATTGGGCGCTTATTAAAAAGTCATTTTGTTATGCATGACAAAAAGTTGGACACAGCTCGAGCTTTTAACATAATTTTATGAGCCAAAAGAGCCCAGCCAAATAGGTCATACAGACGTGGCAATTTTTTATGTTGAGGAGCTAGAGGTAGAAAAAATGAAGCTTATGAATATAGATGAATGTGGAATAGGAATTTCGGTTTAAATCTTGATAATCTAGAGAGCATGCCACCTTCTTAAAGTCTCTAGGAATATATTGATTGCTGATCAACTTGGTAATCGGCACACAATTACCGTTAATCACCCTCAGAGCATTAACTAGTTGCGAATTATAAGCGTTCAATTGTGAGAATGGCTTATTTCTCTGCTGTTGATGTCTTTGCTTTATTTTCCTGACCACATAAAAGCGTTGCCTGTTTATGACCGGTCAAACTAGCAATTCGAATCAAGACATTTCGCAGTTCATAAAAGGAATGCTATAAATTTTATGTTTAAATCTTTCCACCCAGTCTATTTTAAAGAGCTCACGACATAAGCAAGCTGTTAAAATCCAAGTTTAAAGCTTTGAAGCATGCAAATTGCATTAGTTGATAGATATATCCGTATATACACTTATATATATAATGCGAGGAGGGGCAGCTATGATTCTTCGAGTAGCCAACAATTTGCTGTATATTTCGTATTTCGAATTTCTTGTATTGTGTCTACCTACTAAAACAAGAACATAAATTGAATTACATTTTGGGGTAGCACTTGTAAGAATACGAATACTTCATGCTACGACGACAAGTCCAACAAATGTAATACAAATAAAAAATATAGAAAAATAACTGAATGATGTACTATAAAAATACTCTGTTCATTTGGGGGAAACAGTACTTAAAGAAATAAGATAAGTATATAAACTATTAAATTCAAATACATTTTTTTAAGGGCTGCTAAAAATGTAATATATTATAAAATCAAAATAATTTTTTTTTATTGTTTTATTTTTTTTTAATATCTGTTCTAGTATTTAAGATAATCTTCAATCCTCACAAAAGCCTCCATTACTTTCAAAAGTTGAATAAAGTATATCAGAGATTAAATAATATTCTTGATGTCATATAAAACAGTTATTTATATAGTTAAATTTGTTGAGATAAAAACTGTATACCCGGTTATTCAACTAAGCTACAGGGTATAACAGGAACAAGAAGTGTAGGACTGCTACGCACAAGATCTAGGCAAGTACATGCTTATATAAAGTAGATGTACATATATATACATATATATACTATATTTGTATAAATAATTATCTATTCCGGTCATGTCGGGCCACAGGAAAAGAGAGAGAGAGATAGAGAGAGAGACAGAGGGAGGGGAGAGAGAGGACGCACAAAATGTCAACGTCGCAAACAATGTCGTGTCGAGGGAGATGGCATGCTGCGCTAATGCTGTTAGACAGAGATGGTTGCAAAGGATGCACGGACAACTCATTTGCAATGCCTAACGCATCTTTGTGAGTGAAGCAGGTTAGGCGGGAAGGAGGCAAGGAGGGAAAGAGGGAGATGGCAACTGCACTGACTGAAGGAAGTTTGCCTTTGCAGTAGTTTTGCAATTTCTAATTATGTTCTTCTCGCAGCAGCAAGTGACTTTTTGAGGTTAGGTCAGAGCATGCAATACATGTCTCAACATAAGTATTTCAGCTTCATTTGTTGTTTTTAAAGTTTTTGGCATGTGGCTGCTGTGTATACCCTATACCCTTTGCGAAATTGATCAGAATAAAGAGTATAGAGGCTTTGTGGGCAGTTATGTTATGTATGCAGGCAGAGGAAGACCTGACGCGGAAGTGTTAGACTAACAGATGCCCTACTACTCACATAAAGCTGCTGTACTCTACTTTAAGCTCACAAAGCGTTATAAAATTATTAATTTATGATTAATTTTTTAACAAATTTTTTTAGATTAAAAATATTAATCTTTCTATTTTCAAAATTTTTTTATTTGGCGGAATTGTGTAGAGGTATCTAAAAGTGCTTTAGCAACACTTTTCTAGCGTACTTAGGGCATCTTTCAGTCGTTTTCTCTCAGATTCTGCTCTCTCATTCAGTTGCAAAGTTTGTTGCCTCAACCTTTGTGGCAGCAGCAGCAACTGGTTGTTGCCTGTCATTTTGATGCCGAAGCCTGGTTCCTGGGCCTGGGTAAAACTTTGATTACTGTTCCCCGGGAACAGGCAGGCAGACAGTCAGACAATCAACAGATTTCTTGCTGATTATGCGCTGCCTCCAGAAAATAACGCACCGAACTCCCCCTTAATCACATCACATATGTGTGCGTAAAAAGTTCCATTAAAGCCAAACTCCCAAGTGTTTTATGTATATGTGCTTTGATTATATTGTGTGTATGTGTTGGTGTATGTGTATTAGTAGATATATTCGTATTTATATGCATCTCACTGTATATCTTAACAGCTAACACCCGCAGCTTATAGATACACTTACTGGGTTAGAATGGGTATTTTTATTTCGTTACCAAGTATGTAATAAATCGAGATTAAATTTTTGTATTCCGTTTTATAGCATTATTTAATTTTTTTTTTTAATTTTTGTACTCGGTTTTATATAGTTTTTTAATTTTAATTTAAATTCAGAGTTAGTATTGAGATTAAATAAATAAAAATTCAATTATGATTTTATATTTAAGATATATTCCTATTCACTAAGCATTTTATTACAATTTGAATTGGAAATAAGTTATTCTATATATCTATAAAAAGACGCCTAATTAAGCTACAATTCTGTAAGAGTATTTATACGTCGTCAATTTGATTAAACGTACATATTGTTGTTGCCGCATTATGTACTAAATTCTAATGATGTTCATTATTTAATACAAGATAAACGCTACGTGTTGAGATTCAGCAAATGTGATTTGCTTCCTTTGTGATTTTGTCTTTGTGCAGACGATGTTCAGACACAAAATCTATTTGGGTCAAGTATGAAAATTGTCATGGGCTCCACTCGCTGATAATGACAACTAGATTAGATAGAAGTATACCTTTCTTAAAGACACTAAGAGACGGCTGCTAAGGCTGTGGCAAAAAATAAATTTGACTATTCTTAAATATTATTTTCGCCAAGTCACCTTGACCCAGTCCAACGCATCAACCCCGCGTAATGGTCAATTAATGATATATAAATGCAGCGACGTAAATGTCGAAACCATAAACACGAGAGCAGCCATCGTGGGGCTTGGTCAACAGCAATCAAACGCTCATAAATTGCTCCCAATTGTCGTAAAATCCATGGGTTCAAACTCTTCCGCCTCCTCCAACAAAAATTTCCGCCCACCTGCACACAAAGATTGCTACAGGTAATTACAAAACCATAACGCGCAAATGTCACCGCAAAATGTGCGGTGAATATTTCAGCCTGACCAACCCCACCACCACCACCAACACCACCATCATCATCATCATCATCATCATCATTATTATCATCGTTCTGCTGCTGGGACAAATGGTGCGTTGAAGCAAATCGTTTGTCGTATTTGTATTGCATAATTTTTTGGCACAGCGCGTGTTAAGTTGAATTGTGCGATTTTTGTAAATCGCTTTGTCATACCCTGTAGTCGAAAAGTAGCTTAAAATGGGGACGCTTGCATGTCTAGAAAAAGTGCTGCATCTGTTTAGCAAGCCATAAACTTTGGTTGAATATATATATATATATTCTGGGATGTCACAGAAAGTTGATTCGATCAAATTTTCATAAAAAGATCGTATGGAAAATATATAGAAATTATTTTAAGATATGTTTAACTAGGAATACTTGGAAATACCCTATGGTATTATGACCATAAAATAAGTTTTATACGAAAATACACTAATAAATAGTGTGCAATGTATCAAAGCTATATTACAATAGTTTATAAATGATTACAGGGTATCTACTAGTTGATCCATTCAGTTACCCTCAGTCTTTTTTTTTTTTTTATATACTTAAAAATAGTTTACAGGGTACCTAATAGTTCATCCATTCAATTATCCATAAGTTTTATCGCTGTCTTTTTTCTTTCCGATTTTTGGTTTCTGTGTGTTTTGCGACAATCACGTTCAACATTCAGTTGACATTGCCCAGGTGTCGGTCACTGCGTTGTTCTGTGGCTTAAAACCTGCGACTAATGAGGCGCATGAAATGGTACACTGAGCGAAAATGTGTACATTAAAAGCAAACAGCAAAGTTAAATTTAATTGAGTAGAAATTACAAAATATTGTTGCTTTTTGCTCTAGTTAAAATTAAGTAAAGTTTGCTTTTCATCTAAAGATAACTTAATGTAGTAAGCTTTGAAATTCCTTTTATATTTGATTGTTTTATTCAACTGCCTCATTGTGGAAATTGTGGATATTAAGTTGAATATCCTTTTGCTCAAAAGTCAATTTTCCATTTCTAAAATCTCTGGCGGGCAACAAATTGCCAGCAATTCAATTTCAAACACTGGCCCGGAAAAAGGGTTAGAGAATGCAACAATTGGTTCTCGCTATCAATTTTCTATATACAGAACGAAGCGAGGGCCCCTTTGTGTGTTGACCCAACTGACTGGGCCCTGCCTTCCTCTCTCAGTCCTCAATCCTAGCTTGCTGTCAGGCAGCAACAGATCGACCTACGCAGCAGGAGGAGGAGGAGGAGGAAGCTACCCAGCCCGCTCTCTGTGCCCCATTCATATTGGTCGTCTGCAGCATTCCAAACGTTTTTAATTGACAATCAAAGTGTGGCAAAGTGTGGGTGGGGGCGGTAAAGGAAACGGCGTGGGCGTGGGCGGAGTAGGAATAGATGCTCTTTCACTGTCCTCAATGCTTTGGCACAAAATTTGATTAATTCGCTTGATGGCTGCATTTGCTGTCAGCTTATCCCTTTTGACAGCCTGCTCGCACGAGATATCCTTCCATCCTTGGCTTTATATATATATAAATGTATGTGTGTGTGTCTGTGTGTGTGTGTGTGTGTGTCCCACTTGATTGTTTGTCGGGCAGATTTTATGACTGAATTCATTTAATAAATGAAGTGTCTTGTGGCTTTCAAATGTGCAAACTGTGCACTTCATTTTGTGGATCATAAATTTTGAGCCAGCAGCAGCTCCATGACTAATTGACCCCCCCGCCCTTCTCCCAGTTTGTAGAACTCTTGAAGCAGTTGCTTTAGGTCTAAGTTGGCAAACAATGGAAATTTGTTTTCACAAATCTAGCAACAAATGGTTTATAATTAACATTTTCAAGAAGTTCTGAAGAGCAGAGATTAGGCATTGAATCAAATTGAAATCAGTGGAAAGCTTAAGAAGCTTAAGAAGTGATTTTGAATAAATATTAATTAATTACGGTTTGTCATCGAAAATATGTGAATCACGAGTCGAAGTCCCTAGCAGCTAGTGTTCATTAAATGTTTTTTAAGCTTAGTATTAAATAATATAATAAATTTGTGAAATTAATAAAAAAGTATCTAAAATTATAGAAATCATTAATATCGATAAACTTAGTTGTGGTATGAGAAATAAATTATTATTTGTCATATATACATGGATTTTTTTAAATACATTTATTTACATATTTACAGGTTTTTGGGTAATTTAATTAAATCGACATTAAATTTTAGTTTGTTTTCTGCTATTTAAAATAACATAGTTGTAATAATATATAATATAATTTATAATTTAGTGAGGATTGTAAGTTGGAGGTACGGGAAGGTACTTGAAATATATTATAGGATAGGTTTAAGTTAAGATTTGAGGCTAAGGAATACGTGGTGATTGCTTATATCGATATTAAACAGGCTTTCGACCGAGTTTGGCATGATGGTCTCCTCTGTAATCTGAAGAGCATGCTGCCACCTCAACTGTGGTCAATAGTGAGCAAACACCTAACTGAGAGATCCTTTTCGGTGGAGCTAACAGGTGTGGAGTCCAGATTAAAGGCCATCTGTGCTGGTGTCCCTCAAGGTAGCATGTTGGGCCCGACTCTTTACACAGTTTTTACGCATGACATGCCTTCTGGACCTGAAGTTCCTCTGGAGGACGCCCAAAACTTATTAATCGCTACTTTTGCAGATGATACAGCTATTTTGGCGAGGAATGGTTTCTTAGCTGAGGCCAGGGATACCTTGCAAGATTGCCTTAACAACTTAGAAGAGTGGGCCAATCTTTGGAATATAGGCATTAACATAGACAAATTACACAAGCAAAAACTATGCGATTGATCACTGGCGCACCGTGGTACATGCGCACCTGTGAAATCGAAGCAGATCTAAAAAATCCATAAAATTGGGGACGTTATCAACAAGCAAGCTTCGGACTACATCGAGCGGTTGAAACCCCACCAAAATATTTTAGCCAGGCGCCTCTTGGAGAGCGGCTCCAGGAGAGGACACGGGGTGGTGAGAAGACTAAGAAAGCAGCATCCAGCGGACCTGGCAAACAGGACCATTTAAAGAAAAAGCCAAATATATTCCTACTAATTATACTATAAGTTAAATAGTATAATGTTGTTGTTATGATTATCATTAGTTTAATTTAAGTTATTTTTGTAAATAACAGAAAAATTACAATATTACAAAAAAAAAACAATTTCTAAGATTCAATTTTCATACTCCATTTTACCATGATATTTCTTGAGTTTCTCATTCAATATAGCAACAGATAAGCCAATTCAATCCAATTTGTATGTATGTTCCACCTATATTTTCTCTGCAGAAATATATTATTTTCCACATTCTTCTTTATTGTAAATATTGTTGTATCTATAATATGAAATCTTGTGTTTCTCTTTAAACTGGTTTAAGATTTAATATCAAATTGCACTCTACTATATCTACTATATATTATATATCTACCATATGCTTTCACACCTGGAATATACATAATTTATTATTTATTTATTTATTAATAAATCGTTTATTACGCCTTAAAGTATGCCACGCTTTGCGGCTGCAATCAACAGGCATTTCACTTCACATTACTTTCCGTGGCATTTGAGAAACCATTTGTGAGTGCCACATAAAATTGCTGCAGTTGCCGTACGACACAAATACGCAGCAAGTGCGCGGTTACACATACCGTCCCTCTCTACCCGCTGAACTCGCTCTCCCTCTTTCATGCCCTATCATCGGAGCTCGTTCTAACTCGACGCTAGCTGCAATGCACACAGACATTCGCTTAAAACCAGTTAATAAACATTATTTGCTGTTGTTGTTGCCCAACTCTACTTCGCACACACACATCCGACTGCAGTGAAGGAAAAATCATTATTGTATATATATATATATATGTGGTATATATACATATATATAGTAAGAGATGCAGTCAGGTTGTGGAACCGGCAAAACTATGTACGAGAGAGAGAGAATACTTTTTGCGAAAGTTTATTGAACCGGAAGTTGGCTGCGAAATGCGGCAACAATGCGCGAAATGAAGTCTTTGCCGCTGGGCCTCGTCTGATTCGTTTGCTTCAAGTCTGCTTTAACTCCAAGTCCACGTCTTATTTTTTGTATTTTTGAATATTTTTGTATACACAAAAAAAAACACAGCCTGGAGGCGCATTTTTGATTTGTGAATTGCTTCTGTTGGAAATGCAATTGGGTTTCCTTTTTACATTCATTCAAATTGTATTACTTATTTATATGGCCGCGTCTGGCACAGCCTCTCAAGCGTTTCAGCCTGTCGTCTGTCGCTTTAATGCCGCCTCGCTTATTGTTTTACACACATAGACAGAGAGAGAGATAGAGAGGGAACGAGAGAGAGCGAGTTTCGGGCGTCTGGTCCATGTCTCAGGCCCTTGAGGCCATGTAATTGTTGTTTAAGTGATGCAAATGAGCGTTTCTACAACAAAAAGCTAGGAGAGTGGGAGGCAGTTGCGATGAGCAGAGAGAAAATGTGACTAAGTGAAGTCTACGTGCAAATACTCTTTTTTTGATGATTTACATAATTTCTATATAAAGTAAATACATATGTGGTAAACTTCTTAAGTGGGAGACAAAATATTTATAATATTTGATATATTTAAAAAAAGATGTGGAATAGCAAATACAAAATTTAAATTATACTTTAAATATTGTAGTTATATTATAGACTTAGTAATAATAGTAATAAATAGTAATTTTAATAATCCACAAATAAATTTTAAATTTAAATATAGTTCGCTTTTAAATATCCAACTAGAAGCGGGTAACCAAATTTCATTCCTCTTATGGTAATAAGGGAAGTAACTAAACGGGGCGATATATTAAACTAAGACCCTTGCAAGATTGTGACAAGAAGCACTGTGCAATTTTTAAAAATTAATAATTTAAATTAATTCAAGAACCCTTTTTTTTATAACAATAAATTTTATAATTCTACAATAATAAATTTAATATATAAATATTCTTAGCTCTTATATATCGATCGACAAAGTTGACTAAGCATCCCAGCATTTTGATAAGACCCTTTTGGAAAGAGTATGAAAAAATAGCAGCAAAAAGATATATGCCCGCAGGCTCTATAGAGAACTGGGGAAAAAACTCCACTTCCACTTGCGTCTGCTCAGCTTTTCGTTTGAAGTGCGTAAAAATGTGTTTTTCGAAAAATGTTTTTGGGCTGCTGCTGTCAGCTTTATGGAGGGGTAAAAATTGCTTTTGTTTAAGCACCCTTTGCTATAATGCTATGGGTTGTTGTCAGTGTTAATAGGGTCAAAAATGTCTGATTTATGGACATTTTTGTATAACAATGTTAAAATGTTTAAAGTTTATTAAAACTGATTGTCATCTGTCTGCAGAGTGCATTAAATATTTTAAAAGGCTTCGCTCAAATGCAATTTAGTCCATCATTGTTTATATAAAATGAAAATTGCATTCAATTGTTTTTGGCAACAAAAATAACAACAAAACGTTTGTCCGCTGGGACAGCAAAATGACACGTTTCATGGGTAAAGGTATTAAATGCAATTCATTTGTTGACATTTCCGGGCACTGGGAATATTCCCATTTCGCGAGGTTCGCAAGTGTAGGAAGTGTAGGAAAATAAGAAAAAAAATCATGTAAGGATAACGATATTGAAAAATATGAATAGAATAAATAAAAACTATAAATAATGTGATTTTAAACGAATAAGGAAAGGCATATTAAAGAAATTTAAAGGAAACAAAAATTAAGAATATAAAAAATAAAATAATTTTTATATTTCAGATTAAAAATAATAATTATACAGATTGTCATTTTTGAGAATATGACTGGGAACTTAATATAATCAAGTGAGAGTCAGGACTGTCGAAATATAATATAATTTTAAATTGTATATTATATACAAGAAACTAAATGCAAAATTTGGTGATTAAAGATGTAAAAGACTTGCTCAAAAAAACTAAATCTCAGTAACGTTTTATAACGATTTCATGGAAACGGGAAAAGTTATTGATTATTTGAAAAATACTTGATCTCCGCGCTATATAGGAGATCCTACGTGTAAAAGTAAATAAATGTAAGCTATTTCATGTATGCATACATGAATTCCTATTTTAAATGGGGTTAAAAGAACATTTGTATTTCAAAATATGGATATGAATATAAGAATATATTTGTTGTTTGGGATTAAACCACATTATGATATTTTAATATATTCTGAAAATGTAAATCTATGTGTTTTTGGCTATCTTTAGTCATAGTAATATGATTCAATAATAATATTTGCCAACGATTCTCTATATCGAACTTCTTCAGATTCCTCTCACACACTCTAGCCATATGTTTATTTTTTCAATTTCCCCCCACTATATCACTAATTCAGTACACACTTAAAATCACACATATGTTTGCAATTTTACAACACATATTCATGACAGTGTGTTGAGTGTTGCACAATGTTCGAATTACTTGAAATCTGCAAAACAAAAATCGAAACGCAAGCGGAAGTGCTCAAAGGGGCGTGGGCAAGGGGGAGGAGGGACCGAAAGACAAAAACACATGTTCTAGCTACACAACCAAGGCCCAACAGCAAGGCACAACAAAAAGGGCGGGGAGTGTGGGGGCGTGGCAAAAAAAGAGCACATTTTACGCTGCATTGGCGACAGCAAACATATGTCGTTGTCGCTGGCGTCCATTGGACCCCGGCAAAAGTTGCATGCCCAGCGGGGTCGTTTGCACGCAAGTGTTGCCAGCTCCAAAGGGGTGGGGGAGGGGAACGCTGGGAGGGGGCGGGAGTAATGGAGTTTTGTTGGAGGCAGTCGTGTATGAAATATGCGTGCCTCGTCTGCCTCGATACATGCAGTATTGCACATATCTGTTTAACAGCATGTACAAGCAATATATAGTATATATATATATATGACAGTTATGTATGTATGCATGTATAGATTGATAAATTGCAACATGCTCCCACACACACACACACAGTTAAAAAGCCGCAACAACAACGTCATTAGTGGCCGGGTAGCCTGTAATAAAAATCAATTCTTTTAAATTGTCAACCCCATTGGGTCGCAGTTTCTATGGAACTTGACTACCCCAACATTGGGAGTTTCGAGTTTAGGGTATTATGAGAGGGTCTTATAATATCATGCTGCAATAGGAGACAATTGTGATATATAAAACTGATTAATTATCAGCAGCATTAAATTATTATATTTTTTTGAATAACTTGTTAAAATATCTGTTATAAATTGTCAGAAATAAGTTTATTTGAAATGAAAAAATTTAAAAAATATATAAAATATTTATTTAAATATAAAAATATATTCTTTTTAATACAATATATTCTAATATATATTTAAATATATTTTTTGATAGCAGACCAAAAGATGAGAGAAAATTATGATACATATTTTTGGATTACCATTTGAAAAAGTACATAGAACTAAATAACATATATATATTTAAATATATATGTATATAAAACAGATGTTATTTTGATTCGAATCTGGAGGCTATATTATGCAGCTGTACCTATAAAAACCATATTATAGATATGTATATTTTTATATTATATCATAAAATAATCTACAAAAATGTTTACTTAGACTTACAGCTGAGTTCCTATCCTGTTTGAGAAGATCTAGGCATTGCGAATAATGATTTTATTTTCTTTATTTTTAAATATTCCAAAGATTTTCATTAGCCTAAACTTTAATCAATTTCTTGCAGAAAAACCTTTGCTAACATGAGAATATTACCTAAAGCGCGTTAGCCTATAGATTGAAGATTTTGTGTACTGTTATGCTATATATTATTAGTTTAATTAATTATTTTTATATCTTGTATCTAGATCTTTAATATTTGTAAACTTAAGATCCTTCAGAACGCAGACTACTAGAGTATTTAGCCTTCTGCAGCTCCCTATTTAACGGCTTTTGCTTGTTCTTTTTTATTTCCAAACATATGTTCGAGTTGGTCGTCGGTTGTTGGTTACCCTAGTCCCTGGGCACCCATTGCATGCACATGATAATTATGGGTGTCGCATATTCATATTGTGTGTGTGTGTGTGAGAGAGAGTATGCAAGTGTGTGTGTGTGCCCTTACATTTAAGTTCAACTTCCAGCGAAGTGCCCGACTTGAACTGCAGTTTTTGGTATTTTGCATTGCCTTTCGTTTGCCCAACTCATGGGAAATAATTTGTTGTGGCTATTTTTATGCGCCATAAAAGTATCATTTGTTTTTCTGTGGTCTGGGCTATTAGTTTTATAGCATTTTACATACACTTCTAATAGAAAAGCAAATTGCACTGTGTGAATGTGTGCTTGGGAGTTGTAGAAGTATTTAACAAATGTGGTAGGTTCTTTCAAGTTGGTTAGGAGACACGCTTATATGTTGCGTTAGAGGAGATATGGCTTTAAAACTGTAATATATATATGTACACGTATATATATTTATTATATATAACAAAATATCATAAGTAAATATACATTTTGCTCATTATAAAAATGTAAAAATAAAAATATTTAAAAATTTTTTTTTTTGTTTGTTTGCCTAAATATATTTACTATATAATATATTTATCTTATTATGTTTAAGGCATTCCCTGACGTTTTCTTTCCTTTTCTTTATTTTTAAAAATTACAACAGTATCAATCTAAGAGTTTCGAAAATCAATAATACACATTACAAAATATTTGAAGAATTTTTTTTCTAGAGAAAATAATCTTATAGTATTTTTAATATCAGATAAATTAGTTCTATTTTTTCTAGAGAATATCAATTAATTTTAAAATATTTTTAATATCATCTAAATTTTTATAATTAAGTGAGCTTTAAACTGTTTTAAAAAGCATTTTAAAACATTTTTTTTTAATCTTTAATCTAGAATAGTATTGTTATAAAAATATACCAAATATAAAATAAAATATATCAAATCATGACAGTTTATCTAATTGGTAAATTATTTTTAAGAGGATTTCTTCGTTAATTGCCTAACACCAACAATGAAATTAATTGAATACTTCATTTTTTATGAATTCCACCAAATTACAACACAATAAACTCTTGAATTTGAGAAACTGCCTTTAAAAGCTAGCTTATTTTAGGTTCATCCCGCTTGCTTTCCTAATTGCTTTCAGTGTGCTTTCCGAACGTCAAGCAAAACCTAGCCAACTCACACATACACACACACACACACGCATGGGACCTTTGACAGGACATGTCGATTTCGGCCACGCTTAATGCAGCCATAAAAATGCGTATAAAATCAAACTGGCTGCGTCGCCTAACGATGGCAACGCTTGGATCCGTCCCCTCGCCCAAAACACCTTTATATACATTTTTATTACCCAAACGTCAGACGATGTCTAGACAAGCATCCTACACTGGAGCTTGGAGCTGCTGCTGCAGTGTGGCAAAACTTTGGCAGCTTCTGTTTTTCCATTTAATTTTTTTTTTGTCAAGCAACTGAAATGTGACTTGATGTAATCTTATGCGCATGTTTGAGAGCTGCTCCGATGACATTTTACGAGCGTTTCCGTAAACCCTTTATGTAAATTAAAACAAAATGCGCATTCAATTTGTATCGGAGACCCAAACTACAAGACTACAAACGAAAAAAGGAGAGAAGAAACCTTGATCCGAAGCATTAGATGGGCTCGTCTTGGTTAAGCTGGACTTTGACTTCATCAAGGGAGCATGGGCAAAATAAAAACAAAACAAATAAATAAAATTAAAGGCACATAATACGTAAGCAGTCCCCAAAGGTTAGACCAATGTGGTAGGAAACTTTATTTGCATACCCTGTAAAAGGAAGGCAGAGAAAGGCTATTGTTATGCTTAAAAAATTGAGTTTATACAGTTATATAAGTTATATTCTATGCATGCAAAGTTGGTGTGGTTTATAGAATACTTGGAAACTATTATAGGGCATTTGGTTATAGTAATATATAAGTATATATTTTGCTATGAGCAACGTATTTTAAGGTATATTTTATATACCCAAATTATTAGTCGAGCAGTTTTAACTTCCTTTCTAATAACTTTATTTGTTGCACCCAATTAAGCCACAACACATTTCTTTTTGGAGTTGGGAGTTTTCAATTTTATGAATAAAAGTGGCAGTGGGGCATGGTTTGGCTTGTGTTTGTCTGTGGTTGTTTAGATCTTAGAACATTAGAAAACCAAAGAACTAACTTGTAATCACAAAGGCAATATAAAGCATCTTAGAAGCTCAGTTTATTCTGCAGTTCGCTCATAATCGATCCGTGTTAATCAGTTTAGTCAGCTTAATTGAACTTATGACTCATGAAAGTTCCAGATCAGCTCCATAGGACATATTTATCATGAACAGCTGAACTTAATCAATCATAATCAATTGCTGAATAACTGAACAAAAATTATCTTTCATGAAGAGCTGCTTTCGCTCATGAACAGAGAAGAGAGTAGGAAGCATCATTCATGATCGATTGACTAACTGAGGTAAGGCGATAACAGGGTGACTATAGGTCGTTCACTTTTCTTGAAAGCAAGATTCCTTTCTTTTTAGGGCTGACTTACGCACTTCAAGTTCAAGAGTTTAAATGGGGAGCTACAAGTGGCAATGGGGAATAGTCAAAGACAGCTGCCCCCGTCCCGATTACCTCTACCCTAATCACTTTAGGGGTTGGTTTTTTCGTGTTCTCCATTTTTATTTTGGAGCTTTAGGTAGTACCCCAAGCTGTTTGCTTACCGGGTTACGTGTGCAAATGCATTAATAATGATGTGTGTGCACAACGCACGTTACCCGACGCACTGCACGTAATGCGTCACGTGCAGCAGCAAATTGGGGGCGGCTGGCGACTCCTCGTGGTAGGGGTTACTGGCGAGGGGGTGATGGGGGCAAACTGCCCATACACAAAACAGTAAAAGCTGCATTCATAAATAAATTATGATATATTTCGCATTACGGGGCGGATTTTTGTTGACCAAAATAGGCAGCAAAAATAAAATAAGTGAGAGTGATCTAGACGGGAGTGAATGGCTAGCAGATACCGTGCATAACATGAAATTGGTTCTTTGAGTCAAAGCCCAAATGTCTTTGAAGGTACACAAAATATGGAATACTAGATATGAATATAAATTAAGGAGAATCTGTAAACTAAATGTTATTCTCATGAAATCGATCAAAATTTATCGATCTTCACTTTTTTTTAAGCAAAGCTCGTATTTTTTAAGTACTTGTATCATGTTTTAAGAAATTTTTATGCTAAAAACAACTAAAGTTTGATATTTTGATCTATTTTATGGGAATAAAAAGAGTAATCGATTATCTAAAATCAACTTCAAATTTCAAGCTTCTAGCTTTAACAGGCTCAGAGATCGAATCGTTCGTAGATGCACAGGCTTGATCAAGCTTATCTATATATACTTAATACCTTCGTCTGACTGTTACATACATATTATAAACTATTATACCCATTTCCAAAGGAGTTCCGGGTATAGGAAGTGAAGAGCAAAACAAAAATGTTTGCCTAGCCATAACTCGGCTAACTTTAACGTTTCAGCTTCCGCTTGAAGGTGTCTTTGCGCTCGTGTCTAGACACAAGTCTAACCCTCACACACACACACACACACACACACACACACATACACTTATATTTGCAGGTGTGCCTCGCATAGTTACAGTTTTCTATTCAAGCATTTTCTGCTGAACGTTGCTTATGGGGCTTCCCTATTGCTATTTACTCGGAGTTTCATAAAAGCACCAAATACGCAATAAATTCAATTAATTGTCTAAAGCTTCTTATTTCAGCAAATTTGTTACGCTGCCCCAACTCGCTTCGAACATAAAAGCAGCCGCAGGGGCAGTTCCGTCCGTCTGTCTGTCAGTGAGTCGAGTTGCCGTTAGCTGAAGGTGTTTGCGGCTTTTGACTCCTGAATTTGTGCTCTCTTTTTTTACAGCGTTCACAATTTCATTTTATGTTTAGGACCCCAAGCGAAGTAATTCAATAAAACTCAACAACAAATATCATTTAAACAAGGGAGGCTTAAGAAGAAAAGGTAAACTTATTGACAGGCTTAAAGGCGTCGAAATTGGTCTTAAGCTGAACAGAAAAATATGGAATTTAAAAATTATATACCCTATATAAAACAGAAATTATTTAGAATTTAAATTGAGTGGAAATTGTGATGAGAAAATTGGGAAAATTGTCTGAAAATGCAACAAAATAGATCTTAGGCTTACAGAAAGTTATAGGTTATAGATTTATAGTTATAGTTATGTAGTTATAGATTATTATTATCTGAACCCATTGAAAATGGGAAATTATGGTATAAGGATTTTTTGAAATTTGATTTGAGTTGAAACTGTGAAAAAAGACAGCTGAACAAAGATGATCCAGGCTCGAATCTAAATCTTATGCATTATAATACAGTCGAATCCCGATAATTCTTCCCCCGCCAAATCGAAAACAGCTATATTTCGTAAAAAATGCTGTACCCTTAAAAAAATCATTCGAATTCCTGTGTAAAAAATTCCCCTTGCCTTTTCGAATTATAGGGATTCGACTGTAGTATATTCTTATCCGAGGGATTCTCATCTACTCATCAGGAATTAAAATCCATTTCAATTTTTAAGTTGAATTTTAGTTTTTTTAAATTATTGAAAACTATTTGTTTAATAGTCAATTTTGTTAAGAAAACATAAAAATATGTGCATATTCCTTCTCTTTTTAAAAATTTATTATCATTATTAATTATTTAAAGCTCAATTGCTATTTCTTAATTTAAGCTTTTAAAATTGAGCTTGATTTTCTATATTTATCCATCAAACATTCTTTATTAAACGTAAAAGCTTAGAAGAAATTCAAATTGATGTTTGCACTAGTTTTTAATATACAATTTTAACTCTGCTGCTAAATGGTATCCCATATAGAGCTCGCTGCAGCAGGCGCCTCTACGCGCACTCCCACACACACACGCACACACACACACACGTACACGTCGAATGCTCTATGGTGCAGGCTGCTGATGTTGATGGGTAGCACGTAAATTTCCCCAGTGACATAAACGAGAATTTTTGCCAGCAGCAGACACGCACACATACACACACGCACGCATACACACACACGCTCATAGCTTTTCTACATTCTGTTTTTATATATTTCTACGCCAGCTTTTGCACATGCGAATGACTTTAAACAATTTCCACAACAATTTTGAGCGTTGGAATCGTCCTTCTGCTTCCTTCCACTTTTTTTTTTGTTACCTGTACGCTTTTACGGCCTCGACGGGAAATAGGCACTAAAAATCTAAGGGAAATGGCGTCAACAAAATGCAACGCGGAATGGCATAAAAATGCTTGACGCAGTGCCTGCAAATTGAATCACAGTCTTAAAGCCAGCAAAAGAACTTCAGTAAAAGAAGTCTTAAAGGCAATGGGGCGAAGGCAGAGAAATCGAAGGGTTCAGCTTTTTGAGCTGACCTCTGAACCTCTTTTGACAGCGCTAACCGCTCCCTTTATGTGCATTAAAAAGAAAGATATATATATAAGGATATACAAAAGTAACGTTTGAATTTCAAGTGCTGCGTGTCTTTGGCAGTCGTAAAACGTTTTAAGGATATTAAAAATGGAAACATGTGGAAATCTTCTTCTCTCCCCAAGCGCAACATAACGCAATCGACCGAAAGGGCAAAAATTTGATGAATTGACGCAATTTCAACCACAATAAGAGTCAGTAAGATTGTAATCGTTGCTGTTCCAAGAATATTATTTATATCAGATATCGAATTCGAATTGAAATTGAAATAAAATTTGCTTATTACAAGAAATTTATGTGTATAAATTTATAAATATATTAATTATATAATATTCAAAATTGAAATTTAATTGCTAATTGCAATAAATTTATATGTAAAGCTTAAAAAAAAATAACAGGATTCATATATATAGTTATTTGAAGAGATTTAAAAATCTGAGTCCAAACCTGAAACTAGAATAAAAATATAACGACAGACATTCGAAAGTAAAAGTGCTGAAAATGTGATTTTTAGGTTCTTTAGAGGTTAATTACCATCAAGATAACCTTTTGTTTTTTTTTTTTAAATTACTGCCAAATAAAAATTTTATAAAAATTTAAAAAAAAGGGTTTTACAAGAGAGGAATAGCTTCATTAAGTGTTTACAAGATATTGTAGTATCTACTCAGTTTATATAACATATTACTTATATATTCTTATTCATAAAGTAAACGTTTTCGAGAACATCTTACATATTTTTGCCCTTTTGCAAAAGATAAGCATAAAAATAATTTTTTTTTTGCACAAATATCAAATCCTGCTGTGCGTTTCAACCTTATGATGCAGAACAGAAAAAACATCAGTCAAATAAATAAAAAACAAAGAGAAATCGCCAAATCACAACTGGAAATTTGATGTGCACCCGCTTCAGATGTTCGTATGAGGGGGGCGTGGCTGGATTTGAAATAGTCTTTGTCTAAATTGAAAAATGCGCAATAGAAGTGAAGTCGTTTTTTTGGCTTTGGTACGGAAACTTTGGCAAACGCCCAAAGGATTTTCTTTTTGGACAAATAAGCGCATAAATTGAAAAGCAACCGCATTTGACCCACATTTAGTGAGCCACTCATAATCAGCGAGCTTGACCCCAAAAGCGGGCCATCTAAAAGAGATTTTTGACAGTTTTTGATCTTTTTTTCCTGAAACTTCCTCAAATCCCAAGAATTGCGATTTCAAGCAGAATATTATTAATAATCTTCTTCGTTGAGCCACAAAGTCAAACACTTGGGAACTGTGAGAGGAAGTTATCTCATCAATATCGATTCGAAGGGATGGGGCAGGGGATGGTAGTGGGGGGCGTGGCTGCAAACATAAGCCGACAACTTGGGAACGTGTCTAAATGGGAAAAAAATGAAGCGGCGTTTCAAATTTCTGCGACAGCAAACAAAAGACAATAACAAAAGCAACAGAGAGAGTGAGAGAGAGCGAAAAAAATACTAAAAAGAAAATACCAATAAAAATATTTGAGTCAAAACAGGGCTGAAGATTTTCAAGATATTTTTTAGTGATATGAAGAAAAGAAAAATAATATTTATAAAATAGAAATAATTTTTAAAATATATAAAAAATATCTTTAAATGGAATTATTAAAGTTAGAAATGGGAGAGAGAGAGAGAGATATAGCGAGAGAGATAGATAGAGAGAGATGGAGATGGAGAAATTTAGAGAGGGATAGAGAAAGATAATAAGAAAAATAGAGAGAGATGGAGAGTGAGAGGAAGATCAAGAGAGATAGAGAGAGATAGAGATAGAGAGGGAGAGAGAGATAGAGAGGGAGAGAGAGATAGAGAAAGATATATAAAAAGAGAGAGATAGATAGAGAGAGATAGAGAGAGAGATAGATAGAGAAAGATATATAGAGAGAGATAGAGAGAGAGGTGGAAAGAGAGATAGAGAGAGATAGAGGGAGATAGAGAGAGATATCGAGAGAGAGAGATCGAGAAAGATAGAGAGATAGATAGTGAGAGAGAGAGAGAGAGAGAGAGAAATAGAGAGAGATATAGAGAGAGACAGACAGAGAGCTAGAGAGAGAGAAATAGAGAGAGATATAGAGAGAGAGAGACAGAGAGCTAGAGAGAGAGATAGAGAGACTAGAATCGACTAATTTTTAGAAAATATGAGAAGACTTTTACGAGATTGCCAATAAAGCAAAAAAAAGTAACTGTTATGGAATTATTTGTATTTGTTAATGAATTCACTAAGAAGAACTTGATTTCAGAAAGAAAGTTATTGGTATTATTTGAATTGATGAGAATTTCATAGAAAGGCGATTATATAATCGAAAAAAAAGTTATATTTTATTTAAAGGTCTCTAAACTTTGAGTTTTATTTTCATATCTGATATACCTATTATTAAAGCATATAGTATTCCTGTTCGCAGTGCTTCACCTTAAGCTAATGTTTCCTTGCCCAGCCCTCGTTTTTGAGAATTTCCCAGCCTTTTCAGCTGCCTACCAAACAGCCTCAAAGGCCTCAGCTGCTGCACTCAGCTCCTGCCCTTGGCTTCTGCCCTGCTGCTGCCATCTCCAAAGTTCATCAACATATCGCACAATGTTCATCGTCGTCTCGCGTTTATGCTGAACTCAAGTAGTTTTCTTTGGCAGACATTCTTTTGACTTGGCCTCTGACTTTTGGGCCTATGCCCACATTAGCAAAAGGATTTTCAGCGATGTTGAATATCGACACGATATAACGTTTGATGCTTTTCCTTTTGCCAACCCCTATTCTCTCTGTCCGTCAAGTGTGAAAGAGAAAAAATTGTGGCCCATTGTTCAGTCTTAGAGTCCTTCTCTTTGGCTGATCAAGTGGCTACCAAGAAGTTTGCCAAGTCAACAAAAAAATCAATAGAATGCAATTTGAGTGCGTGTGAGTGGGTGTTTGTGTGTGTGTTGTGTGTGTGTGAGCTGCCACACCCAATATTGAATTACTCTATTACCAATGGCAAAGCAGCCAAGAAGCAGGCCAACAAATATTGCAGCCAAGTGCGCGACTTGTCTTGTGCAACTGCCATTGCATAGTTGTGCTCGCTGCAAGACATTTTATCCCTTTTGATCCGTTTTATTGTGACCACCGCAGCTGGTGTTGTCTTACACGCGACAGACCCCACGAGGGGCATGCTACCAGCAGTAGCAAACTCCTCATTGCCCTCCTCGTATACCCTCTTTTTTCAAACCGCAAGCGACGTCGAAGTCGACGCCATATTCGTTCAAACTCCTCGTCCTGCCAAACGTGCTGTGGCTGCAGTCCAAAAACCGGCAATTGGTTTTCAGTTACAGGCACGTCGACGGACGTCCCTCTAGCACCCCTTTTCACCTTCTTCCCTTTTCCTGCTCTGCACGCATGTATTGCCTGTAAGCAGCTTGTGTATGCACTTGACTCGTCTACCTAGTTGGAGCTGCTCCATGTTTCCGATTGCCCTGTCCCAACTGCGCTGCCTGTCTAGTTGGCCAGCTCAGTAAGGCGTAAAGCCCAAAGTAGGAAATAGCAAACTAAACAAGTCAAAATTTTGTGATTGGCTAAGTTGGGAGCTTCTTTAAATTCGTAAGTGATAGAATTGAAAAAAAAAATTAATATGAATGGAAATTGTATTTGATTTCTGAATTGATAAACAATTTCTTTTTTAATTTATACTATTAAGTTAAAAATTTTTGAAATTCCTTCATTTTGAATAATTATTAATATTATTAATAATTAGTAATATAAATTAATAATTAAAATTTTTTACAAATCCTTAACACTTAAAAAATATGTAAAAATAAAACAATAAAAATTAAAATAATATATAATTATTTAAATAATAATAATGGAATAAACTTTTCAACATTATTCAATGATGCATTATTTTGATATTAAATGTTTGTTTAAAATATTTTCGTCTTATAATATTTGAACTTTGGAAAAAGAAATCAGAACTGAAATTATATTTATTTACTGAATTGTGAAAATTATTTTTAAGAATATACTATTATTTTTTAAATTCATTAAATCTTTATTTTAAATTATAATTATAATTGATTAATAAATATTATAAAATTAAAACATTATATATGCCTATTGAAATAAATAAATTAATTGATTAAAAAATAAAATAATTCTTTAAAAAATAATAAAAATAATTTAAAATAAATTTGTGCTTATAAAATTAAATAACAAAACAGTTATTTTAATAAAATAAATTAAATTATTTTAACATTTTTAAGTTCTGTAATGAACGTTTTGACATTATTTGATGATGAAGGTAAACTTCTGAAGTCGGAAAATAATGTTTGTTAAAATATATTCGTCTTCAAAATGTACAATTTTTTTTTCAAAATTAATCAGAATTGAAAAAATTTTTAATTCCTCAACACTGGAATAAATAAATATTTTATTTTAATAAATGATAAACATTTTTAATCATATAGAAAGGGTATATAAATTCTATAAATCCTTTAAAGCTTTAAGGTCTTAAGCTCTTTAATCTATAAGAAGTTCTGCTATATATTAACTAGATATATATATATACATATATATAAGCCTTTCTAAAGGCCTTTGTTTTGCAACAGCTGCGAAAATTAAAAAAAAATATATTGCGAAGGTTCATTAAACTGCGACCCAAAAGCAGCCGAAGGCCAACAGCGCCGATGACTAGGCGTATTTTTGCAGCAGAAGCAGCAACAGAAGCAGAAGCAGTAGCTGCGGCAGACAATTCCGATCATAATCTACATGCCCTGGCTTGTCGACGTCATAATATGAATGTGTGTGTGTGAGTGCTTGGTACGTGCCTATTATGGCGTACGAAGGACATTGTCAATGTGTTCCAAGCATTTGTGTCTCTGTTTAATGTTTGTCTGGGCTGCAAATTCGATTTGAGGTGCGCCTCCTATTGAAGGGCACTTGAGCTAATAATAGCTAGAAGAGTGAATAGGGAAATGAGAGTCTGAGGGAGTCTGATATGCAGGCAGTCCCTGACCATGACACATTGTGTCCTTAAGCTCTTTTTGGCTATCGAACAAACTTCGTCTCGCTAACAAATTAGCAGCAAAGTTGCTGTCAGAGAAACTTTTCTAGTTCGCAAACCTCTCGCACTTCAAATGATTTTCCTTTACGCGACAGCATCAAAAATTTCACAAAACACCCAAGCAGCAGACGCAGAAGCTGTTTTGCCGCCAGTGCGAAAATCCATTAAGTGGCTGCCAAAAAAGAACAAATCCAAAAGAAAACCCAAAAGAAAACTAGCTAAGAAATTGTGAAAAATGTTATGCTTACGCTTTGATGCCCTAGCAAAGACTTAAATGAGTTTATAGATGGAATCAAATTGTTATTAAGACTTAGATTTACTTTTACAAATCCCTAGATTTACAAAAAGGTGCCTCTTTGACTAAGAAACTAATTTGAAGCGAGCTATGCCATAAAGTCTGTGCTAAAACCTTTTGGGAATTATAAGCTTGCTTAAAATTAATATCAATATAAATTTTTGTGCTTGGCTTATTCTATATAATATGCTGGTAATTGCAAATGAGCTGCTTACTACATAACATTCTAATACTTCATATTAGATTACTCAGCTAATATACCAAATGGAGTGTAGGGTATTTGCGAAGCTTAGCAACTTTAAATCGATAATGAAATGAAATGGCAAGCGCATACAAGGAGCAAAGCATTACGAAACTCTGAATAAAATGACTAAAATTCAATTTCGATATAAACAAAAGGCGACGACAGTGACAAAAAGCAAGGGAAACGTTATTTGCAAAAGTAAACGACTGTTATATACTCTGTAAATGTAATAGGTAAATTTCAGAAGCTAGTGAGGTTATGTAAAAACTATTTAATACATTTCCAGTTAGTGAAAAAAAGATGTCAAATATTAAAACTCTTTAATAGTATTACCTTTAACTCTCAGCCAATATACCCATCTTTATTATTTGAATTAAGGAGTATATAAACACAACTCCCAACCAAAAGCTGATTGTCACGAAGCGCAAACAACCAAATGGCTTAAAGCAGTAGGTGAGAATTTAGCCCCAGTTGGAAATTCAATAAAAATAAACAAAAACAAAAATTATTCTATCGATAAAGCAGCACTAGGAAATACCCTAGAATTCAGTATTATATAAGTTTTCGATTTTCAAGAGATTTCTAGATTGAATATTCATATTATATCATAGTACTTCATTCTGATTAAAAATATCATATAACTTAAAAATTGTAGATCAAATATACTATACCATAGTACTTCATTCCGATTAAGAATATCATATACCTTAAATTTTCTAGATTGAATATTCATGAATATTATACCATAGTACTTCATTCTGATAAGGAATATCATATACCTAAAAACTTCCTTCTAGCTTCTGTTACATACATTTCACCCTAAGCCATATACCCGATTACCCCTTTTCCAACGTGCTTAGGGTATATACATAACTAAATAAAAGTTAAATATAAATTGGTAATAGGTAGCGGACAAACAAAAAAAGTCTGCCCTCTGAATGAAATGTGCCCTAAACATGCAATCGAACTTCAACTTCGCTCAGCTGTTAATTTTGCATGCCGAAAAAAAAGCACAGAAGAAGAAGAAACCAACAAGTTTTTGGGTGGATGCAGTTTCGGGGGTTGGATATACAATTATTTGTATGTGTGAATGTTTCTTTTTGCAACAAAAAAAAAGACAAGCAACTGCGCTGGGGACGACGGCGTCAGTTGTTATTGCCAACATTTTAGTGGCGTGTACCAATGTGTACCCCGCCTACCCCTGCTGCCGCTCCCCCCTCTGCCTGCTGCGCCTTCCTCACTATCTGAAAGTGGTTGGCGAGGTTGTGACTCATGGCTGGAAGTGATGACGAAATCAGCCGGCAGCAGACACCGAAACTACAAAGTACTTGTGTACTCATATGAATAACTAAAACGAGGGTAGTTCAAGAAGTTGAAAGTGGCTAGAAAAAGCTAAAAAAAACCGTTTCTTTAAATGTATTAAAAATAATAATAGACAACCATGTATACATACATACATATATCAAAGGAGTGAGTTAATTGTAAAGATATATGACAATTAGAACTAATTAAACTAAAGATAATTAAACATAATAGAACTCTAATATACGGATATAATGAGATAACTATCTGGATATTAGAATTATGTAATCATTTGAATTTTTATTAAGATCTAATAACATTACAATAATATATAAAAAATAATAAAGGAAAAATTTAAAAAAAAAATTTAAACTTTAATTAAAATTAAAAAAAAATTATTAAAAAAAAATTTTAAATATATTACAATTTTAAAAAATCAGCAAATTAAATATAATAAAAATAAATATTATTAAAATAATATAATAAAAAATACATAAACATAATAAAAAAATAAAAATATATTTCAAATATTATTATTTTAGAAATGTAAAATTTTTTTACAGAAAAAAATAGAATTTGAAATTGATAAATTTTCTAAAATTGTACTACATGCTTTAATATTTTATTGCCTACTAACATATTTAAAATGTCCATATATAAATGTACATATATATGTATATAAAAACATAACATTTATATTGCATATGAAAACAATACAAACTTATCAAGCAAACCTCATGAAAAGAGCTCTGAGCGAGCATTCCACAAAAGTTCTGAGACTAACAGTCACTACTTTAATTGCTTGTTTTTAATACATTTTAAAAATATCAGTTACTTATTAAGCAACCCTCTTTCTTATAGACATACATATATATACTTCAGGATCAATGTACATATTTGGTTTGGCAACATGCGAAAATTTATGGATAAGCCATGTCGGGCGGCTGGCGGCACGTGGTGCCAATCAGAACACGCAAAGAGAATCAGAAAGAGAGAGAGAGATAGCTAGAGAGAGGGCGAGCGTGAGAGAGAGAGAGAGAGTAGAGAATAGAGAGTAGTGTGACCAAAGTGTACAAACAAGCATTGCGTGCCTCATAGCACGATATGTTGTGAGGAAAAGAAAATATTATGATTTTCATATGAAAGCTAAGCAGTTAATTTCGCTTCAAGTGTTGCATAATTATAAAGAGGGGGCGAAGGGGGGTGAGAGGAGCAGTTGGGGCTGATTTGCGATGCTGCTGCGGCACTCGAAAGACTCGTTTAGTCATCGTCAGTGTCGAGTGCAGAAAATGTTTAGTTGCTTAATTAAATGCAATACACGAAGGAACCAGCAATAAACCAAACAAAAGAAATGCATTTCAATTAAACAGAGAGAGGTAGAGAGAGAGAGAGAGAGAGCGAGAGAGAGAGGAGGCGGAAATATGTGGACAGCTGTGAGACTTAGCGCTTAGCTGTAATTAAGTGAGCTATTCAACTGCAAATGCAACGCTTGTCCCGTAGGGCTAATGTGGCTAAGAACCTAAACTGCAAATGGTCGCAAAATGCTTGACAATTTCCAGTCAGATAACGCTGCGAGTTTAATGACAGAGGAAGGACAGGGAATGATAGTGAATGATGGTGAATGACATCGACTAGCTAATAGCTGACTCTGAATAGAACTGAGTGTTATTAAGATTATATAATTTGATTGCTAATGATAGAAAATGACAGTGAATGACAGTGAATGAAAGTGAATGATGGTGAATGATATGGAATTCAGAGTCCTCAATAGTACGTTACATATAGCTATATCTTAGACCAATAATTTTATTTTTAATCATATAAGAATGACAGTGAATGATGCAGAATGAAAGAGAATAGAATAAAAGGAAGCGGACTTAAAAGCTAACACCTGACTGTAAAGTGACTAGGAATAGAAATTAGTGCTATTAATTGGTAATGATATAGAATGAAAGGGAATGACAGAGAATGACAGTGAATGATAAGAAATGCTGACAACCTGCTTGGAAGAGTACTGAGTGTCATTGATTCCAATAATTTAACTCTTCATCAGACAAAATGACAGTGAATGATGTTTAATAATAGAGAATGAAATAAGTTGAAGCGGACTGAAATGCCAGAGACTAGCTAACACCTGACTGTAAACCTGCTTCGAACAGAAATAAGTGTTATTAAGAAAATTAATTTAATTGTTCATGACATAGAATGATCATTTTGCTTCATTCATGGGAACGACGGGAATGATTAATAACAAAGGATACTAAGAGCACAGCAACTAGCTGCTAAGAGACTCTAAAAACCTGCTTGAAACTCAAATATAAGTTCTGTTAAACGCACTATTTTTTTCACTAAAAAACATAAACTGAATCATACGAATCAAACAAAAGGATTCTGAAACAATTTTGTCGAGCAAATTCCAAAACATTTAACGGTGATAGGAAGAAAAATGATTATCAAAAATAGAGTTTGAACCTTACTGAGTTTGCAAATAATGATATAATAATATCATATTAATAATATAAAATAATATAATAATATCCATCGCCAAATTCGCTTGATGTCAAAAACAACAGTTGCAAATAAATGAAGAGGGAAATAATAATTAAAAAAAGTATTCTATTTCTATGAAATTGTTTTTATTTTATAATATAGTTTGCAAGACATTTTATTTACATATACATTTATGCATTTCACATAACACTTACATATTTTATATAATTTTTCTAATATATATTTCTCTCTTTCTAGTTCTTTCAGGTAAGCCACATTTGAAATCCTCACCAAAACACATTATGTAAGTTTTTGCCGCACTATGCACAAGTTCAACTTTAGCTGGATGCGCACCTGTGCTGCCTCAAACCCCTTTAGCCACGCCCCTGCACATGAACATAATCATTAAAATACTTTTTGCCCACTTAACACACAATTGTCTGTTAAACCGTTTGGCCGTTTAACACACAAATGTTCACACTTTGATGCCATTATATAATACAACTATATATATATATATATATGTGTGTATGTGTATGTGTGAACTATTATGATCTCCCGCTCTACCTCCTTTTCGCATGACACATTCAGTTCAATGCTCAACCGGACGGATGGGACGGCATTCACGTTGTGTTTGCCGGCAAATGATTTCCAAAGCAATTCAAATGCAAAACGAGAACCGTTAGCCCCTCCCCCCGTAATCCCCCCGTTCGTCAACAAAATAATATTGTAGGAAGAAGCATTGTGCTTCGATGCCTGCGACAAGCTGCTGTCATGATATTCCCGCCTCCGGCTGCATATCTCTGACCCCTCTCCCCCGCTTCCAACAGACATGCAGATTGAGTGGGCGAGAGAGTGTCGCCTGTTAGGCCCGTAGGCTATGCTCCCGGCTCAAACTTGGACTTGGACTGCGACTCAAACTTCTGCTAGTGGTTCCGACTCTAACTCCAATTCTGCGTCCGACTCCCAACTGCTTTGTTGGGCTATGTGGCCCATTGTGATTCATCGGCCTCTGCCCTGCTTGGGTTTCGACACTGGCGCCGTTCTGCTATTTAAATTGCCGCTCTATATCCTTGTCCGCCTTTCGGCAGGGCCGACACGTCGCCAGCTTCACACTACCCACTGTGCCAAGGATATATTTTGCGCTCTTTTTCACTTTGCTCTCTCCTCTCTCTCGCTATTTGGCAATTTTTTGAGTCATCGCCGCTTTATTTATTTTTCTTTGCCATTCGTTCGTTCGCTCTGCTGCTATCTAATTTAATTGCAGTTAATATTTTTTTCGATATTCGAAAATTAGTTTTTTTCGGCTCAGCGAACAACCTGCTGCAATATGAAAGATAGAGAGCGGGAGAGTGAGAGAAACGCTGCGTGGGCATGTCAGCTGGCGTAAACGTTTACGCTCTCTTTTTGAGCGTTGCCAGCTGTAAAAAAAATATAATTTTATACATTTGAAAATGTTCATTTGCACTTTGAAAACTAAATATATTGAATATGTTATTCGGGAATATGTGAGAAAAATTTTGTTCCAATTTTAGAGCTGTTTGGAATATTCTTTCTTTGAATTCTTTAATTATTTAAAAAAAAGTATTTATTTTTAATAAAATTGATTTACTTTCGAACTTTGAATTAAAAAGGGAACATGCTACAATAATTTAAATTTAATAATAACAATAATTACATATTTTATATTAAATATATTAATTCAATGAATTTACTTAACTTTTTAAAGGATAACCAATATTTTTCTTTGTTATATATTGCAATATTTGTCTGAAAACCTAGCTGTGGGCTACTGTGTAATAAGCCGGCTTTCCTTGTCGAATGCATTTACAGTTACACGCATTTAACGGTCTGTGGGTGGCACTCTCAACTCTCTGCTCTCTGCTCTCTTTCGTTCGTGCTCTGCCGCTGCTGCCAAAGCAGCAACAATGAAGCAGAAGTTTTGCAGCGCTGCTCACGGCGCATGTTTCGAAATCAGTTTTCGAAATTTCGCACATTAAGGTTACGCAGCAAGGTCGAAAAAGCAAAAATATGACCAATAAATTAATGAAAAATTAAATTCAATGAAATACTTATGCAATTAAAAAACAATTAAAAATAACTTTTTTTTTGTTATATAAAAAATATATTTTAAGCTTAGCTTAACCCTTGTATTTGCAGACAAAAGCACCCGCTGTCACAACAGACAACCCTCTAAAATTCGCACTCTCTCTCTTGGTCCGCGCTGCTGCTGCTGCGTAGCACTCTCTCGTAATTTCTTTCTCGCTCTCTTTCTATTTTTTGTTGGCTCTGTCTTGGGGGAGCTGTTGTGAATGCCGCTAGCTCTGTTGCGCCCCAAAGTGGTTTGTCCTTTTTGCCATATGCATTGTCCTTGCCAACGCTAGCGACAGCGCTGCCGGCGTCAACGTCAGCGTTAACGTTGGCGTCAGCGTCACGGACGTCAGTTGCTCGCCTGCTGCTGAAAAATTAACATCGACATAATTTAGTTTGTCTTCGTCGTTCGGTGCGCTCGTTACGTATTCGTGGTGTTGTCGTTAGCGTCGTTTCTCTTTGTCATTGTCGTTCTTCAAATCAACTGTGAGAGGCAAGACGCAAAAATAACGCAGTAAAAGCAGATCGCGCATAAAAACGCCGCCGTAATTTGTAAACAAATACAAAAAAATTGTAGCATACCTTTTAGGGCGGCTAAAAGAAAATCTGAAATAAAATCAAAAACCTTTTGCGAACTTTAAGCATTAATTAGACAATTTTAATTAAAAATTAATTATACTAAATAAAACATTAATCATAATAACTGTGCGTTGCGCTCTCAAAAGTAGGCAACACAACATTTAGTTGGCAACACTCACATATCCAAACGGCTTAAACTACTACTACTAAATACCAAAGATACTACTCAAAACTAGCCTATATATTTGTTTATACAAGTAAAAAACTAAAAAAAGGTATCAACATGCTGATTGGATTAGTACGCGATTCGGTGATGCAGTGCTTCTGCCACACCTGCCGTGCGCCGGGCATTTTGCCAGCGGGTAAGCTAACTGCATACAAAAATAGTAGTAGAAATGGTAGTAGTATTTATACTACAAACAAAAAACTTGAGTTTGGTAACAATTCGACTTGAGGTATTTGAATTAATTAAAAAAAAAGACATTTTTTTGTTTGACTCGTGTCTCTTTTTTTATTTTTGGCATTTGCTTCCAAGGTCAAAACAATTTCGAGCTTTTGTTGTTTGTTTTTTTGGGGGTTTTGGGTTGTCAAATCATAAAAGTTAAGGGTAGACCACTTTAAAGTGCTCTCACGTATGTTCAAAAAGTTGTTCTCGACTAGAACTTATGCCCACAGCTCGTTATAGTTGTAGCTCCCTGTGCTATGCTCTTGACCGTTCTCTAACGTTGACCTTAAGTTTTTCTGCTTCGTTTTTGTTGTTGTTTGTAGTTCGAGTCGCCAAATTAGGTTCAATTTGTTGGCGCTCAACTTTTTGATTGTTCACACAATGAATGTTTGGAGAGCGTAGAAATGTTGAGCACTTGCTAAAGATTCTGAAGTGGTTTGCAGTGTTTTTTCGGTACAAATCATGTTTGAGTGCTGAAAGAGTTAAGAGTCAGAGCCTTTCAAGTGCAGACGTAACCAATTTTCAACTTGAATTCTTAAGGGATTGTAGTTGAGGTCAATTGCAGAACACTTTAAAGTTGTTTTTGAGCAGAGGATTTCGCCAGGAAACTGAAGTTAAGGATGCTTTATATTGATTTCTTCTTTTGGCTATATAGAAATATTGAATGGGAAAATAAGAACTGAATAGATAAATAACATTTTTATTAAAGAAGTCTAGAATATATCCAAAGATTTTTTGCTGATTTTATAATTTTCTTGAACTTTTTTATAAACTCTATATATATGTATATGATATAAAACTAGGAGTGGTCCGTAAATAATATAGAAAGTATACCATTTATCAAAGCCTTAATTTAGATATAAAGAAGTATATATGCATACATGGATATTACATATAAGCATATTATAAAGTATAATCCATTATAATATTTTTGCAATTTTAATAATATAAGACTGATGATCTTTATGCATTAACATTATGATATAAACAGCATGTGTAATGTAAATTTCCTAACATTTACTTTCGCAATTCAGCAAGAATAATAATCTCTTAGATCGAAGTAAATCAAATATGAAAGCAAAGTCTATCAATCATACTCGCAACAGTCAAGGACGCTGTTTGAGACCTATTAAGTCATCAACAGGCCCAAGACAATTATGTAATACAACAACAACAATAGCAACAATAACAAGACGAAGGACTAGGTCTTAGACACATGTTTGTAACGGCCTGCTGAAAAATACAAACGATTTCTGTTTTTCTTGGTAGGGAAAATCAATTTAAGATAGCAAAGACAGATATAGAGTGGAATCTAGAGAGAGAGAGAGGGAGAGAGAAAGCCTTACTATAAAAACCAACAAAAAGACAATCAATATGACGTTGATTTTTGCTGTGTAGAAAGTGTGGAGAGGCAAAGCTAAATGCCACCAAGTAGGCAATAACAATTTAGTGGATGACTGTTTGTTGCCATTGTAGTTGTTGCTGTTGTTGTTGGGGCCTTTTTTTAATGGTGCCCCTCGCCATGACATCGCATGGCGCCAGTCAGCCGGCAACGATGAGTCATGCCGCATGCCGCATGCCGCATGCCACATGCTCTGTAAGCGAACCAGCCAGCGGCTCATGGAATTTAATATTAGTTCCAGGCAAAAGGCGCAAAAAGCAACTTCTTCTACTTTTGTGCTAATGCATATGAATGTCTATATTACGACTGGACGGCGAATTCAGTTATGCCAATGATTTTATTTATATTGTATTGGGCTATTAAAATGCAATAATCGGGGCAAACAATCGCACATACGACTACGAAATGATTGCGCAATATGCACACGGGCCAGCGAGCACAAGCACAAGCACAAGCAGCAACTGAAACACACACACACACACACACACATGTACAAACAATGACGATGACAGTGGAAGGCGTTTATTGATTTATTGACACAGGCACCTCACGCTAAAAAAAAAAGAAAAAAGAAGGTAACAAACAATGAAAGAACAGACAGATGAAATACCCTAGGAAGTACAAAAAGTCATTGACTTGTATTAATAATATTGTAATAATAATATATAATATAATAAAATAATATATGTGTAATTATACATATATAATCATTAGGGATCAGTTCAATAGATTGAAGCACAAGCTAATAGCCTTTAGAGATCAGTTATTAATGAAAAAGCTTTAGAAATAACTGAAAGAATAGACGCAGCAAAAAGCTCAGAAGTTCAACAGTTGGAAATATTCTGAATCTCAAGTTGAGCTGCTGTGGAGTACTTGATGTTTTTGAATACCTAAGTCTCCTTAAGTTAATATACCAAATTCATATACCAAATTTGACAACTAGTTCAATTGCCATTTGCAATGTGTTCCTTGTATAAAAGTTTTTAGAGATCAGTTCCTATTGTAAAATGAACCTGTTCTATAAAAGTTAAAATTAGATTAGTTATAGATCAGTTAAGAGATCTCGCTTTAAAAGAAAATTTTAAATATAGCTAAGTTTTCACACTTATGACTTAAGTTCTTTAATAAATGTTTTTTAGACAGTCAAGCTTGCCCTTATCTTCCAGGGTATATACAAATAAAGTTCAAAGACAAACACCTCAACAAATTACTTACATGAGTTTTGCACAAGAAAAACATTTAACTTCTGCTGCTTTTCCTCTTCCTCTCACCTGAACGACGAGTGTGGGCAATTTTTCAATTGATGAAGGTATTTTTCACAATTCTCTCCAACCTCACCTTAGACTATAAATCTTGCCGCGTAACTGTACCTAATTACGTCTGTTGTGGAATGGAGCGGGCTGAGTAGAGGGGCGTTTACAAAATAACAGCTCAATTTGCACTCGACACGTGTAAAAAGATATAATAGCCATTTTAAATGGGATCCTAGTAAAAGTAAATGAGCTGGAAAAGCAGTTGCTGTTCAAAATAGATTGCCTTGGACGATATCAACTACAGTGTATGCTCTAAAAAGAGAACTTGAAAGAATTGAAAAGAAAATGTTGGTAAAACATTTTTAACGAAGTCCTTAATCATGTTAGAAAAAGAATATTTATTTATCAAAATTTATAAATTTTATGTAGAATTTTTATTAAATAAATAATATTTTTTATCATTCTTTAAAATCTGAAATTGTTTAAATGGAAATCTTCTTTTCTTGATCAGGATAACAATTTGAGTCGATCTTAACATGTTCCTCACCTCGTAGTTTTTTCATAAAATATACTTATTATATAGTATTATTATACGATGTAGAAAAGTAATTTACTTTACGGATTGAGTATAAAAATTAAATTTAATATAGGGCTTATTTGCTCTCTCTTGATTATGAGCATGATTTTGATTATCGCGATTATGATGGTTATAAATATAATGATCGTGATTACTAGAAAGAAGTTAAAATATTTATAGCTATGACTTGGGTGCAGGATAACTAATAGTCGAACACTCCCAACAAGAACAGTATTTGTTGTTGAAACTCAACTATATATATACATACATATATATCAAATTTTACTTTTTAAACAATTTGGTATTCCACGCAGTATTTTAGAATTATTTTTAAAAAATAAAATACATTCTGATATATAAAGCTTAATTTTTTCTTAGTCTAAATTGAAATTGAAATTCATTCAATTGACAGGCAAACACGGCTCAATTATCATTTGACACATGTCTAATTTATGGCTCACAGAGTTTGTGTGTGTGTGTGTGTGTGGAAACATCTTCGTTTCGTAGAATGGTTAGCTTTTCAAGGGAGTTGGCAGGAATGGGAGCGAGCCAAAGCCCCATCCAAGCGATATGCCTTTGGCCCAAGGTTAAAGCTGAAACATGATGGTTTTTAATTTGGCGCCTCTAATTGTGAGTGCCGTTGCTCTGGGGGCAAACATGTCTCTCTGCAACTGCCATCCGCTATCTCTGTTCCTTTCTCGCTCATATATGTGTGCTTTGTGATGGCCTCGGCTGGTTGGGTTTGGGGTTTCGCCTGTGGGGGTTCACTTTGCCTTTGGTTTGGCAAATTAGATTTCCTAGCTACAAAATTGCAATTGAAAATGCTTTTCCAACTGCTGCTGCTGCTGCTGCAACGGAAGGGCTGCAAATTGTTTGAATTGGTGTTAAAATGTGGAATGCGTAAAGTCTTGAAAATTGGTGAAAATTTTAAAGTGTTTTCCAAGCGTAAAGTTCTAATATAGATTAAGAGAACATGTGAAAATAGTAATTACAATTAATTATCTTATTGCAAAACAGATCTCTAATCTCTATAGATTAGTAAGAGCTATGCTTTGGGCACAAATCAATTAAGATGGATTGCTATGTTCAAGAGAACATTTCGACAGCAGGCAAATGAAGCTGAGCTAAAGTCAATGTGAATATAATTTGATGCATCTTTTAGACAAATGGAGCTCGACAGCTTGCGGCCAAGCTGGGGCAGAATTTGGGAGGGGCATTTCATATGATGGATTAGTCGAGTGCTTTAGGACCGCCCACAAAGCTAAACATGTGTTGTAAATGTCCACAAATTACTTTGCCAAAAGGGAGCGAGTGCGAGCGAGACGGGGAGAAAGAGAAGGAAATTAACTAAGCAAATGTGCTTCATTTGCCAAAATATTCTTGAACATCTGCTGGGGCAAAAACAAATTTTGTGCAGCATGTATTATGATTCTATATGCTATATTGCAGTAATAAATATAAATGCTGTCTTTAATTCTTGTTCTTGGACATAATCTAAACAGAGCTTAAAATATATGTGTATTATTTTATATATATATATGATTAAAAAAATTATGTTTTCATTTTGTAGACTTCGCAGGCCAGTGAGGTATGCGTTAAATGTAGGGTTCGAACCCTACTGAGTTCAGTTCGTAATAATACGATCTATTTTTTATTTTTTATTTTATATTTATAATGAACTTATTAGTTCGAACCCTACTGAGTTCCAATTTTATATTTTTATATTTATTATGAACTTATTTCGAACTTTACTGATTTCAAACCCCACTGAGTTCAATACTAACCATTTGTTTAGCCAAAAAAAAAAAAAAAAAAAAAAAAAGTTTAAAAAATGATAAATAAAAAATATATAAAAAAAATTATAAAAAAAAATATTATAAAAAAAATTGTTTTCATTTAAAACTAAAAAAGAAATTAAATAATATAGTCACACTAAATAACAGTAATTTTTTTTTAATTTTATACGCAAGTGGCTTCTACTAACCTAAACCTTTTAATATAGAGAAGTTCCAATTTTCGAATTGCAATTTTCAGTAATATTTTATAACTGTCAAAAATTAAAAGCCATTGACAGTAATTTAATTAGTTAATTATCTTTATTATCTATTTAATTTCAAAAGTCATAAAGTAAGTCTTCAAATATTAAATATCAAAATATATAGAAATGAATAAGAATAACCTCTCCTGCCAGCCGCTGACTAAAGTTATGTAAAACTGATGTTTTCGCTTCTTTTACGCTTTTTTCTTTGCCGACTTTTAGGCGCCAGCCAACAATCGACACGCCAACATAGTTCTCAAACCCGAACATTTTAATCATTATATTTGGCATTACAGTTCGCAGTTGAAGTCTTGTAATTACGAAACCCAGACAAACCCTCACTTAGACTGTTGCTGAGCTCTAGATGTACTGAAAATTATTATAGTTCGACACATGTATATATGTGTATTATTCAAACGATACATCTACATATGTGTACTATATATTGACTACACGTTTTAAGCATTGCGTGACTTTTACTTTACATGGGTAAAAAAGGAAAAAAAAACAAAAGGAAAATATTTGTCAGCCATTAACATTCTGGAGTTTGTCCTTGAAATAATGTAAACGAGCAACAGAAGTGAAGAGTGTTGAGGCTTAGAAATTATGGCTGACATTAAAATATATATATGTATATGTATTTGTATATATTATTGAGGTGGTTCATTAGCGCCAAGCTGTTTGGTTAAGTAAAGCGGAAATCCTACAACAGTATCAAGAGGAAATGAAGAGCTTATTGAGAAGGAGCCATCATCAGCTTGAATGCATTAATTTCTGGGTGGTTTCAGTGTATCGAGAGACGCTTTGACGCTTGCAAATGTTATTATATAGGGCTTAATGGCATGTTAAGAAAGAGAGAGAGAGAGAGAAAAATAGGGTTGATAGATTTTTAAAGTGCTTTTAAAATTTCAGAAAAATAAATGTTACGAATTTTTCCAAACTGAAAAATAGTTAAGTTTATTACCATGTTCCAATAATGGTATCTGTAGAGGGAATCAACAGTCCTGCAAAGCTTAGTGATTTCAGCTCCAAAACTGTGAAAAAATATAGATTTTTTAGAGAAAGTTCACAGCAACCCATCTACCAAATTTAGATGCTGTAAATATAGATGTACATATATAAATACTTGCAATTTTAGGTAGATCTCTAGGGAGGCTCAACAGCATTCCTTTCAATTTCACGCGAGTATACATTCCTTCAATAAAAAACAGAAAACCAATATACTCATTTTTTACTTAATGAACGAGTATTAAAATGACAGTTGAACGGTTCGACTTGAACCGTTACAACCATCAGCCTTGAAATAACAGTAAACGTTTCCATTATCTGTTGTTTATTTTTCAAAGTATTTTTTGTGTGCGGCATTTGACGCACTGTCAAATTTGACAAAGTCCTGGCTATGGTGGCAAATGCAGCATGTTCCTGCATGTCCTTTTTGTGGTTCGTCTTTTTTTTTTGTTTTTCATTTACTCTCGTACATTTTCACTTGCCAACGGCAAAACACCTTTTGTACGAAGCTCTTGTATTTCAACAAACTGTCGAAAGTCATAAATAATGCCCGGGCGGCAGAGAGTTTTACGGTCCCTGGTGTGTAATTTTCTCATTTTAACTCACACATGAACAATTTATTTTAAAGGAAAAAAAAGAAGAAAAATATCTGTATATATATATATAAATATATATATAAACTTTAGCCATACAGTTTAGTTGTGATTTTTGTGAGACTGCATTCTAAACGATTTACTGCAAATTCCAAAACACAAAGCAACTGAACAATTTAGTAGGTGAAAAAGAAATAAAACTATTTATCACAAAAAAATGTGAAAAATATAGACTTGATCTGACAGAACTGAGTTTTATACACAGAGAAACTTTAACATTTCTAAGACTTTTTAAACTGAATTATACTGAGTTCTTAGGTCTCTTTGAGGGTTAAGCATTAAATATTTAATAATATTTTTATAATTTAATTTTTTCCCAATTCTTCACTTTTTGCAAACAAGATTAGTTCTATTTGTCAACATATAATAAAATATAATGATATAAATTCTGAATTATTAATTTTTATTTATTTAACAAATTAAATCTAGTATTTAATATTAAGGTTAATGATACTTAAACAAGCACTAAATAAAAATAAATAAAATAAATTAAACTCATTTCATTAAATATAACTCAGAATTTTGTTGTATTTAGTTAAGTCATTTTTATTTCGATTGAAATGAAAATCTAGGAAAATTTTACTTTATTTAAAAACAATAATAATTATGCAGTATTAAAAGCGTTTTCTCTTTCTCTTATGACACATAAGAAATTCCAGGGACTTAAAAGTCTTGATTTTTAAACTGTTGTTTCAGATTTAAATATTTGAAAAAAAATGTTGTAATTTTTTTATTTGCATTTGCCATCCTATTTATCATTGAAAGTTCAATTTTAACATATTTCTTCGATTAAAGAACTTATCCAACTAGCAAACCAACTCACATAACTCAGCTGCCAGCAGAGCTAATCAAATTTTCTGAGTTTCTCGGCTTGGAACTTGGAACTTTAGCAAGTTCTTAAGTGGAAGAGAAACAACAGAGGAGGCAGGCTGTCACAGCTGTGCTACAGGAATGCCAGAAAGGCGTTAGAACTATTTAGGCCAAGTTGTCACGTAGCATGCACATTTTTCCATATTATCCAGTAGTAGGCTTCTGGCATTTTTCCTTGTTCATTGGATACGCTTTTCTTTTCTGTTTTTTTTTTTGTGCATGTCTCTCACGTAACAGACGCATACATAACATTACTTAATTTTCAGTTCTGTTGTTTTTTTTCTGTCGGCCAGGGGCCAACAAATTAATGAAGTTGCATATTTTTGTTGAATTCTTGGCAAGCTGAGAGACAAACGGAGAGAGAGAGAGAAAGGGAGGGAGGGAGGTAGGCTGAGAGTCAACAAATTGGCTGACAGCTCAGCAGCCGCATGTGTCCTTAACATTTGAAAGCGTTCGCAGTTGTCTCTGATAAAAATATATAGTATATATATAAATATATATACTTGACAGTGTTCCGCCAAAAAGTCATCATCACTCAATGCGTCGTCTCCTGTCCATTCCGGCTGTCTGTCCCGCCTGCCTGACAGCTCGCAGATAACGTGCGAAATGCTTTGGGCCTCATTATTTCAGCTGTTGCGTTTGCCTTTATTTATTTTCTTCTCTTTTTTTTCGGTGGGCGTAATCCTCAACGTCTTATGGCGCTTGACTTGCTTCTTTCTCTCTCACTCATACTCTGACCTTAATGAATTGCAGCAATTGAATGTGAACGAGTGTTAAGCATATAGATTGTTTAATTTTGATACCCTGTATTTGAGATCGAGTTGATCAGTGTGAGCTTTATATTGTTTAATTTAAATGGCATAACCTGATTGAATTGCAAATGATTGAATATTATAGAAATAATAGATTGTTTAGTATTAATACCCTGCATTTGAGAGCTAATAACGAGTTGGTCCGTGTGCGCTTTAGTTTTAGATACATTGGAGTAAAATATAGCTTTATATCAGTTTAAACTCTTTTTAAAATCTGATTTCAGCAATTGAATGAGGAACAGTATAGAGATTGTTTAATGTCGATACCCTGTATTCTATTATCAAAACAAATTTGGTTCTATTCCTGGTATTTAGTAAATGTGGTGATAATTTCTTACTATGCGGTCAACATTTTTCACAAATATAACACATTTTTTTTGTTTGATACCCTGTAAAAAAGTGCCTTTAATAAGTTCATATTTTCATCTATAAAACCTTAGCAATTGATATACTATATACAAATCTAGTCTTCTTCAGTTGATTCTTCTATCGTTTCCCAACTTTTCTGCTTGAAGTTTTCATTGTTAAACTATTTCCCCTCCATAAATCGTTTAATATACATTTACCATTTGATTGCACTTCTCTTCAAAGAAAACAAAAATATTTAGCTTAACCCAAACTTAAGACCTTTTCACATTCCCTGCAATATGTTTTGCAGCACAATATGCACAAATGTCAGTGTCATTGTCGAGTTATTTGATTCCATAGTGCCATAGACCAAATGAGCGTTGGGCTGAATACACCCCCTCCCGAGTGGAAATGAATGCATGAATTATTTAACAGCGTGAATGTCCCCTTCGCTGAGTGAGCGACAAGTCTGTCGAGAGCTTGACATGAGCAGCATAAGCAAGTAGCAGCATACCAGAGGTGACTCTCATCACTTGTTGAATGTAACTAGACTGCCTCGATACCCTATAAAATAGAAGCATATGATTTAAAATAACTCAAAATATGTTTTCAGACACGGAATTCCGGCCTTGTGTAGTTTTTAGTTTTCCTGGTCTTATGAAAACTTCTGTTGCATATATTACAGGGTATATATTAAGTAAAAATGGATTCGTCATTTAATTAATCAGGAAGCTAATTAGATAATAGAAAAATGGATTATGAAAACTTATGTTCTACTTATTACAGGGTATATTTGACGGGGTTTATATTACAGGGTATATGTTGAGTAAAACTGGATTCTTAATATACTTGTCATTCCTTTTGAGATTAAAAAGCTAGTAGATATTCAAGAAGATTATGAAAACTTGTTTTCTATATATTCTATACATATTACAGGGTATATGTTGAGTAAAGATGTGTGCATATATATGTTGTCATTTCCTTGAATGTGCAAGGCAAGTAGATATTAAGGCAATTGGCACAACAATAGTCAACTATGATACCCTGTAAATCGAAAGCAGCTCCTAATAAGACTTTAATCAGGAAGCTAGTTGCTTAAAATATTATTAAAATGTTATATAATTTCTGTTAATTTTTATATCTCAAGTATACAGCCTAATACTGTAAAATTACGGGGTATAACTAGTGCAAATTTAGTTTTCGTGCACACAAAAGCCAAAGCCAAAGCATAAAGAAAACGAGTGAATACTGAAAAAATGCAAATGGACAGAAAAAAAGTCGACATAGGAGTGCGGTAAAAAAAAATAGAAGCTGAACTCAAAAGTTGAAGAAAATTGCATTAGACGTTCGCAGACAACGAAATAGAAGCACGTAGCAGCTGAAATGGTACAGGGATTGCATAGACCAAAGACGATTGTGTTGAGGTAAAGGAAGAGAAATAGGAAGAGGATGAGGAAGAGGAAGAGCAGAGACAGACTTTGGCATATGGTATGCATATCTATCAAAAACAGTTTGGGGCGTTGTCTGGCTTTAGAGCTTGTGGCTAAAGTGAGAAATGGAACTGATTCCATTAATATAAGTTGTAAAATTTATAAAAAATGAGCTTTGCAAATACCAAAGCAAATGAAAACGCGCCTAAAAAGCGGCTTTAAAATAAAATTTAAATATTTATGCATAAACGAGGGGACAAACGCGGCTGGGACTGAGAACCGAGAGTCTCTCAGAGCCAGCTACTTTAACAGCGACTGTCAACAGCTGTGGCTCGAACGACAGCTATTGTTTGTTTTTGTTTTTCTATTCGTTGTTGTTCTAGTTGTTGTTGTTGTTGTTTGCCTTTTACCTCAAGCAAACAAAGCAACGCCCCTGACCAAGAAACCCTTTGGTGCTTTTGTTTATTTTTGTCACACTTGTCGCTGCCCAGCGAACAACGAACAATCGAGTGACAGCCACGCCCAAGTATTCTGACAATAACATTGAATTTTTATGGCAACACGTTTAGTGTTTGGAGCATAAACGACAAATGTTTGTGACAGAGAAGAAGGGCTCCCAAAAATGTTTTATGCAAATATTTGGCCAATGGCATAAAGTTTTATTGGCGATGCAGCGCATAAAAGCGAAAGAGGAAGCATATGGCCAAAAGTTGTGCGTCATTTTGTGGTAATTACACGTTTTGGCAAGAAAAAGTTAAGAGTAAGTCAAGAGAAGGTGCAAGAGTGGCAAACGACTAACTAAAGAATACCCTGTAAAATGTAGAAAATATTCTTTAGTGAATTACTTTTTATATTTTATTTATATATACACAAAAAATAACAAAGTAAACTGTTAGAGAGAGAGAGAGAGAGAGTGAGAAAGAGAATACGAATGGGAATTCGAGTTCGAACCCGAGCCTAGAGTCAGAACACAGCTAAATGCGCTTAAGAGGCATAGACAGAAGCAGCTAAAAAAGCAAACTTTTTTTTATTTTTCAATTTTATTTTTAAAAAAATAACATTATTAAAAAAAAATAATAAAAAAGCATTATGATAAAAAAATAACAAAATAAAATAAATAAATAAATATGTATAAACGTGATTTTTTTAAATAAAATTGAAAATTAAAAAAAAATTTTGTTATTCTCATTATCATTTTCATTATCAGATTATTCTTTTAAATTGTGCTCTTGATACCCTTAGCTTTTAAAATGGAGTATTATCATTCTCAATTTAAAGGTGAGATCATTGGCTTAGGAAATAGAAAGACGTAGAAAAGTCTCTAAAGTTTTAGAAAATACTTTTTTGCATTTCTTTATCTGTATTTTACTCGATTTTCTAAATATTATAAAAAGCCAAAGACTCGATGCTCCTAAGCAAGACATCGCCCTGCCTTTAGTTTCCTTTTACTCACCCTATCTACATTTGTTGTTTCATTACTTTTGATATCTAATGACAGTTGTATATTGAAGTGCAAACTTTTGCGATGGCAGCCCGTTTTAAACGTTAATTAGAAATTAACATTCGTTTTTATGATGAGAGGCAGGATGGTTAAAAGTTGCCAACCAATAACTGCTGACCACAGCGACGCATCGAGGCCTGTCCAAACTTTGGCAAGTGTCAACCGAGAGAGAGAGAGAGAGAGGATGCTAGAAATTGTGGTTGCCTTGGCCTCTCATTAAGATGCCAAGTGGAGTGGCGGGGATTGAGTAACGGGCGAGGTCGTTTGATAAACGAAATTACGTTGATTATAGCATACTTCGTTCGAGAAGGCGGCCAAGTGAAATATTGCCTGTGACCTTAAGAAGCCAGACAAAGCGCTTGTCCCCTCCATTTTTATGCTAGATTAAGCATAATTTTATAATTAGTACGCAGCCAAAAAGGGCACAAAGTACACACAAAGTAAATGAAATGTTGGCCCCAAAAACCAACAACAAAATATAAAAGTAGAAACTTAATTAATGCAGCTGTTTATTAGTTTTCGCAAACTGCTGAAAATTGCTTAAGAATTTATGCTAATAGACAAGTTTTTAAGCAGCTTTTTATAGTTGAAAGCTGTTATTTAAGCAAAATGCAGAAAAAGTTTTAATCCACTCAGCCCTAAATTTAAAATAAGCTGTAAACATCTAATGTGTGAAGGAGACAGTTGTTAGTATATATGTTTATATATATGTATATATGTATATATGTGTAAAGGAGAGAGTTGATATATATATTTATATAATATTTGTATTAGAATTAGAAAAGATTCACATGCTCCAAAATATTCCTACATATATAATTTCTTTATATTTTTGCAACCACAACTTGTACTTCCTTCTTCACTTAAACTCCTAGAGTACAGGGTATTATCCTGGTCGACTCCACACACACACACTCAAATATTTAGTTTAAAGTTGAGTTTGTTCATTTTTTATAAAATAAATAAACTAGTTTTGCATAAAGCTGGTTTTTTTTACATTTGCCAAAAAGAAAATATTTGTTTAAAACTTTCTATGCTTTTACTAGTTTATTTAAAACTTTTGATTTTATTATATTTCCATCAGCTCTTGTGAGTCTCAAAATAATGAAAGCAATTTCATAATTTAAATAGAAATTGCTAAAAAAATAAAAAAGTTGATGTTGCGTCGAATTGTTACCAAAAAGGGTTTCTCTTTTCAAATGGGAAGAACTTTCCTTTGCTAATCTATTGCAAAACTATCTTTTATAACTCTATTTCGCATTGCTAACCAACACTGGCTGTAACATTTAAAGTAGTTTCGAGAAGATCGGCGCCAATGAAGAAAAATAATAAAATACGCTCAAAGCAGCCGCGACTCAACAAGAAAGTCAAATTTATAAGTAAGTACGAAATATATATCAGAAAAAAAAATTTTTTTTAAATATATATAAAAAAATAAAAAATATATTTAAAAAAAGAAATATATAAAAAATAAAACATTTAATGAACATTTATCAAATTTATTAACTGCATATGAAATATTTATAAATATATTTAATATATAAATATATACAAATTTACATTTGATTCACGTTCATTATTTCATAAAGTAAAAACACAAATTTGACCTTCATCAATTGCTGTCATTTTGTCTAGCGCCTAAATATATCTAACTTCTATTTTTCCCACCCACTCAATTAATGTGCTTTTCCAACCCCTAATTGCATAATGAGCCAAGTTTTAGTTGAATAGATCAAATATATATATATATATATATATAGACAACTACCAACTGGTTTTGATGTGAAGTACGTGAAGTTCTCGCTTCCTAGGCAGCTATAAAAAGTAGACTCATATTATAATATAATATTATACATGAACTCTATAAAACAGAAAGAAAAAAAGCAGAAAAAAACCAACGAACAGAGAGTATAATAAAAACAAGTTGTCTACAGCAAACAACTAAGCCAGGTTAGGTAGACGCCGCTAGCCAGGTGAGTCATGGCTGAAAGCTACCTCAACTCCTCCTCCTTCTCCGTCTCCTCCACCTTCTGTGGCACCCGCGGCGCTCCCTGGCTTTGGCTTTGTTGCCTTTTGTTTGGTAATAAAATGTCAAAATCGTCTGGCCGGCGCCAAGCTAAATGAAGTAGATTTCGTTGGACAACCCCACCGCCGCTTGGAGGCCCCATCACTACACCTGACAAACTGGCCCCCTGGGAGGCGCACGGGGCGTATGCGTGTCCGCACACTAAACAACATGGTTGCGTATTAATATAATTTGTTATGGTTGCTGCAACATTTTAAATACTTTGCGCAGATTTTCCTGGTCGTGTTTTAATAAGCTTTATCTGTGGGCCATGAAATTTACACGAAGCTGCCGCTAATTTTTGCAGCATGGTGACAAAGTTTTGTGTTTCAAATATACCCTATATATCCTAAGGAATAGGCTGTATTGATTTTTAAAATTAAAAAAAAAAGCAAAAATTATTATAAAGTTTTTCGAAAATTTAAAAATATTTAAAAGTATTTTTAAATTTAAGAATTTAAAGGGTATTTCATAGTCATGCTCTCTTTTGCATTTGCTGATGTTGCGGTCAGGTGTAATTAAGACTGCAGTTAAAATGGATTTGTTTATGTGGTTTTTGTGGACTTTTTGACAAATATGTATCAAATTTACTGGCTAGACGATGAACTGAATGGCAAACAGATAAAAGTGGGCCTGATATCTGATATTTTATATGAGATGAAAGCCGTATCAAAAAACCACATTTCATATTCAATTAATCTTGCAGGCTCAATCTTAAATTTTCACTTGGCATTGGACTTATTCAATTCTAATAGCAAAAAAAACGTTTAATGTCTTTTTGTTTAACGCTTGAGATTTTCGCATTCATTTTCATTATGGCTAGCTGCCAATTTTCGCGCTTTATGTCAGCTTTTCTTCATTTATCTCTCTGCCGCATTCTCTCACTTTATCTCCACTTGTTTTTGGACAGATTGAGTTCATTAATTTTGCTATATGCAGCCTCCCTTCTAAGACGCTCAGCCAAACTCTCGGCTAATAGCATTTCTGCTTTGCCAAGCATTTTAGCGCAGCCAAAAGAAAGTCATTTAAGTGCGAAAAGCTTGGCGAAAAACTTGAGTTTGAGTGGGTTCTGGTCAAGGATTTGTGTAAAAGGCCAAAACTGATTTAAGTTAACTAGTTTTTCTTGGTCTACTTTAGTGCATTAGCTGCAAGAATTTTCTCAGCACTTGAATATGCATTAAAAGACAAGTTCTTCAGAAAAGTTGATCAAAACATTGAGTATCTTTTTTATGGAGCTAATATAACTTTACTCAAGTAAAGTCATTTATTTTTTCAATTAATTGAAAGCTTCCTTCTATTGTAGAGGGAACCGAAAGCAAACTCATTTGTTTCCATTAAAATAAAAGCCACGATAATCCCTGAAATATGCAATGAAAAGCCAGCAAGCTTAATTTTGTTTGTTGACCGTAGAAAATTCATTGGATATTATATGATTGCATTAAATATTAAATACATAATGCCAATTGCTAATTAACACGACTAAGTTGGACAATCGAATCCCACTTTCCACTTTCCACTTCTCATTTTCCTTTTTTATTATCGCACAACAATTAATTTGAGTAGATTTCAATTAATATGGAAACGTTTATGAGCGAGAATTTGTTATTAAATATTTACAATAAAATGCAAACTAATTAAATGTTAATTAACTTAGCTCTCATAATTCGGGCCCCAAAAATTAGCAGTCAAATTAATGGCAGAATGCGTACAGAAATTGGCAGAAAGCGGACAGACGAAGGACAAATGCAATAAACATGTAAAATGGCAAAAACACTTCGATAAACAACACTCAAATTCCAATTAAATATTAATCATGAATGCCAATCGAATCACGAAACATATATATTTCGTATTTATGGAAATGGATATATGTGTGTGTTTATACATAAATGTATGTGAAGTGGGCAGAAGTAGCTTCTGGTACAATTCAATTATGCGTATGCGCATTTTTAATTAACACTGTTTATTTGCTTTAATTAAAATCCTTTGGCTGCTTCACAGTCGCTAGCAAGGCAGAAATGCTTCCCCTCTCCTTGTACCCTGCGAAAACTGCAATGTCTATAGGCTCTTGTGAAATGAGATTTGTTGTCAAATTTTATGGTATACTAATAAAATTTTAAATAATTTATCAGATAAAATAGCATTAAAATATATATAGAATATAATTCAATAAAAAATAAAATAAAAATATATAATGAATAAATAAATACATACAGTCGAATCCCGATAATTTTAAATGGCATCACATTTTTACGAATTACCGTATTACTGTATTACCGTTATAGGATTTCGAACTTTTTTTATAATTATAATAAATTATTGAAGTTTTCTATTTAGCGCGACACGAATTATCGGGACTAGATTGTAATAATAAATATAGACGTATATCATTATATATTCCTCTTCTCTTCTACTAAAATGGCAAAGAAACATTAATAGGTTTGAAATAAAATTTTTAGAAAACATGTATTTTGTACTTTAAAGTTTTTTAAAATATTTTTTTTTTAATAAACATTTTTTTAAAATTTTTTTTGTTTTTTTCATTCATATATATTTTTTTTTTATTTTTTGTTTGTTTTTATTTGCAACTGTTGTGTATGACATCAAGTTGCTTATGACAAACTGAACTCAGTAGGGTTCGAACCCTATATCTGATATATGCCAACGCATACCCCATTGGTCTACGAAGCCTTTTTTTTCTAGAATTTTACCTAGAAAGTTTTATCATTATATTATAGATACTTTTTTTTAAAGAACGATCAAACTTTTATAATTATAATTTTGATCATTCCATTATAGATACTTTTTTTAAAGAACAGTCAACCTTTTTTTCAATAGTTTTCACCATTCTGTCACTTTACCGTTCTTCTAGTTTTTTGCCCATACTGAACTATTATTTAATGGGTATTTTAATAGCCTATCCCCTTGTATTCACAATTATTCGTTAAAGTGAAAAAAAAAACAAACAAAAAAATTGCAATTAAAAACGGAAGCAAGTCAATTAAGCGGACCAAAGGTGGCCGAGCCCAAGAGTGTTTGAGCAAACACAGCCACAAAAAACAAAATGGCCGACACTTCAAAAACTGTCGCCATTAAAAGTTCTATAACAAAATGGCGAACGTCAATTCGAAAGGAGAAAAAGAAAAAGAAGAGAAAAAAGAACATTCGCGAAATATAAGCGGATATTGTGAATTATTGTGTACGATGACAAATCACCAAGAGGACTTTTAGCACGGAGTGCAAAGTGGGCGTGGCAAGTGGCAAGTGCACTCTATATATGTAGCAATAGCTATAGCTAAAAAGCATTAATCTTCAATGTATCCTGTCGCAGTGCCACGAGAAATGTGGAGAAAAAAGTAGTGCGAACAATTCATGAGGGTCTACAAATTGTACTCATGGCTAATAAACTAGCTGAGCAATGATTCCTATGTGACTTAAGATGAAATATGAGCATAAAGAGAGAGAGAACTTATGTCGAAGTGCAAAATTAAATGACAACTGGCTGGAAAGCAGATAAAAGTAAACTTGGAATACATAAAAATACTCTATATATTTGTATTTTCTAGGTTTTCTTTGAGATTGGAAAATTTTCTAAATATTCCATACATTTTTTACTATATATATTTTTTGTAGATCTATTCTCTAGTTTTTTAACATTTATAATTTCAATACAAAAAAGTCCGCTTAGAAAACCGATGAATAGATGTTTATATGAATATCTGATCTAGACAAAATATTCGTATTTTGTAGGATTTTTCCATAGGGTTTTATTCCAATAGGGTTTTCTACTATTACATATTTTTTAAAATTAACTCAGACTTAACATTTTGCAAGTTTTTTATAATCCTAGCATTTATTTTAGTTTGTGTTTTACATAAAATTATAATTTATTTCAAATACTAACTCTTCCAACCTTTATTTCATCTATTCAAGCTTAATTTTAGTTTATTTTTGAGGGCAAACTTTTGTGATGCACACAGAAAATGAATTATGCATTGAAGCTGGAAGGCCTGATAGATTTCACTTGAAAACAGAAACAAAATGTATGCATACACATATATATATGTATTTAAAGAGAAAGAGATAGAGAGGGAGAAGGGAAGAGAGAAGCAAGAGCTGCGGCCTGTTTTTGGCTAAAATGCTTAGCATGTTCACACATTGCATAGCCAGCGGGACGAAGAGGTGTAGCTCCTCTGCCTTGTTTGCAAGCCAAACAAGGCCGCATAGTTGCAGGCAGGTAGACCTCATTCTACCACCCCCGTCTCCCCCCTCTTAACTGCTTTTGGCTGTCATCATATTTGCATAGCAAATATGTTTCTCTGACCAAATGGCATACAAATACAAAACTTATATACATATTTCGGCCAATTGTGTTTGTATATTTCGTTTACTTATCATGTGAAAATTTACGAACAACATGGAATATAGTATTAATAATTCGAATTATTTATGCTAATGGCAAAAACAGCTTTCTAATCATAAATGCAACAGACTAACCCATAGGGAAAACCCATCCATAATCGAGTTGTATATAGTATTGTTTGCTGCGACTAAGCCAAATTGTTGCTAACATTGATTTCTGAGAAAAGTCATGCTAAGTTGATTTATTTCTAAATATGATTTGTAATTTAGGCTGTCAATTTGTCATTAAATTGTTCTATATGGTAAATAAAGAAATTTAATTAAATTAAATATGTTATTCTTTGAAGATATAGTTGAGTACCTACAATATAACTAAAGGTAACTAGAAACTTAGAAAACTGTGTTTTCGATGGTTTTCTTTTAGAAAATGCACAAATAATAATGTAATTTACTTAAATTAAATATGTTATTCGTTAAAGATATAGTTATCTATAAGTAAAGGTTATCTATAAGTAAAGAAACTTTTAAGTAAAGGTAACTAGAAAACTGAGATCGAGTTTTAAAAGACAACTACTACTCTGCTCTTTTATTCTTCAAATTAAATTTATTTTAACTGCAAAAAAGAAAGCCAAGCCAAAGAATAAGCGTTAATTTGCATTGTGTAAATACGTCTGATTAAAAATGTGTGTAAATAAGTTTGTCAACTGATAAGCATCAGTTATATGCTAAAAAGTAAAGTTTTTTGAACTCGTGTTGATCCCCTCTTTAAATTGTCATACCAGGAATCAAATACTGAATTTAAAGCATTTTTGAAACAAACAAATTTTTGACATTTTCCGAAAATTCGCTACTCTTTAAAATCGAATCTTTCCCAACATTAAACTCGGCTAAATGAAGTCAGATCGATCAAAAGTAAAGTTGTTTTTTCTATTTTTGTTCATCAACAGACATTATTTCTTAAAAAAACGTTTAATTTTACATCTGAGTACCAAAAAATAGCCACAAGAAATTTTCAAGGTTGCAAAGCAATAAAAATCCACGTTACCTGCATATCTTTTCCACCCTTATATATACGATTTACTGTAGCTACAAGCTGAACAGTGAAAATTAATTTAAATTTTTTTAAGCGATCCTTTTATTTTTTTGTATCTATCTTTATATATATATACCAGCAAATAGCCCATAGTCTAGCTGCAAGGCATTAAAATCACACAAATTTAATTATTTTTACGCCTTTCTTTTATAACTCTTTAAAATTGTTGAAAGGCAAACAATGCGAGTAAATTATTCAAACAGATTGTGAAATATTCGTTGATGCGTATAACCGATAAACAAAAGCGACAAACACTATTATAAATATGCATATATATATATATATATAATATTATAAAAGTAAAAATTAAAGTTCATTAAACAGCTGCAAATTCAGAAAAACATGCAATTAACTGAAAGAGCGGAAAATTTGTGAAATTCAAACGCTGTTCAAAAACTATTGAAGCTGATGGTAAAAACAGTGAACAAAAAGCCAACTGCTCACCAAAGCTGGCCAGAAGCATGCACAAAGGCCAACGGGCAGTGGCAAACTGCATTTGGGGTTTTCCACCAATAAAAACAGAAAAAGAAAAGAACATAATTATTATGTGATGTAGCTGGAAAATGGTTAGGGATACGGTTTTTGGGCAATGCGGTCAACTGGTTATCTCTGCACTTGGTGCAGCATTTTATTTATGGTTACGGTAGGATTAGCATAGAATCTGTATAGAGAGTAGGGACTGCACAATGTGAAGCTGACAATTTTATTATTACCATGCATAATATGCACAAAGCATATCCTGCTGTTCAGCTTTTGCTGGTGCTGCTGCTGCTGTCGTCCTGCTGATTGCGCATTCAAGTGAGCTACCAAAAATTCCAGAAGGGGCTTTGATTGGCTCGGTTAGAGGCAGACGGAACGAGTGTTGGGGGATTTTGGTATCTGCGTAAACCACAAAATTGCATTGTGGTCAAACAAGAGTCTAAGCCTGGGGCAAGCTCATGTTTTGCATACGCCCAGGATTTAAAAGGCTTACAGCCAACAGCAGCAGCAGCAGCAGCAGCTGGCACAGGATGTGGCTCCCATTCAAAGGGGGTAAATTCTTGTGCTCCAGCAAAATATTTTCATTGAACGCATAATTTTCACACTTGGCGAATTTGCCAAAGTGAAGTGTGCGTGTCTGTGTGTGTGGAGTGTTTTCTCCCTCTACTTTTCTCATATATTTCTTTGCATGTCCCATATATTGCCATAAACTTTAATTTATATCTACCTTTTGCATTACTTTGATATAATTGTATAAAATATTTATGCATTTTCCTGTGCTCGACAGGCGTAACAGAGATTTATTATTTTTTGAGAACTAGATTGGACCTAAGGCAGACTTTGAGACCTGCATAGAAGTTGGTGAGAATCTTTTCTATGTCTGCTGGCTATAAGCAGTGTTGCTGTTAGTTGACGAGCATAAAAAGGTTAACCAAGCTGAAAGCTCGAAAAAATTTGGACTTTTCTTAAAAATTGTTGTATGATTTTATGATTTATATGCAAATTTACATGAATTTACATGAATTTGTGCAATTTCATGGAAATTTTAAGTAATATTTTTGTAATTTCCTGTCCATTTTTTTTTTTAGTAAGCAGAAAGTGCTTAGAAATAAAAAAGAATGTTTCGAGGACTTAAGAATATTACCATATACATTTCAATTTTTTTTATACTAAAATTTTAAAACAATTTCCATATTTTTACTTAATATAAGATTATGTTAAAATTCGGCTAGATCAATTTACGAAAACAGTAAAACAGTAAAACAGCGAAAACGCCAACACTATCTATAATACACATGTAGTATACTCTCTCCTTTACAAATCCCTCACATTTCAGCTAATTAATCCAGTATATCAAATATTTCGGACAGCAAACAGTGGGCTACAGAGTTCAATCAGGTTTCTCAATATAGCTAATTAGTTGTTGTCAGCAGCTCGTTAGGCGACACCGACTTGAAACGCGTTTTCCTTAACCTTAACTTCGAAAGGCAGCCACAAATTTTCACGTACATGAGGCGACACATGGATGAGGGGGCATAGTTTTAATTACACACGATTCAACACGCCCACACACAGAAAACCCTCTCTCTCTCTCTCTCATGTGTCGCCCTCGTGAGGGAGGGTTCTAACTGTACCTGCATGTTGGCGGCTAATAAACTAAACAGCCTTTGGCCATAAAACAATCTTTGCTCGAAGTGGACACAAAACACGAATAGCTGACATATCGAGGTATTGGCTAAAAGGGTGGAGAGCAGGAGAGCGACAGGAGGTGGGGCTTGATGGCAATGGAAACGCACTAATTTGAACGGTCATAAAACTGGACGCGGCAAATGGAAAACGGGGTGGCACTTGCCAAAGGGCAGCTAAGCTCCATAGTTCTAACTGAAATAGGAAAACCGACACGCAAACAACAACAACAAATACAAATCACATACGTACACACACACACATATGTATATGTATATATCTGCAAAGATATATACAGACAATCCCATGCATTATTTAGCCCAGCTCGTTGCTGAAACTTAATTTGCGAAAAGGAAAATCGATAGAAAGTATTTATTTCACTGTAATTACGATTCGTCTAGAATGTCATTTGTAATTTATAAGTCACGCTCTCATTTTTATGGCACTTTTTCAAGTGTTTTAGTTGGATTTATATATAGAGAATAAACAAAAGTTCTATAACTTATACAAGACATTAGATGTACATGAATTAGTTTAATTAGAAATAAGCTAACACTTGGGGAATGTGCATACTTCGACTATATACTATATCTTTTTTCTAAGGGTGGTCCATATAAATATTTGTTTTAAGTTTCAAGTCTCTGGCTCTAACAGCGCCCAAAATATTAGAGGATTTATGTTTAACACTATATAGACATTTACGATTTGCCACGCCCCTAGTGGGCGAGTATATATGGAGTATATGGAGGAAAAATCAATAGTAGCCTTCTTACTTAACTTAGATGTTCTAGCTCTAAAATGGTAGAGCATACAGTTTTACCAGATTTCTAAGCCAATAAAGAGTGTTGTTATATACATATACTATATCATTTTGTATGGGGGTAGGATGCACGAGTATATTTTTCAAATTTCAAATTTTAGACTTCAATAGCGCCGAAGCTATCACTGCTAAAAATATTTTTTGAAATGGTCTATACTATTGGAGCTATAGCATATAGTCATCCGATCAGGATGATTCCAAGATATACAATGCCTGCAGCAGAAAGAAGCCTATCTGCAAAATGTTAGCTCTGTAGTAATAATACTCTTGGAGGATTTCGTTAATCCACAGAGACGGACAGAAGGACATGGCTATATCAACTCACTTTTTTCATGGGTATAGAAAAGTGTTAAAACTAATTCTTATATACAAGCTTTTATCAAATTTTGTTAGCCTGTCTTATAGGCTATAATAAGTGGACTAACGGATTTCCTGAATATCTATATAATGTTGTGTGGAAGCAATCTCTTGCTCGAAAGATGGCAAAAGGTATTAGATCAAAATGGAGAGTACATAATTTCATAAAATGTTTTATAAAATAAAAAAATCGTGTTTGAATTGCAGTAAAAAAACGAAATTACTTAGTGAGCGACCCTATATACTCGTATATATATTTGGTAGATGGAACTAAATAAAATAATTAATTTTTTTTAATGCTGTAAAAAAAACTTAATTTAAGAATGGTTCTTAATTTTTGTTACTGTCTTTTCTCAATACAAATGGTTTAAATGAAAAACTCGTCTTCCGTTTTAATAAGATACTATCCAACTGGCGACAATACTGCACAATATATAAAGTTTATTAGCCTATATCTTGCGGTTACCTCAAGATAAACTTAATTAAAATACGCGCAAGGATATTTAATCCTTGTCAGCAGGAAGTAGCCAGCTCCAAATGAAAGCCAAGTTTCCAGCGCCTGGTCAGGTCACACGTAATTTAGCACCGACTATGTTAAGCCGCTTGGATAGTTAATCAGACGGGCAACTACGAGCGGCTGTCAGAGACACGAAACATCCGTCTCCGCCTCCTAACTCCTTGCTAGTTTAAAATTATCTTAGCAACGCTGTTGCTGTGGCAGGGAGGAGGAGCAACTGCACATGGCTAGCGAAATGTTGTTGAAATGTCAGTGACACTTTTAGCGTTTGTTATGGCAACATCATGACGTTGCAAGCCTTTCAGTTGCAACATTAAAATTTGTTGCTCTCGTTGCTGCGGCTCGGCGATAAACAGGCAACACAGACAAATGTTCAACGGAGGCTACAAAGTCTCTCTTCCTGCTCTCGGCTTTGCTGGCTGGCATTTTAATGCATCCTCATCCGCATCCGCATCCGCATTCGCAATTCACATCCCAAAATGCTCTGAACAATGAAATTTTGTTGGCATTGGTCGTTGCCTTTTGCTTGTTGCAAATTGCCAGTTGCAAGTTGTGTGGCACTATGATGACAACATCATGTCCTTGACTGAAGCTTTCTTCTGTTGCCTTCAATGTTTTCATATCTAGATAAATGAATGAATGTATATGTAAAACTATATAATATGCAATTGTTGCCATAAAATGTGCTCCTCATGGCAGTTAGAAATTCATACTGATCGACTAGTAGATACCCAATATATACTCTTTTCAGTATCCTAACAATTCTTTCTATATTAAATATCAAATAGAAACTAGAGCTCTCTTTTTAATATGGTTAAAGTAACTTAACTGTGAGCTGAAAAAAAAATTGAAAATAACTTGTTATTATTAGTATTTTTTCTGCTGCTTAAGTCTTTTGAGGCAGTATTTATTTCTTTTTGTCTCCTATGTTTTTACAACAAATGTAGTTATACTACTTATCATTGGCCATATAAAACTTTATTAAATATCTCATCACATGTCCATTAATCTGAAAACTCCTTCATATATCATCTTCAGAGATATATGGTTCCATTATGGAACAGAAAAACTTTGACATTTTAAAGATCTAAGAGCATGAGAAGAACTAACTCAGTTTCGCATTGCATATTAATATGCAATCTTGACTAATTTAAAATTATTTTTTAAGAAAATGCAATAATTTTTTATCTTTAACTTTAACTAAAAAGTAGAAGTTCTTCAAAATTGGAATCCACAAAAAAAAATGGAATAATTTTTTTTAGTCATCACCCCGAAACAACTTTTATACCCTGAACCCATTGAAAATGGGAAATCAGGGTATAATGGTTTTGCAAAAAGTATGTAACAGGCAGAAGGAGGCGTGGCAGACCCCACAAAGTATATATATTCTTGATCAGGGTGACGAGCTGAGTCGATTTAGACCTGTCCGTCTGTCTGTCCGTCCGTCTGTCCGTCCGTCTGTCTGTCCGTATGTATGTATTTTGCACGAAGGTCCATGTATACAGCGCGCATATCGAGTTTGTTTTTGATATTCGATAACTTTTCCTGTTTTACTGATATCGATTAAAAACTTTATCAAGATTCAGTTTTTAGACAATATCTTTTACATCTTTTTAGCTACAGCTATCAAATTTTCATATTTTGGATACCAGCTCCACATTTCACAAAAAAAATTATCAAAGCCACAATTTAATTTTTTCAAATTTTTTTGTGAAAACCGTATTTTCAATAAATTAATAGTATTCAATGCAGAAAATTGCATTCAAATCCTTTAAGTAATACAGAAGTTCTTAAAGGAAACATTTAGTGCAGCAGCCTGTACGTGTGCACACATACATTCAAATGAACTACACAGTAATCGGCGCGCGTGCTTCTGTGTGCATGGTATAAGTGTGCTTGTGTATACAAATGTGTGCATGTGTATATGTGTGCATGAGTATATGTGTGCATGTGTATATATGTGCATGTGTATATGTGTGCATGTGTATAAGAGCGCAGAGGTAATATGTATAGATAAAAGATGTAAGCTAAGTTGTTTAACACATTAGCTCGGACTTGGTTCAGGGGATCTCGTAGTCGGGCAGACCCGACTAGAGCTTTCTTACTTGTTAAAGACAGATCTTGTGCGTAAAATCAAGATTGTTCATTTGATATTTCATTAAAAATTCAAGATGTTGTTTTAGGAAAAAAAAATTGGAAAAATAAGAAAGTTAATGGAAAGGCAGCTAATTAGCTATGCAATTGGCAGCCAAAAAGTTGAAAAACAAGCCCCAAGAACAAAAGCAACACAAGACAAATAACAAACAACAAATGAAACAACAAAAACAAAAATAAACAGGCCAAAAGCACACGAAGAAAATAACAATAGAAAACTGCTTGAAGTGCAAAATAAAGGAAGTGTATTATTATTATTTGCAACAGTTAACAAAGGCCCGCATGCATTCAGGAAAATAATACAGGGGCGGAATAAAGGCCTCGAGGGTGAAGAAGGCGGGTGACATAAGGGAGAGCGGGGGGAGTGTCGACCTGTACAAAGTGTAGACAAGACCCGTATTTTGGTGAGCCAGGCGATTGCCATCTTAATTTTCGCCAGACAAGTTCATCAGGCATTAACATACCCTGTAAAGTTTAAAAATATGAGAAAGGTAGGACGTCTAAAAATGTAGAAATATTGTGAAAAGTTTGCAATAGTGTAGTTAGGGAGGTTGAAAAAGGAAAATACTATTTTTTTTAAGGAAAATACGTTTAATACCCTGTAATTAAAAAATATGTTGTATTTATAGTTATTGTAAAGTAAAACAGATCTTTAAGTTTGAATAGAAAAAAGATGGGATTATGAAAGATGTATATTTTTTATTTAAGATCTGTTTATGGAATACAATTCATCAAGCTGATCTTTAAGGATTCATGGAAAAAAGAACGGAATATTTAAAGAGTATTTTTTAATTTAAGATCTGTTTATGGAATGTATATAAATTCTATTTTTTCAATGATCTAAGAGCTCGGTACAGCGTGAATATCAACTATATATATCCAGTCAAGTACAGGGTATCGATTAATACTCAAGAATCATATAAAAACGTTTACTCAAGATAAATCGAAAGTCTTAAAAACTGTAATACTTGAGATTACTTAATATACCTTTTTCAATTCTTATTTACTGGATATCTAAAAGTTTAACACGCCTGTTACTTTTTCCACGTGACTTAACTTTAATTGAAATGCAATGCACAAATGCTGGGCGTGTCTGCAGCCCAAATTTCAGAAATCGAAATAGCTGCTGACTGCGCACATATGGCGCAAAGCAACAAACCCCAAGCAAAGCAAAGCAAAGCAAACAAAACAAAGCGGAGGATGTGAAAGAAAAAAACTAAAGCATACTTACTGCCGCTTAATGAAGGAAACGGCATAAAAGCGACTGTTCTTAACTCGCCCCATCAAGAACTCAAGAGAGGGAAAGAGAGAGGGAGCGAAGTGGACCAAACACTCGAGAATTGGTTGGGACTTTTAAAGGACGCGTCAAGAATAGAAACCTAATTTTTCAGTTGAATATGACGCCGGTTTGAGCAAAATAAAAAAATAGGTAAAATAAAAGGGAAGTAAAGAACTGTTGCTAATTTAGCGTCAAGTGTGCTTAGAGACAAGGAAGGGAATGTTTAAATAGAGAGAGAGAGAGAGACAGCAATTGCTACTATTAGATACGTAGCCATAAGGTGAGAGATGAGCAAGGGAATGGCTATAATTGAGTATGAAAGACCTTTTTTTAAAAGGTCGCTGAGTCAGTGCTCACATGTTTTTGTTGATGGAGCATGCCCTAATATACCTCACACATGACTCGACTATGCTTTAAATGAAAATTAAGAAAACAGCACCTTACGCTAAAGAAGTTGTGTTTTAATGTCACTACGTTTTATTTATATTCAAACGACAAATGCTGACTTTTTGAGTGGAATATTTACGTTTTATAAATAATACATAAATGGAGCTGGCTGTAAGAAGAAAAATAAAAAAATGTCCTAGCATTCCATATCATTGAGCAAATAAAATTGTTAAGAAAAAAAAATTTTTTAAAAAAATTTGTATTATCTTAAATACATTTATTTTTAAATATTTTATTTTTTTCTTTTTCTTTACGAAAGGTGGGAAATTTTATAGGTATACTATATAATACTTTTATTTTTAAATATTTTATTTTTTTTCCCTTTACGAAAGGTCGGAAATTTTTCAGCTTACCCTCGTATATATAATACATACTATACTATATAATACTATGTTTTACTATACTATATAATACTATGTATATATATATATAAATATATATATAAAATATATATTTATATTTATGTTAACGATAAAACTTAAAGGGATAAATTGAAAAAAAAAATTATATATATATATACATATATATATATATATATATATATATATATTGTTTATATATATTGTGTATGTTTTTCAATTTATCCCTTTAAGTTTTATCATTAAAATTAATATATTATATCTCCTACTTCAAGCAACTTTTAGAAAGTCTAGTATTCTGAAAACCTCTCATCTGTTATATCCCTTTATGAATGTAAAAGTGTTCATATATTTTTGCAAATTTATTCTTTGTTTAATCTATTATTTAATTTGTAATTGGTTTTATATATGCTTAAGTATATTGTTTTTAGCTGCAATCATTCCTTAAAACGCTAAGGCTGTTCACATCACTGCCCTGCCCCAATCCCACTTTAAACACATTTATTATAACGACTCAAAGCTATAATCTAACAAGCATTAAGCATAATTATATTGCAATCATCATTAGATTAAACAAATTTCCCCAACATTTTGCACTGCTGTTGTTTTTCTAGCCCCTTTCCTGTTACATTGCACTTGATAAGCCTCGCGAACAGTTTATTGACTTATGCTAATATCAAATGGCCTCCCAAATGGCCAGCGCTAAAGCAAATGCTAACAAAAAGTAAAAAAATCAATAGTGCAGTAGCCTCAGCAACATGCACAAAAAAGTTTTGATATATAAGTGTATATACATATATACCATATATATAGAGCCATATAGCTAGACGTTAGTTAGCCGCATTCCCAAGGTGATAAACTGCAGTGGGCAAGAAAACTTGAAACACCCTGTCATTTATACACCTCCCCCTTGGGGCCATTTCAAGTTAGTCGGCTGACTTTTCACCCCTTTTACAGCAAAAAAAAAGGAAAAAAAATGAAACCACGTCACGTTACTGCGTCATTTGCAGTTGTTGCAATGCGATACCTGGTCGGTAACTTAATGTGCTACTATATACCAGGCACATATATATATATATATATGATATATATATATGTTTGTCTTGCTGTCTGGGCCAAGGCGCCAGGCTTCATTTGGCGACGTCGCGCACAGTTGGATACGAAGCAGCGAATAGTTGCTTGGGTAGGGTAGAGGCAGCCAAGGAGTCGATTAGCTGCACGTGCAGACAACATTTGCTTATGCAATCGCCTAGCAACTAGACAGGACTTTAGGCAAGTTGCAGTAAAAAAGCAAGTAGAAACAGAAAAGCCAAGTGGTACAGCAAAAGAGACAGAGATATATTTATATATAAAAAAAATATATTCTGTCAGTTTTGATATAACACAACAAGTAAGAACGTCGGGCGCAACCGACTGCATATATACTCTTTCACGGTGAAAACACAGCTAAATTTGATCAAATATTGACTTTTCCCCATTTAGTTGACTAGACTAGTTGACTCAGTAGAGGAGATCAACTGTAAACTTACTGCAAAATTTGGTTACCCCAGTGTTAAAGCTGTAGCAGATATAGTTTTATCTGATGTGCCACGCCCTCAAAAGGCGTCCTTAAATTATTTTTGGTAAATCAAATATGTCAAATTTTGGGGCTCTAGCTCCCAAATGCTCAAATTTCCATATATACATACATTATCTTTTTGTCTAGAGATGCGATACACGAGTTTACATACGAAATCCCAATTTTAAATCTGAAAAAATAAAGGTATTCCCGAAAAAAAAATATTTTATAGGTCTATGTTAACCTCCTCTTAACAGTGGATCACTTTCATAATTTAGGGATTCTACCTCTACAACTATAGAAAATATAGTAATTCCGAATTTGAAAGTCAAGGGAACACGAAAATATAGCTTTAATAAGGCGAAATGCTTTATGTTATGACGAATAGCTATTCGCATGCACAAAACCAATATACTCGTCTAACTTCGTTACCGAGTAAAAAAATTGTGTCAACATAATATGTTCCAACAAATTCATGAAAATCATGAATTGAAAATTTTTCTATTAATTCTTCAGGTCTTAAAATTATTTTTGCATTTTCAATTTCAACATTCTAAAAGACTTTTATACTTCTTCGCTTTATTTTAGGAAGATATTCTAGACAGAAATCAAATACTTATCTTGTTAACATCTTAAGTTCATAATTTTGACTCTGCGAGTAAGAAAAGCCCATTAAGCCAAATGCTGCCCATGTGTTGAGAATGGCGCAACAATTTTTCCAACTATTTTCCATCTTGGGCTGCCTTCACACAACATCTTGAGTAACTTTTTCCGGCAGCAGCCAACAATAAGTGCTGGATTTTACGCTCTTCTTCTTCTTTATACTTCTACTACTTCTTCTTCTACATCTTTAGTTACTTGTTTGAAGCTGTCGCCTCTGTTTTCTTATCATAGACGTCGCATTCTTCGAAGCGTTACATTGCGTAAAAGTTGTTCCTCACTATCTCTGGCGCTTACTTATGCAAAATGCTGGCCAGCATCGTAATAAAGTTTACACAAACAGCTGTGTGCTGTATAATACTGCTGTGGAGAGCTACAGTCAAACTTCTATATAATGAATTCGACTGCAAAACGAATTTTCACACAAATGCGATTAACGAACTTTTACGTAAACGTTTTTGTTATAAAAAGAAATCACTTTTGTTTCTTATTTATTTATTTAAATTTTACGAGAATCTTTATAGAGTGTATTTTACTGTATCTTTGTATGTTCTACATGACATTTTCCCCAAAATGACTGACTAAAATTTAAATGTAGAAACAATCTAGGGGATAAAACATGAAGAAAATGTTTTGGATTAGCCAAATGGGTATATTTTTGATCATTTTATGGTTAAAAATCAGGATCTTAGGACTCTAAAATTGTATAACTTTTACCGATTTGACAAGGGCATAACGTTATATACAATATATTTTTTCTAGCGGTGGTCCAAATATATGTTTTTAGTCGGAGAAGCTTTCTTCTGTGTGTTCCAAATTTATGACCAAAAAGAATATAACTATTTTGCCAGGGTATAAAAATTACTTATATATGTTATTTCCTTATAACATCCCTTATAACTTTGTCTTCCATGGTCACTTAAGCACCTGCGTCTCGTTTTTTTATGATATATCTCAATCGAATATATGCAAACTTTTTTCTTACTGTATATTTATCAAGATGTTTTTACTAATTGTTCTTTTTCTCTGTCTCTCTTTCTCTCTCTTTTCAGGTAAGTTCCAACCATGCTTTTCTTTTTGGTAATTTGTCTGAAAAAGCAACAGAAATCCCAACTTAAAAAGCTTTCAATGAATCAGCGGCATGCAACGTCTCCGGCTCGTAAAGCCGCTCAACAGAACAAAATCCATTAAAACAACAACAATAACATGCAACAACAACAACAACAAACAGCAGCTGCTACTTTTTTTGTCGCCTTGTCGTATGCAATGCCAGCCTCCTTTTCCTTCTTTTTTTTGGCCTGCAGCTTTTAGTGCTGTTTACCGACATTTTTTGGCTAGCTACACAACTTTCCTCTCTGCTTCGGCTTCGGCCAAAGTGTCGTATGTGTGATGTGGCTGACTCTTTCGGCGACATTCGTTCAGGCCAATCAATGGCAAAAGTGGCTGCTGGGCATACGAAAACTACGAGGCACGTACTTGGGCTCAGGGACAGAGTCCTACACAGCGTCAACGATGGCTTAGAGTAATAGGGGCTCTATTGTGACTAGTCGGGGCGTGGCATTTGAAAATGCAGTTTCCTTTACAATTTTTTTTTCTCTCTGGTTTGTTTTTTTCCTGTGTCAGGTTTGTTCTTCAATTTTGGGAGGCTTTAGCTTAGGTTTATTGAGCGAGTAAATCGATGTAATTTCAGAGAGGTACACTAACCGAAAAAGAAAGCATGCAAAGAGAATATATGCAAGCTGTTAGAAGAGTTAGTCTGAGTTAAAAGAGCTGAAAAGCTTAAGAAATGAAAACTCGTTAAGGGGACGTTCTATATAGAGTTTATCTCTAAGAGTTTTAATATTCTACATTATTTTTACAATTTCATCTGTGTATGTAGAATATTTATCAATAAAACTTATCGATTTATCAAGTTTTTAGTAATATACGAGGGTGGTCCGATAAGTACTTAGACTACTAAAGAAAAAACGAAAATTTTAAAAGTTTGGATTTTTTTCTCAACATAGTCTTCTTTTAACTCGATACAGTTAACCAAGCTGTACTCCAACTTTTTTAGGCCGTCTCAAAAATACGTTTCCTCGACTTCTTTTTTCGAAAGCAAAGTAGGCGATGACCTCCTCATTCGACTGCCCTGCGAGTGACTTTTTCAAATTTGGAAACAAAAGGAAGTCTCTATTTATATTAGATTTCATCTAATCTTGAAATTATCAATCTGACATACTTTAATGATATATGATTTAAACAAATTCTCCGATTTTTATCAATTAGTATTTAAAAACGTTTGAAATTTGGTTGAAACCTTTTTAGCTAAGATTTCACTTTTATTGGGGTCATAATATTTTGTACAGTGCCCAAATGAACTTTATGAAAAAATTAAAAATTTAATTATCGATATTTGATCCATATTAATTTTTGGTTTTAATTCGAAAATATTTTCCCAAAAAGAAAAAAATATTAAAAGACACTAAATTATTTAATTTAGCTAAATTTTTAAATTTTATTAGAAAATATTCTCAAAAAATAAAATGTGGGGTAAGTATATTTTATATATTTATATGTTGTTATATATAGATGTATATGTATACTACACTCAACTGCTGACTACAGTTTTCACTCGATAAAAGAACTGACTCATCAGCTGTTGTTTGTGCGCTTCATTCACTCAGCTGGACAGTTGTCGCCGCCCAAGCAATTAGACTGGCAGACGAATGTCGCCAGCGACTTTTTCTAACAACAACAACAGAAGCAGTAGCGGCAGCGGCAGCAACTGCCTTTTTGGCAGCACACACAAAAAACACTGTGCTACACGACACAAATTAAAAGCTACACATGCATGCAGTCAGTGAGTGTCCTGGCCAACATTTGTTGCCTTTATTGTCGCTCGCCTTTGGGCCACATCAGTTGCTCTTGCGGCCATTCAGACATTCAGTTAGTTCAGTTCGTTAGCGAATTTCTAAGCGTCAACAGCGTCGCGAAAATCAAAAAAAAAAAAGGAAATCTAATTCAAAATTGTGAATTGTGTAACAAGTAAAAAGCAAGCTCACATTTTTGCAGTGATTTAGCTAGCGGGAATACCCTTAACATGGTTGCCATCAATACGAACTGTGAGTAGAAATTTTTGGGCTATTTTAACGCTCTGTTGCCTGCCTATAAATAGCTGCCTAGAGCCTTAAAAGTTAACTGTGCAAATTTAACATTTTCCAGCAGGGCTGCCTACATTTTACTTGGTAATGGCAACTCTGGCGAGAGTAAAATGGGTTTTAATTTAATTTGGCGAGAACTGAAAGTCCCGCAAATTATTTGATAATTGACATCGTATATGTGGGCAGGTGGGCGGCAGCCAGTGCCACGCCCAGCTGTCGAAAGCTACATGTGCTTAACAGCCAAACACGCCTACCTGCCTGCCACGCCCACCAATGCGATAGCAGGCAACAGTGGCAACAGTGGCAACAGAAAATAATTTAATTAAATGCAAATTAAAATGCTTTTATGAATATTAAGCAGACACTTTTGAATATTTTCACATACACAAAGACATACATATACATATATAGGTATATGTATATATGCTTTTCACAGACTTTTCTTTCGTCTGCTTCCTCTTACTTCACGTCGCCAAGGAATAATTATTGCAATATGCGTTTTTCACAAGTTTTTGCTGACAATGAAAAATATTCATTTTCATTTTTAATTTATTTTATGAAAAAACTCATTTTCCTCAAGCACTTCAAGTAATGCAAATATATGTGCTTTCACACTGCAATTACTTAAAACTATTTAATACAACTTTTAAGTAAAATTGATATTAATATTAAAAAAAAAGTTTTTAAATTACATTTGCATAACTTTCTCAATTGTTTCATTATTTTGAGCAAGATTTATGCAGCTTTTAAGTTAATTGGCTTAACTTGTGCAATGCTGCTACTAAAAAAAAAGTATAATATGGATGTATATAACGAGAAAATACCCTGTACAGATAAAGTAAACTGAAATCGAATATATTTTTCTGTTTGCCATTTCTTTGGTATTACTTTTTAAGCAGATGAAGACTGAGTGTAAATATGTATATATGTTTATATGTATAAAAATAAGTATATGTATCCTTTTAAGCCCCTCGAATATGTCTTTGTATAGCTGAACCTTTAGTCTCGACCAAAGCCATTTAATCCTTGCTTTTCTCTCTCATGTTTTTTTTTTGTGGTTTGATGTAATTGAGTATCTCTGAGCATGGCTTAATTTGGCTTCTTTGGCTTTGGGGCAAAAGGCAGGGCAAAAGGGTAAGGGGTAGCTGCTCTTTAGACTAACCCTCGACCCAACCAACCTTTTTGCTGGTGTCTGACAAATCGCTTCAGCTGTCATAAGCAGATTTTTTGGTTGAGCTCAAATTTGAGTAGAGCTTTTGTGTGTGTGCATGTGTGTGTGTGACAGAGAGAGAGAGAGAGAGGGAGAGAGAGAAAGAGAGACTGTGTAATCAAGGTAAATCATGTCATCAACACTGTCAAATGATTTCAATTAAAATCATTTGCAAATTTATGTCAAAATTTCTAAGCTGCATTTAGCACAAATTGTTATTTCTTTCTTGTTGTTGTTGTTGTTGTTGCTGTTGTACTTCTTCTTTAGCTCCCACAATTTTTAATTAAAAGCGTGAAATGTCAACAGCACTTTTTTAACACTCATATACACCCATATGTGTATATAATGCAAGTTGGCAAAACTCTCGAGAAGAGGCGAAATTATTTTCATTGAGGTCAACCAGCTGCGCGTGTGTGTGATTTTAAATTTTTTTTTTTTTTAATTTGTCCTCTATGTAGCTGCGTTTTACGCAGCTTTAAATTTCTATAATGATGCTTATTATGTTAATGAGAGTTTTTTAGCTTTTTCATTTTGCCCTAAAGGCCACCTGGGGAGGTCGATGGGCGTGGCAGCATAATCGTATGACTGGCGATCAGCCGCACACACACGACTCGTGCTAGGTGTTTAAAAAGTCCCTGAGGGCGCACAGTTTTGGCTAATAAATAAAAAATGATTATATTATGTGTGTAATAAGTTTATTATTGCGAAAGTATATGAAATATGTGAAAGTGTGCACAAACTAAAAAAACAAAATTTTGCTTACAATTTATTTCAAAATTATTTCTTATGTCAATTTCAGTTTTCGTAATTTATGCTTTCCCAATTTCCAATTTTCTTTTATTTTTATTTATATTAATTAAATTATATTATTATTCCAGTTTACCTTATCTATTCTTTATATTACTTACTGCTAAAGTCAAAACATAAGGATGGCAGAGAAAACAGGGTATCTTAATTATTATTGTTAAATAGAAAATATTCAACAATTTTACCCTATAATAGGCTTAAAATATTGGAGAGTAGTTAGGTATAAATGTACCTTATTTTCCCTGAAAACAAATTTCATTTCTTGAGAAAAGCAATCGTACAGCTCCATGACTCTATTCCGACATTCCTTGCTTGCATAAGAGTCCTCGCTTTTCTTCAAACAAACCTATAAAGAGATCTACATATATTTATATATGTACACATCATTTATATAAATAATTTATAATTTGCTATCCTTTCACTTTTCAACTTACAGAATAACTTTGTATTAGGCAGAAGTTATATTTTTGATTAACAATATAATCAAAATTTATCTATAATATCGTAATTATTAAATTTAAAAATATATATTTTAAAAAAACCTTTTTTAAATCAATCAATTTTTTAAATTTATAAATACTTAAATCAACCAATATTTTGAAATTTATAAATGTTTGCAAATCGGAAATTGCGAAATGAAACACAATTGTTTAAGTTTCTTCAGAATTTCATTCGTTTTATTCGATATCGCCTCTGCAATAAATGGTTCGAATCCTACCGAGTTCAGTTCGTAACAGTTCGATCAATTCTATAACCAAAAAATTAACTTGATGATAAACGACAAATGCAAAAAAAGAAGGAAAAAAGTAATAAAGAAATTTTTTTTAGAGTCGATTTAGAACTAAGTATATTTATATTGTATCTTATTTAGTAAGTATAATTTGTTACAAGCAATATTTTTTTGCATATATTTTTCCTTAAACAATTCTATATATATTTATTATAAGCAATTTACAATTTCTGGAAAAAACACGCCAGTTTTAAAACTCCATTATTAAACTTTCATTTCTATTAGCTTCAACTTGAGCTCATATTGAGCTCGTCTTGTATATGAAGTTATTTGAGCTTATAATAATTTTCAATTGATTAATCGATGCCATTTTTTCAAAATCAAAATATCGCTATTTCGATATACTTATATCTCTTTGGCATATCATTGATTTGTGTATCCACTCAGTAGGCTTTTGCTAACTAACTTGGTGAGCTCCAAAGAAAAGTTTGGGAAAAAATTAGTTTCCATTTTGTCATTGACTCGGGTTGACTACGAATTTAGAAAGTTTGTGAGCAGGGAAAATAAAATTTGTCTCAATAAAATTCAAATAATATTGTGATTTGCTCACGCACAGTAGACGAATAAGTTGGCAGCGCAGCAAAGGCGTTTGTGGAACGTGTGTGGAACGTAACGAGCGCTAACTCGTGTTTTTCTTGTATTTTTTTTTTTGCAATCGGACGCAGCTTGCGGCAAGCTGCAAGTAAAATTGTCGAAGTGAAAAGCGGATAAAAGTTAAGAAAAGAGATTTCAATTTAATTTGAACAATTTTTAACAATAATTGAAAGTAAGTTGCATGAATTTTCTAGGCAAAAAGCTAAGCACAAAATAAAAAATATACGCTTTTCCGATCAAAGCTAAGAGAAAAAAATTATTTTGTTTATGCAATTGGAGATTGAAAGTGTAGATATTTATATGTGATATATCACTTCAATTGCAAATTGTGCTAGCCTTTTAGATAGTTTCTATTTAATCTGTTTCTAATCACAATTTTGGCTTTAGTTATGGCTCCTTCGTCTGCCTCTCCGCCGGAACGTCATTTCGGCTACGTCTGCTGCAAGTGTCAGGCGGCTGCCTTTGCTGGCCGTCGCTATGCCTGCTGGATGTGCATTGACTATCAGCTTTGTGGCAGTTGCTACGATTCTGGGCAGTTGCCGGAATCGCCCGACCACAAATATTTCCATCCCTTGGAAGTGCATTATGCACGTGCCGAGTTCGAGCTTTACTTTGGCGGCGAAGCGTATGTGGAGACAAATGTGCCGCAGAGCTATAAATGCGCATTATGTGGTCTGTGTGGATTTACTAGCATGCAGCTCTACAAGCATCTGTCGGATGTGCATCGGGGACACAAGGATTTCGATGAATACTTTAGCATACTTTATACACGTTATGCAGCTGATGCTTCGATTTCCAATGGGCGTTTGACGGCAACTGTAACCGGTCCAGGTTTCGGTCCTGGCTTCGGTCAGGGTTTCGGTTCTGGTTTCGGTCCTGGCTTCGGTTCTGGTTTCAGCCCTAATTTCGGACCTGGTTTTGGTTCCGTTCCAAGCTCAGCCATTGCCTCGGCATCAGCTTTTCTGCGCCAATTGCCCAGCATGCAGCGGGCAGCTGCGAGGCCTGGCGCCTTGCAGCGCAGTTCCGTTGAGAATGCGGCCAATTTTCGTGACGTTACGGGCATGACTGTTCGACGCGCTGCACTCGTGGAGCAGCAGGCGCTCAGAATGCTCGAAGACCTGCGATTGACTAATGCGAATTCCAGACAATATAACACCAATCCTTGCCTCGGTGTAGCCGTTAGATCGTACCAGGAGCCGGCACAACAACAACAACAACAGCAGCAGCCGCCTCCTCCTCCTCCCCCTGCTGCTTCAGCCCGTTCCGAAGGCAACGTTCTGGATGCCAGAACTATGCGTAATCTGAAAGTAAGTCGCTCACGCAACTTGCCGCCAGCTATGCGCGTGGGCACGCTCTTTCCCAAGCCGAATACCCAGTTGGCTCGGCGTACGCCCGAGGATGATTGGGTTTCGTACTGGGCGCACACCTCAACGCTGATGGAGCAGCAGCAGCAGCAGCAACATCGGGCTGATAGACTATTAACCAGCTATGCGGATATATTGAGAGAAATACCACGTGGAGTTTGCCTACCGCGTTGCCCAGAGAAAGATAAAAACAAGGATAAGGACAAACTCAAGAATAAGGATAAGGATAAGGACAAGGATAAGAGCAAGGATAAATCAATCCAGGAGAAGCCGGACGTGAATAAATTTCTGTGCACTAAGTTTCTGGAATCGGAAAAGTCACAGCCTAAGGAGCTGCCAACACCGGAGCCATATCGTATGCAATTCACCGAGGCTCTACTGTGCTCCATGCTAGCCGATGAAGAGCTCAAACCGGTTACACTCGACTCGGCACCTTCCATTGCATCCGATAACAAATCAACAGCTTCCACAAGCGAACTTAAAGCCGATAACGACAACAAGGAAGAATCCTCCAATGAAGAATCCTCCAATGAATCACCAGCTGGCATCATGGAACGTTTCTACAAGAATCTCGAAGTCTTTAACAAATGGTTAGCTGATTTCTCCGTTAAGAAGCTAGAGAAGAATTCTAAAGTTGTGGCCTTGCCGGATATGATCTTGCAGGCAACACACGATCCAGTTGTGGGCATTGACTCCGACATGGATGCGGACACCGATGAACGCGAAGAAGAAGATGAGCAGACGAGCGTTGTGGAGCCGGCACCCAATCCAGTGGTTGAATGTAAAGTTGTGACTGTCAACATTATAGATCCGCTAAACGAACGTGTAGTGGAGGAGGAGCCAGCTGGCGAAGGCGAGGGCGAAGGCGACGGCGGTGCAGAGGGCGAGGGCGAGGCAGAGGGCGAAGATGTCGAGGACGAGGATGAAAATGATTATGATGATAATTCAGGATCGGAGACATCTGATTCAACCATTGCCATGATTGTCAATGAAATTGATCAGGTCTACGGTTACTAATAAAATGCGAAAGGAAAGAATATACATAATAGAAGGAGAACTGAAAAGAAAATTGAAAAGAAATTTCATTTTCATAAAAAATATGCTACCAGTTTATGCGTTGAATAAAGCGTTTAGGCAAGAACTTATTCTAGTTTATTATATAAAAGAATCGATTTTAAAGGTGTTACCAAGCTTCTGTAATGCCATCGTAAATCTATATAAATATTTGTGTTTTTGTTTTGGATCTAAGTATGTACATACATATGTACTGTTTCTGTTTGCTTTCAAAGAGTTCACAAATGGTTCTACATGTATAACGGTGCTTTACGAACCTGTGAAAAAGGAAAGATAACAAAATTGTTAATAAAATATCAAATTTCGTTTGCTCAGCTCTCAACTCTCTCGGTTTTCAGATACCCCAACGGCTATTATGCTACAAAAACTACAAACAGATCATGTACTTTTTCGTCGTTCAGCTAAATAGTTCGGCAAAACTCAGAGCTACATTTCCTGTTTTTTTCAGAAAAACTGAAACTAAAAATAAAATTAAACCATTTAATAGAGCTTATCCGTAGAGAGGTTTTCATAAAACCTATTTGTCCCAACTTGGATTTTTTTTCCAGCAATTTATGACATTTTCTGAAATGGTTTTGCTCTTTTGAACTAGTTTCGTTCAGAATATATGTGGGGCAATCCTAAAATATTTCTATTCTTTCTTTCCTGCATTCTCTACTATTTCTATCCCTCAACGTATCGTTTGTCAAATAGTCTGGTTCCTTGAACTAAATCAAGATGTCACCAAACTTGCATTTGGCTTTAAGCTTCCACGTTTCTTGCATTATAGATTTATTGAAAATCGTCGAACCAAAAAAATAAATAATTGTATAATATATAATAATTAAATAATTGTATAGGAATTTATATGTAGAAATGTTTTTCTTAGGACTGTCTTAACTTTTTACTGTATCAAATTTTACTCAAAATTGCATTCTTTCATACATATATGTTTATTATATGTTGAGCAGCCCTGAAGTTGTTTTCCTGTTTTCCTAGAACTTATATGTCAAAAAGCCTATTTCCATAAACTAGTTCCAAAATGGCGCCGAGTGACATATGATGACAACTTGCTTCAAATTTTCACGTATTTATTAATCCGTTTTTTTGATTTAAATAGATGCTAAAATAATTATTCAATTTATTTTATTTTTTTTTATGGTAGGATGTTTTTTTCCATAAAATTTCGTATTACATTTGGTTCATATATCAAAGGTTTTTGAAGAACTTCCTTCCATGTGTTATCTTCTTCTTCTTATACTATTTTTCTAAATCAAGTTGGCAGCGCTGAACGGATGTAACGTTTGCTTTGCGGCACGAGTCAAGTTCTCATTGTTCACATTGTTCGCACAGATTGAAGAGCGTAAACGTAAAATTAAAAAAAAATTTAAAACTAAAGAAAATAGAAAAAAAGTGTCAACAGCTATCTTTTTTATATAATTTCTTTTGTAATTGCTTTGGATATCGAAACTTTTTGTATACAAGTTTTTACAATTTGAATTTCGTCATGTCTTCGAATGATTCGTCGAATTCCACGAAGGAGCAAATCAGCAAATGTTTGACATGTGCGGCTCAAGGAAATATCGGAAGACGTTACGAGTGCGTCGTCTGTGGCGCTTCGGTGACCTATTGCGGCGATTGTTACGATGAGGGCAAGAATGTGCCCAGCGATAAGCACAAATATTATCACCCCATGAAGGCCATCTATAATAGTGATTTCTTCGAGCTGTATTTCCTGGGCGAGCAGATGGTAAATGGGGAGGCGCCGCAGAGCTATAAATGCGCCTTTTGCGACGAGTTGGGCTTTACGGCCGAAGAGCTGCAGCTGCATGTTCTCGAGAAGCATAGCGGGCACTCCGATGCGGCCAAGCTGCTGGATATATTGGAGCAAATGCATGAGCAGAAAAAATGTGAGTAAGCTCCAGCTCCAGCTCCAGCTTCGAGCTCCTTCGCCCTCTTAGCCTGATTGCAGCTCTCTGGCCTGGCCTGGCCTAATGGAGCGAGCCACAAAAGCCACTTTAGCAAATTGCTTGGGCCACACAGCAGACCAACTGCGTTCAAATGGTTTGTTGTGCTCTAGCAAAGTGTAGAAAGAGTCTCTTCGATATCAGAACAAAGAGCTAACTCTATAGGGCATTATTATCTGTCTATGATAAAGCTTCATACAGATATTCAACAAAAGTTATTTGTATTTAAATAGATGAGCATTTTCTGAATTAAGCATTTTCTCAATTAAGAAAACTTATCTTTATTTATGCTACACAGCATTTGCATATATGAATATGTAAATATATATCTGTATATGAATATGAATATGTACATACATATATAGTAGGAAACGCAGTCAGCTTGCGGGCTCTGCAAAACTATGTAGGGAGAGTACTTTTAGCGAAAGTTTATTGAACCGAAAGTTGGCTGCAAAATGTAGCAATACAGTGGGGTCTGGACATAGAACACCTCGATATAGTAAGCACCCAAATTTTAACTATGAATACTTTATGTAGTAAACAGTCGAAAACATCCAAATAGCAAATAAATTGTTGAAATCAATTTCAAGTATAAATCATCAAAAAATACAAGGACTCAATGAAAGCAAAGTGAAGGATATTCCCCTAATTTGTATTTTTGCTGTTGATTGATACAAAATCAGCTGTTTCCTACTAATTTATTTTTTTAATATTTTAATATCTATTTATTTTAATGAGACTTTGTTTCTGACCAAAAATTGTAACCTTGATACAGTGAACAATCTCAATACTGTGAACAGGCCTTGCATTAATAGTACACTTTTTCAAGACAGTACTGTATATGATATACATTTTTCGAAAATATCTTTCTATGTGAAACTGCATAATATAATATATCTTCATAATATAGCTTCAGGAAACTACTATAAAATACATTTAGTATCTGTGAAAGACGAAATATGTTAGAATCTATATTCACACATAGAATTTGCATTCATGAAAATTCTAATTAATATTTTATGCTGTTATAAAATACAGCTTTTATAGCAAACTCAAAAAGAGTTACTATAAATATCCTATTGCCTACATAATTATTGAAATATATATCTTCACAACTCTACCTATGAGCTTCGCACAGAACATCTTCGTATAATATATTTCTTAGAAAGAAAATATAGTAAAAAGCTACATGAATGAATTTCTTATAAGAACTGAATCCTATCAATAAGACTACTAATAAGACTACTATAAAATATAGTTTCTATAGAATGCGAAAATATTAAATTTGTTTTAGTGATTATTAGGTTCAATTTCTATAGCAAACTCATATGCTTTTTCTCTAACTATAATATATATTTTCTGGCTTCTGTTCCAATCGGCTTAGAGTATAAACTGTTCGTTAAAGCAAATGTTTTCCTTTCATTTCCTTCCCCATGTTAAAGGGTTTTTTTTCTCACATCTGCAAGTCAAATGCAAATCGTTTCAGCAGCTGGAACTAAGTTTGGTTCGCATTCATCCATCCATTTGCTCACCTACCACACAAACCTTTGACCTCTTTTTTCTCCAATATAAACTGAAATCGAACTCTCAATCGAAAACGAAAAGGAAATGGAAACCGAAACCTGTTGTTGGCAAATTATGTGGACAGCTGAGACAGTTTGCTCAACACCTAGACAATATCTCTGTCCTCTATTTAAATACCCTCGCTCCCCTAGCTCTGTTTTGATAACAAATTTTCCACTTCATTTGATCGACTCCCAACTTTGGCTTATTTATTTGCTATTGTGGTGTGTTTCTCGTTTCATTTCTGGGGTTGCTTTTTCTTGTCTCTCGAATTGTAGCTTGTATTTTTTTTGCTTAGATTTGCAATTTCGTTTTGTGTTAGGAATTGCTTATCATTTTGTATTCTTATCAGAAATATTTGGGGTCGAATAATGGGAGTTTTTATTTCTGCTGCTGGGTTTCAAATTTTGTATAAGGAATCTTTGATTAGTTGCAATCGCATTTCTTTTGAGTTCGAATCTTATTTGAAAGCCAGACTTTCATTAACAAATATCACATTTACATATTATATATATTTATATAAAATTTATCAAAAGGTGTTCTATGAAACATGCTCAACATTCCTTTGGCTTTCATTTTAATATTTAATTACTTTTTTTTTGTAATTTGAGTAGAGATTTTCAGAAAATTTTGCGGCATTTGCCATTTTAATGCGCAGCTGTTAAATGCATTTTCCGCTGCACTTGTTATCAGGAATGTTTTTTTTTTCCTTTCTGTTGACTTTGGGGCTTCTGTTGTGGCACTCTTGCGGGTTCACCACGTATATATATACATATATATATAGTGTATGATAAATGGCGAATGCAACAGTGGATCGCATTGCACATTAATCAAACTTGCGCTTGAAACACAAACGTTGCCACAAAAAGCCGCAGCAGCAGCAGCAGCTGCGAGCAAAAGGCTAAAGATGGTGGCAAAAGTTAATGTATTGCAAATATGAAAACGGGCTTTTATTATTTTTAAATGGATTATTTTCAAGAGCTCCTTAACTTTCAGCTGCTTTTGCTTGCTGGCTAATTGCTTCTTCAATATGAAATCTTTTTCAGATTAAGGCGAGATAAGGGGATAATGAAAGGCAAACTCTCTTGATCTTTCGCTCTTTAACTATTTAATAACTATATACACCTTACCCTTTTTTTACACGGTAAACACGTTCTTGGGAAAAGCGTGCAATTCAAAATCGTGTAAAAAAATATAATAAATAAGGGAATATTTTCCATATTTAAACAGTGTAAGATAAAAAACTAATCTATATTTACTAAACAAAAACAATTTTATTTACATATAAAAAATTTATAATAAATTTATATATTACAAAATTTATATATATATTTATATATATATTTACAAATTAAAATTGAAATTGAAAAAGTAGTTCATCAAAATGCTATTATCCCAAGAAGGTTGAAATTTTGTCGATTGGGCCACGCCTTCACCCCGCTCCCCTGTTATCCATTATCAATCGTGTTTATTTGAGACATACTTTTTCCAATATTTAATATAAAGTAAGCAATCCGTTAATGTTAAATATGCCTAGCAAAACTGTCGGACTTGATGGAAATGAAGAATTTCGTCAGTTATAAACGGCCTCTGTTGGTTTTTTATACCCTTGCAAAAATGATATATTTAAGTTTGCAACGCAGAAAAGGAAACATCTCCAACTATATAAAGTATATTTATTCTTGATCAGCAAGACGAGCTGAGTTGATATAGCCATGTCCGTCTGTCCGTCTGTCTGGATCAACGCAATCTCCTCCGAGACTATCAGAGCTACGGAGCTGAAATTTTGCACATAAGCTCCAAACTGCTCTAGGCATTGTATATCTCGGAACCATTCGGATCGGATGACTATATCCTATATCCCTTCAGATTGATCAAAAAGTTATATATCCACGCCTATGGCGTGGCAAATCATGAAAGTCTATATAGTGCTTAACATAAAAAATATATATTTGTTTCAATGACCTCTAGAAAATAATAAAAAACATCTACTACTATATCTTTAGACGTTGTAACCCTCCCTATACAAAAATTGAATAAGAGGTTTTTAATTTCTCAATTGCTAAAAAACTTTTTGTACCTAGCAATTCATACATATG